>CM053576.1:18651201-18807315 GCA_028646485.1 Cryptoprocta ferox | reverse complement strand
CGCCCCCCCCCCCCCCACCTTGGGGACAGTGACAGGTCTTGGTGCACCATCAACAAGTGCAAGCTGTTAAAAGTCAAGTCCGGGGCGCCTGGGTGGCTCAGTCGGTTGAGCAGTGGACTTCAGCTCAGGTCATGATCTCACAGTTCGTGGGTTCGAGCCCCACGTCAAGCTCTGTGCTGACCGTTTGCTCAAGAGCGTGGAGCCTGCTTCTGATTCTGTGTCTCCCTCTCTCTCCGACCATCCCTTGCTCACCCTGTGTGTGTGTGTCTCTCTCTCTCAAAAATAAATAAACGTTAAAAAAAAAAGTTAAATCGGCTTCTCAGGCAATCACGGAGTTTCAAGAGTTAGGGCAAGGTCGAACCACAAGTTTCATTGCCTACATGAGGCCACCCCTTCAAGACCTGGTGGAGACATCGGGTAACCTGGTTGGGTGCACACATCTCGATGTCAGGAGAGAAACAGGCTCTGAGGACAGACATTAAGGAGTCCTAAGTACAGAGGTGATGACCAGATGCCCGAGTACATATGAGATCATGTTGCCTAAGAGGCTATAGAGATTGGGAAAAGGCACAGAACAGAGACCCAGGGCCATCGCATCTAAGGAACTGTCACATCAGAACACCCTGCAGAGACCTCGGAAAGCAAACAGAACAAGAAGATTTAGAGTGGAATTAATGAGAACAAGGCCAAGAATGTTTCTCTGTATTTTTAATGTTTTTTAATGTTTATTTTTGAGAAAGACACAGAACGTGAGTAGGGGAAGAGCAGAGAAGAGAGGGAGACACAGAATCTGAAGCAGGCTCCAGGCTCTGAGCTATCAGCACAGAGTCCGACATGGGGCTCGAACTCAGGAACCATGAGATCAAGACCTGAGCCAAAGTCGGATGCCTAACCGACTGAGCCCCCCAGGTGCCCCTCTTTATTTATTTATTTTTAATTTTTTAAAATGTTTATTTATTTTTAACAGAGAGAGAGAAAGAGAGCACACACACGAAGAATATTTCTAAAAGAAACAAGAAGGAGGATTTTCTAACTCAAAATGTAAAATATTTTAGAAATAATAACAGCTGTCTAAAATCACATATTACACTATGAAATGCCGGGAAACGGGAGAAGGGACGAAAAAATAAAATGTGCTAAATTTCTCGACTAAAATAGGATGGAGTCAAAGGCTATTGTTTCTTCTTGACCTTGATAATTAGGGGAATATCAGATCAAGTATGTTATTTTGCAAAATTTTGTAGAAACAAAAACAGGATGATTCCTCCCAAATTACTGTAGGAGATTAAAGAAATCAAAGCAGAGTTCAACTAGCAAAAGACAGGAAATACGGGAAAATGGTAGGAAAGCATGAGATACAGAAAACATAAGATCACAGAAGGAAGTGGGAATTTATCCCTTATGACGATAAATGTAAATGATTGTAAAACCACAATATTTAGAAACTATCAGTTCAGGTGAGAAACAAAAACACACCTCTTGGAAGATACAATTTTTTTAACATGTCTCAGAAGGTTTAAACACAGTGTTTGGAAAATGTGTATCAGGAAAATGCAAATAAGAACAACATAGATATGTCAGTATTAATATCAGACAGAGTAGACTCCTCAGTGGAAAAAACTGTACAGAGGTCAAGAGTTAATTTGCTTGGAGTTAGATCCCGTGATGAATAAATAACTAATATTCTTTGCTAGTCTCAATGGCTGAGTATTAAATAAATATGTAAATTAATCTTTCAGAAATTCAGAGGAAATGTTTTGTTGGAATATATACATTACTCTCAACTGGACACATCATATAGACAAGATAAATAAGGATAGAGAAGGCTTTATTAACGCGATAAGAACACACAAACTTGTACACTACCCCTAAAGAATGAATAGTCATCTAACCAGCTATGTTTCAGATTTTTCTCCTTCTGAATTTCAAGTAACTCTTCCTAGGATCAGTTTAATGTTCCTTAGGGTACAGTTTTCATAAGAACATGGAGTATTTCTCCATTTTCCCCTACCATATGGTCACACTTCTCTGCTGACGTTCTGGACTCGGCATTACACGTGTGTTCCCATACATGCAAGTACCCAGTCTTTTCTAGAAAGATCTTAAACTCCTTTTCTATAAAGAAGGACCAGCTCTTCTGAGACTCATGGACTCCTAGGTTCCCACCATTATACAAGTAAACTTTTGGTAATATTCACTCAATCTACCTTCACAGAAAGCTCTACCTTCACAGAAAACTGCCTTTAATGTTTTGTTTATTGCAAGACTTTGCAATAGACTTTTAGAGGAACTCATTCGCATCATGCATGCTAGGAAAAAAAAGAAAATGTGAGGACACACAGTGGTTTCACACCAGCGAACTATCTGATACATTGCTCACAAAGGATGAATTGCCTCTAATATCAGGAGTAGAAACTGGCTGGTGGTCCAGATGGGCACTTGCTCAATACATCTGGATAAGTCTTCAAAATTGCAATCCTTGTTTTTTTTCTCCTGACCACAATAGTCTTAAAATACCTTTGGATTGTCAGAATGGTTATAAAACATCCCTTCTCTGGCTCCTTAGCCGTATGCCAGAATTGGGAAACCCCACTCAAGACTTGCCTACCCTGATCAGGACGGAGCATTTCTGATAAGCTTTGCAACATGACTTCATCATCGGCCATTATCCTCCTCCTCATCGCCCTTCTCTTCATCATGCTTCCGGAACTATCACACATTGGAATTATTGCCCATGCAGAACACTGTGCATACAGATATAACTCGATCTTAACAATAATGTCTGAGGTGGACACCATTAAGACTCCCACGTTAGTGATGAATAAACTGAGTTTCATGCCCAAAGCCACAGAAAAAGTGCACAGCAGAGCTGTACACTCCTTTTCATCACAAAAACATCTCCCTCTTCCAGTGATCCTTCCTGTGGATTCATATTCAATCTCTAGTTGCGGGGATTCCCAGCTCATTTCAGGGATGTCTCCCTCTTTGACAGCTTCCAGAATGTTTGTAGGTTCTCCTTATTTCTGTTCTTCAATATCCTCAAGTGGTTGAGCACTAGGGAGAGAAATTATCCAGGCCCTCTCATTGCATGCTCCTGGGAAACAGACCTAAAGCTGGGACACTCGGTGTTGTCCTCGCTTACGGAGATTGGTGGGAATTTGTTTCACTTAAAATTGTTTGCTTACAGTATATTGCTACTACTTCTTAGGGGCAGCAGGGGTCGTCAAATTCCATTGGAATAACTCACCATGCTATGTTCGGTTCAAAATGGCTTCTCATATATAAAGAAAACTATCTTCCTTGGGTCAAACTTAGGAGCTTTTAGCTCTTTGTCATTCATTCATTCACTCCCTCATTTATTCCACACATGTTTAGTGTGTGTGTTCTCTGGGTCAGACTCTCTGTTGGGGTGCTGGATGAATATTAATAAAGCAGGCATCCTCAAAGGCCCCAGTGAATTTAGTATGTAGGGAAGAACTGATACGCAAGCTAAGAGCTGCAACAGAAGGAAAATTTGTTTTAACAGGACTGTGGCCAGGTAGGGAAACAATTATAGGTTGGAATCTCACCCAGGAGGCTCCTTGGCGAACATCCTCCTTGTCTGGATAACCCCCCAGGCATTCCTGGACAAGCCTGCATATTCAGGATGTATACACTTCAGGCTCCCACTCTGGGACCCTGCTAGACTGGGAACAGTACCAGGCTCCACTTAGCTGGTGTTGTGGTCCAAAAGAGGGGGTGCAGAGAGAAAGTTATAGAGGTGGCAGAATAGAGGTTTCATCCCTATCCCCTTCCCCTTGCCCTGGGACAGAGTGCTTACCTGTCCACCCCTCACCTTATGGGACTAGGGTCCATGCAGGCTAGAATTAGAGAAGAGTGTTACTGGAAAAAAAAATAGGAAAAAGAGAGGCAGCAAATCTTTAGGAAAAAAGTACAGGGGAATATAGTCTGAGAAGAGGTAAATGTTAGCAGTTACTGGATTTGTTAGTCTTCTAAGATATGTCTGCAGATTAGTAAGGAAGGGACATTTCCTTCAGGACTTCAAGCTTTTGAGTGTCTTACCCGGCCTCTATTCTTCCCAGTGTGATACAGTCCCTGGAGTGGAAATAGTGACAACCATAGCTCATTTTTGGATTTGATGCTTGATTGAGCACTTAGGTTCCAGACCATACTGATCATTTCCCCTGCATTATTTCATTGCGCCCTAAAAATAACACTGTGGGGAAGGGGGTATTAGCATGTTTATTTCATAGGGCAGAAGAGAATAGAAAAGAAAATCAACGTACCCAAGGGCTCACAGTAAGAGGTGAAAGGAGAATGTGGAGTCCAGAGCTCTGTGCCCTTAAGTACTGCATTCAACGGAGTAAACATCATTCTGTATTATTGGTTACCGAATTTTATTTTTAAATTTCTAGTAACAGACTATACTGTACCTCTGAGCACTTCTAAGGGACTAAAATGTCAAATAGAAACAAAGCATGAGGATTGGGGCCTCCTACCACGAGACATATTCTTGAAGGTGCATCCTCAAAAGGTCTTACTTCAGAGAAAACTTAAAGTATTATGTGGTGCCTGGGTGGCTCAGTTGGTTGAGCATCTGACTTCAACTCAGGTCATGATCTTGTGGTTGGTGAGTTTGAGCCCCGTGTCAGAGCCTACCTTGGATTCTGTGTCTCCCTTTCTTTCTGCCCTCCCCACCTCATGGGGATAGTGTTAAATAAACATTAGAAAAGAAAAAAGCATTGTAGTACAAGATGAATAACTTGAATTGCAAAAAGGCAAAGGGCATGTAAATGTTGAGGTTTATTTCTTGTATTTAGGATGGAGCTTCATCCCAGTGAGAAAATCAGTACCTCTGTGGCATTGGCCACTCCTTAAGTCTAAAGAAAGCCTCATAAGGTGCCTTGTGCTACGACATGTGGGCGGCAGAAGCATGTAATGGTTATGCTCATATCATCTGAGACAGAACTGGCCGGATTGGAATCCTGGAACTCCCACCAAATAACTGACTGTGAAATCGGGAAACTCTCTTCAGTGTTCCATACTGTCAAATGGATGTAATGCCAGTATTTTCAGGGTGGCTGAAAATGGATTAAGAGCAAGACTGTTTCCCACAATTATTAGCCATGTGTTAATTACCAGGACACAGTGCCGGCTATTAGACAGGACATGGATGTGAACAGCAGATACCAAGAGGTAGGTGGAAGAGAGAAGGAGGGCTTTGACACAGCCACATGCAAGGTTTAAAGAAAGGTCTCCGGGGTCCTGGGTGACTTAGTCGGTTGACCCCGACTTCGACTCAGGTCATAATCTCGCCGTTTGTGGATTCGAGCCCTGCGTCGGGCTCTGTGCTGACAGCTCGGGGCCTGGAGCCTGCTTCGGATTCTGTGTCTCCCTCTCTCTGCCCCTCCTCCACTCGCACTCCCACACACACTCTTTCTCTCAAAAATAAATAATAAGCATTAAAAAAAAAAGAAAGAAAAAAATGTCTCAGAGGGGAGGGAGTATGGCATAGATCCACAGGTACAAACATGCACAGCTGTGTTCCTGATAGCAAGGGGGAGAACGGTACTCCCTGGAGAAGCTCACAGGGAGCAGCCACAGAAATGAGAGCATGGCCAAGCATGGCCATCTTAGGGAACTGCAAAAGGAGAGGTCTGCCCGGGTTTAGAATCCTAGTGGGGGTCTTGTTGGAAAGGGAGCCTGGAGAAGACAGGACCATGGAGGAAATCTTGAGGCTGCACTAAGTTGTTCAGACTTCACTCTGTGGGAAATAGGGATCCATGAGAAAACCTCAAGAACAATAAATCATATTTTTGTTTGTCTCTGGTTTTTTTGTTCCAAATATTGTTTTATTACTTTATTTTTTAATGGAAAAAAACTTTTTAAAATGTCCTTCCACCAAGGGAAATATTATATAATTATTGTAAGCATACTAATCTACAGAAAAATTATGTGATATTTTTTAATGTTTATTTATTTTTGAGGGAGAGAGAGAGAGAGAGAGAGAGAGTGAGCCAAGTGGAGAAGGTGCAGAGAGAGAGGACACAGAATCTGAAGCAGGCACCAGGCTCCGAGCTGTCAGCACAGAGCCTGGTGTGGGGCTCAAACTCACAAACCATGAGATCATGACCTGAGCTGAAGTTGGACGGTTAACTGACTGAGCCACCCAGGGGCCCCTATAAATTAATATTTTTAAATTACCTAAAGTCCCACAACCTTGAGGAAATCACCACTAACATTTCACTGAAGAACTTTCTGAAAGCACACAACTTCAATGAACTAATTAATAATATTTTATAAATATTTTAATCAATAATCTATATGACAAGATTTTCATGTCAGTAAATAAAGGCATACACGAGCATTTTAATGATGGCAGAGTTTTCGGTTTTATGGGGGTGATGCAGTTTATTTACCCGGTCCTTATTCATGACAAAGATTCTCTAATTTCTGAACATTACAAACAGTGCTTCAACAAACAGTTCAAACAACAAAACCATAAAATAATGGAGAGATTGGAAAACATAGTAGATTCTTGAAAATTAAAACAAACAGACTTTAACCTGCTTTCGAATGAGAAGGGAACGCCATGTCCAGCATCTTGGCTGGAGGTTTATTTTATTCAGTAATTCAGTTCTGAATCTCTTATTTATTGGGCATCCACAATGTGTCTGGTCCTATTCTAATAATGGGACACAACAGAGAACAAGTCAGAGAATGTCACTTTTATTACCGCATACAAGCTAGCAGGGGAGATAGACTTATAGACAAACAACGTGTTAGTTATCCAGGAGTGCTGCACGAGGGATTAACTCAGGATCGTACGAGGGAGCATCATCGACTTTAGTTGGATCATCAAGGAAGGCTTCTCCAAGCAGCAGTGATTAGGGCTGATAAATGAAGGGCCAGAGGATGGAGGCAGCTGAAGATCAGGAAAGGGGAATTCAGGGAAGCAGCTGATGCCAAGGCGCAAAGAGGGAAATGACCTCAGCAGGTTCAAGGCAGAAAAAGATCAACAGGCCAATGTCGCTTGTACATTTTCTCCAACAAGGAAGGTGGCATGACGCGGAAAAACAGACCAGGTCAGGGAGCACCTTGGAGGCCGTGCACCAGTTCAGATGTCACTCTCCCTTAAAATGGGAAGCCACTGGAGAGTTTCAACCAGACAAGAAACTTGATCTATGATTTTAAAAGACCGCTATGGCTTTCAGAAACTATCAGCTTCTTAAGCGTTAAGTTGTTGTCTTGTTTGGCTCTACATCCACAAGATGAAGAGAGAACCCTTGGCACATAGTAGGTGTTACATCAACTTTACAAAGAATCAACAAACGTGTACAGAATCCAATGTAGGGATTCATTTACTGATCTCAGAATATTTATTAAGTATTTAAAGGTACTGTACTAGGTACATGGATATATTAAAAAAAAAAAATTAGGCTTAGTTCTACCCTCAAGGCCAAACAGACCTGAAATGAATAAACACATGTGTGGTCATTTAATCTCAACTGTCAGTTGGAAATGTATCTTTATTGGAAGAAAGGGAATGTCTTTTCTTGATGCTCTAGCCTATGATCTTCTGATTTTCAGGCTGGAGACAGCCGTAGCTGTAGTCTCTTTTTTTTCCTTTTCAAGGGGAAAGCCAAGTCTTCCACTAAAACAGAAAGTATAAGAAAAAAGAGAGATTTAGGGGAAAGTGTAATCAGTTGATGTTGGGATGTGTTGGCTTCTTGATGCCTTTGGCCCTGTGGGTAAAGATGAGCAATGGACATTGGACATGGTAAGTGACACTCAAGAGAGGTGGAGAGGGGGCCACGGCCTTGTGGATACCAAACAATACATGGAGGAAAATGCAGGGTGTGAAATAATTGTCATAATGTGCTCTCTCTATCGCAGTGAGATACATTACACCTTCCCAGTTTCCCCAGAGAACTGTCACAGCATTTAAAGAACACGTGCCCTGGAGTTGCCTGCCCTGTTGGACACCATATTGGCATCGCCAGTAGAAGACTCATGAGCAAATCACCCAAATTCTTGGAGCTTCAGTTTCCTCATCAGTAAAATGTGGATAATCACAGCACCTATTCCATATAGTTGATGAAATGCTTTAATATATTTACAGCCCCTGAGTCATATTAAAGGCTTAATAGATACTATCTAATATCTTTATTATGTTCAATTGAAAATATTGATGACAAGGCTGCGACTCCTTCTAGACCACCATTCATCGTGATCATCTGTAGATTACCAAAGGCAACCCCCATAGTTAAAAAAAAAAATGTGCCTGATAGAATGTTACTGGATTAATCACTGCTTGTCTAAAATCTAGGAGAGCCCTTAACCATTGAGGACATTATGTACCAAAAGGGCAGGAAAGTGTGGATGGCATGTTCTTCTGTCTTGTTTCATAACATTCGTGCTGTGAGGATCCAATATACCCTTTCAATAGGAGGGTTCAAGTTGAGGTTTGGAGGATTCGGTGGAATCAGGTATTATCCATGGGTTTACGGATAGATGGAGTGCCCTGTGCAAAGTGTTTCCAAGCAGGCCCAGGTACCACCTGCATCGCAGTCCTATGGGTCACATGCTTCTTGAAACTCCTTGACCTCAGCCCTGACTTACTGATTACTTACTCACTGATTACTTACTGATTACTTACGACTTATTGATGAGGGGTGAGGCAGAGAATAGCCTGCCTGGAACTACCTCAACAGTGGCTCCCAGTATGTGCCATGAAATTCTAAAAACAGAGGAAATCAGAGAGAGAGAGAGAGAGAGAGAGAGAGAGTATTTATATTCTTGCTGATGGAAATTATTTCTAGAGGTCATGACACAGGCTGGGTCTGTGAGATCCTGGAATCAATGTTTGTCTTCGTGGAGCAGCATGTTTCTTTTCTGAGAGGACATGGGAAGTAGGAAGCAGACAATGCCTCTTGGTGGCGATCCGAGTTGGCAGGGAGCCCCTCCTTCTGGGCAAAACTTCTCTGGGGCCTACAGAGCCTTCTCTCCACCTTGACCAACTCACCCATGAGAGAGATCCTGTCTCTCGCTGTCTCTGAAGAGAGAGCCTACGATTGCTCTGACCCTGATTGCTCTGACCCTTGGTCTCCGCCATTTACGGGGGCGCAGGGTAGTCGGATTCAAAAAGAAGAACTTCTCTTTTCTATTTTTTCCCCCTCTTCCCCCTCGTTTCCTAACTGAGTTTCTGCCAAGGCAAACTGGTACAGACCGACGCCATCAGGAAACCTCGAGATGGAGCCCAGTTCCTCTGAACACTTCATACCCAAGTGTGTTTTTTCCCTGAATCTGTATCCAACACTTAGTCGAGCATGGATTCCTGTAAAAGCCTTGTGAAAGGAAAACATGAATCAAAGACACCTTCAAAGCGTTGTTGTGTTGCATCGAAAGTCTCTGCGCGAGAAGCAAGTCTCCACCACCGGCTCGAGGTCAGAACTTCCCAAGCACCCTTCCCACAGGGCCCTCCCGTAGGGTCCTTGCACCAAGGAGGACGCGTGCCACCTCCCCAGCCTTGCGCTCCCCCATGAGAAAGGACAAGAGCAGCCCCACCAGAGGCCCTTCCCCTTGGCAGCGCTCTGTGTCAGCCAAGCGTGTCTCCAGCAAGCATTTCCGTGGGAAGGCCCTCCATCTGGAGCTTGGCAGCGAGGGGAAATTTCCTTTGAGGTTCTGCCACCCTTTCCCTTCAGCGCTCCATAAGGTGCAGCTCGGAGAGGCCTCGTCTGACTTTAGGGCCTGGGTTGGTGTGTTGTATGGAGTCCGAACGGCTCTTCCGATTTTCCCTCAGCAAGTCTGGGAGGCGCTGAGAGAAAGAATGCTATTTGTTCTGCCACCACCTCCCATCTCAGTGTGCCACAGGTCACGAGATGTGACAAGTTCATGCGCTAATTCCTTCCTTTTCAGTTAATAGAATAACACAGATGGGAACACTTACCCTGGGATTGGACGTAAATTGGAGCGGCAGGAGGAGCATAGAGACAGCCTGGCCCTTGCTCAGGGTTCTGCTCAACAGAAATTGTTTTCAACGACACCATCACCCGCAGCCGGGGAGCCCCACGGAGCTACTCTCTGACAGGAAGGCGCAGGCCTCTGGCACGGGCCCTCGTCTCAACCCACCCATCCCGCAGAATGCTCACAGCATGTGAAAGAAATAACAACACCAGACAGCAGCTCCATTGCTTCCCAGGAGCCTCTGGGCAGCAATGCCCTGGCGGCAGTTCCAAAACCACCCCATAGACTGTCTGCGAGATGATAAATGGAACATTAAAGAAAGAGGGACGTTGAGACAGCAGTCGTCCAGCCAGGCACAGACCCACGGGGACGCCTGCCGTCTGTCCCGGCCGTTGCGCACCCTGGATATTCAGGTGCACAACCCGACTTTCAATATTTTGTCCCTTACCAGGTCATGACCTAAGTTTGTATCCCAAAGTGATGGAGATCCTTTGGTGATCAAATGGGTAGTAGGGCTTTGAAGTCTAAGAGATAGCTTCAAATCCCAGGCCGCCCCTCACGAGCTACAAGTGTGGGAGCAAATTATCCACCTCTTCCGGAGTGTCTGGTTTCTCACCTGTGAAATAAATTAGGAAATACTTTCCCCCTTGACTCAACTGTTTAGGATCAAATAAAATGTCCAGAGCTGTGACTGCGACCTACAGAGAGTAGCTACAGTTTGTTGACATATTTCCCAGGTGCCAAGCATCGTGCTCAATGCTCTTATAAGTACATTTCTAATTAAGCTTCACTGAAGTGCTCTGAGGCATAGGCTACCATCACCCTTCCACCATATTGCCAACGAGGAAACTGAACCTCAGGGACAAGATCCCACAGCTTGCAAGTGATGAGTCGGTTTGAAACCACCTGCATCTATCTACGAGTTCAGAGTCCAGATTCATAACCATATTGTATGGTAAAGAGTGGTGGTGATCATTTTCCCATTACCATCATGACTGCCAGCCACACTGTAAGGGGTCTCTATGCCTTGCTAGACAACGTGCACATCGGTATTTTAGTGTTAGCTGTAAGAAGATGATATTAAAATAAATTATAAGGAATAACTCCAAACCTGGAAGAGAACTAAAAATTTTGGCAATCAGGGAAGGAGAGAAGAACACATGCTTCTGGGAATTTAAGTGAGGTTAGGTCAAAATGAATCTTTGTGGACCTTTGTCAATCACTTTCTGCTTTTAATCTCTTCATCCCTTTTTTTGGTAATAGCCTACCCTCCCTCCTGAGAAATAACCATACTTCTACTCCATATGGCTCTGATGGGGATGACACGTCACATTTTCCCACTACGCTAGACCATGGAGTGGGCTGCCAATAACAGGTCTTGTTCACAGAGATTAGTACAGAGGGTGAGCGCATGATCCAAAAGGATCCATCAAGTGAATTCCAGAGGATTTCATGTATTGATAACAGAAGAATGAAAATGTCTCCTTCTTCTGCCACTGCAAGGCTGGCGTGACATAAGTCTGGAGCATTCTATAGCCATTTCTGTTTCTCATTTGTCCAAATAAATGGAAGAAGTTAGGCATAGGAGGGAATGCAACCAATATAGGGAAAAGCAAAGGATATAGAGAGAAGAAGGAGGAGGGACGAATGAAGAGGAGGCGGAGAGGGAAAGGCAAAAGAGAAAAGGGGAGGAAGGGAAAGGAAAATGGAGAGGGTGGGGAGATAGTTATTTTTGTCTCAGGGTCACTTTGTGACAAGATCAGCTCTACTCCAGGTTTCCATGTAGAGTTTCCATCATGTTACATGGGAGAATATTGGTTCTCACAGTATGCATTGGCTATGTCAACGGTGAAGTCATGTGCATATTAAGAATAAGTTCAATCATCTAGGATGATCAACATTTTGGGGACTTTCAGAATTTCTAAGTCTCTCTCTCCAGAACAGTCTTTGTCTCTATTGGGTCATGAAGAAGCACATCTCAATTGAGTTCCAATTGGTTCTTTATTTTTAGATGCATGGTGCGATGGAAAGAGAATGAGCTTTGAAAGCAGATAGACCTCATTTCAAATACCAGCTTCACCAGAACGCATGATCTTGGACAAATTACTTAGTCTCCATTTTCTCATCTCTAAATCAGATCTGGGTACTTGGGTGTGAGAATAGGGTTTGGGGACAAGTCAAATGATCTAGAGTAGGAAAAAAAAGTGACTTTGGCCTAGTGCCCAGCCCATAAAATGCACTCTGAAAATAGTTCCTATATTCCATGTAGATCTGATAGTTCAAATCCACTCTTCCTTCATGAAGATCCTTCATGGGAACTGAGAATAGGTACCTGAAGTCTTTCTGGGAACATAAGGACCCTCTGTAATTCAGAATAATGTTTCTCTGTATGATGGGAGTTGTTTGTGGTCGTGCCATGTAAAATGTCAACAAAATATCTCAATCTCAACTCTCAGAATAAGTTGCAAAAATTAACAAGTTATGTGAAGTGTCTAATTTGTTCACTAAATGAACATAAATGAACAGTTACACTTCATACACCATTATCACTTCTCCCTGCCACTTTCTCCCCGAAGTAACAGGCTCACAGCTCTCACTGCCCCTGTTTCTGGGGTGGAGAAAGTGATGATGATCTTTGAGCCTTCTCTGACCTCAGAATGTGTCTAGTGACAAGGATAGCAGGGCGGGTCTCCTGGCTTTACTAGTTAGTGTCCCTCTGTAGCTGATTTGCTTAAAGAAGGGAAGTAGCACATTGCTGGAGGTTTAGGGAATTTTATAGTTGAAGTTGTTTTTATTTTTTTCTTACTTACACATCCTCTATAGAAGCATGTTCTTAATTTTTTTAAATGGTTATTTATTTTTGAGAGAGAGAGAGACAGAGAGAGCAGGGGAGGGGCAGGGAGAGAGGGAGACACAGAATCCGAAGCAGACTCCAGGCTCTGAGCTGTCAGCACAGAATCTGACGTGGGGCTCGAACCCACGAACCGTGAGATCATGACCTGAGCTGAAGTCAGACGCTTAACCAACTGAGCCACCCAGGCACCCCCATAGCAGCATGTTCTGTAGCGATTGTCTCTGTCTCCCATTCTTCCTTATCATATCCTCCTCCTCTTTCTTCTCTCCTTCCTGCTCCTTCCTGGTGCCCCCTTCCTCTCCCTTCTCTCTCTCTCTCTTTCGTTTTTGGTCTTGTGCCCCAGTTCTAGCAGACAAGGGGGACAAGACCAATGAATACAACTGAATAAGATACAACCTTCTGCCTCAAAGAGCTCACAGTCTCTTTGAGGACACAGACTGAGAGCACTTTGTGATCACTGTTTCTTTAGCTTGCAGCCAAGGAGGTGGAATCTAGCCTCATGTCGGAGTGCAGAGCTGACTTCCCAGCCTGGGAGAGGTGACATTAAAGCTATGCCTCACATGGTACCCAGATGCCTTCCTTTGTACCCTGTGAGCCAGTTAAGGGGGAACTATCTTCCTATAAAGCAGAGAGCCTTAATGCCTGGCAGACCCTGGATGTAAATTTCAAACGATGTGATTTAAGTAAAACTTATTTAAAGTGAAAGTTGTGGTCACACTGAAGATACAACCCGTCTTTGTTTTTTGCCTTAGAAAAGTTTATATGGAATTCCTTTCTTTCCCATTCTTGATGCCCATTGGGTATAGGTATCCTTTTGGCTGACTCAGGACATTCATGAAGAAAATCAGAACCAGGGCCTCGTCTCTCTTCCTGAAAACAGCTTCTCTTTTCAAATAAACCTGTGGGTAAAATGTTTACAAGTGGGATATTTCACACGTGGAGAAAAGGACCATGTTAATGGCATGAAAAGAAGTACCTGCCAGCTCATTCAAGTGACGGCCCTCATACTTCTGTGATCGGGGATATGAAATCCATGAACCCAGAAAAGGGAAAGATTGAGTATGATGCAGGGTTCTAAGAAAGATTACAGCAAGAAAGAGCTTGGACCGAGTCTCCAACTGAGTCCCAGTGTTTATGGAAGATGTTTATGCATACATCGCCATTTTGAGTCCAAAGGTAGTCTTTCTTTCCCAGCCATCTAGAGAAAATAAATTAATGTCTAGTTAGCATCTACTGTGTTTTGCAGGAAGGGGGGGTGGGGAGAGAGAGAGGGAGAGAGAAAAAGAGAGAATGTTCATTATTTACGGCATCCTAGATGAGAGTCTACAGTGAAAATTCCCTTGGCAAGTTTGCTGTTGAGGTTTCTCATCTTTAGGAAGGGATTTTCCTTACTAAGCATTTCCCAGGTTTTTTTTCCAGTCTCTGTTTTCTTAATTTCCTAATTTTACAAACTGTCCACAAGGGAACAGGGCTGAGAGGACAAAACCAACAGAGTGAGGCCATGTGGGATTTGGTTGCCAAGACTCAAGAGGGTCTTGCTCTTACTGGAGCCTCAAGTCCAACAACAGTCTTAGTAACAAAACACAAACAGTTCCCTTGACACTCATTTGAAAGGGGAGGGTGGGTGTGGGAGCAAATGGCTTGTCTTCTAATAGGACTGAAAGCAAAATTCAAGTGAAGTCAATTAAATCTACGAGCAAAGTAATTTTCATAGGCTTTACCCAGCAGGGAGGAGCAGTCATAGCGAAGATCGAACAGGGGAAACCGGAAGCATTTCCAACTGGACTCATGAGAACTCGCAAGGGCGTTTTGGGATAGGATAGCAATGGTCTATTAAATGGAAATGTTCTGTCCATGTGATTCTGGGGCTTTGGAAACTCCTGTCCCTATTCATTGGTGAGCTGGTTCAGAAGGCCAAGAGAGGCATTGTGGCCAAGGCTGCATGGCATAGTGGGAGAAAGGTGGCTATGGCTATCAGGGACATGGAACAAAAGCAGCCTCTGTTCTAGTCTCTACGGTTGGGGGAGACAATAAAATATTCAGGTTTGCCAGAGACGTCATGGAGCTGTGCAGTCTTGGCTGATAAACAAGAGCCACGGTGAGCTGAGAGGAGAGACCACCAGTTTGGGTCAAATGGGCTAGCCTTCTGACCTTAGGGGCACAGATGGAAGATGACAGGAACCCAGCTCCTACTGGGTCAAGCAGAGCACACCAGTGGAACTGAGGCACAGAAAGCAGGAGCAAGGCCAGCAGAGGTTTTCCAAAGGAGACAGCT
The DNA here is from genome assembly GCA_028646485.1 of Cryptoprocta ferox. NCBI lineage: Eukaryota > Metazoa > Chordata > Mammalia > Carnivora > Eupleridae > Cryptoprocta > Cryptoprocta ferox. Next base: position 18,792,220 of record CM053576.1, on the reverse strand, counting down.
GAATTTTGTGCTGGGATTTGCTATGGTATAGAGCACACATTAAATGATTCATGATCATATACCAATGGCCTACATGTGCCTGGTGCCGTGTCAGGGATACAGAGCAGTCAAGAGAGGGAGGGAGACAAGCTAAGCAACAGTTCCACATAATGTAATGAGTAACATTAAAGGGAAGTGTAGAAAATGCGAAGTGAATGTCTAGTCAGGCTGTACCAGTGGGAAAGGACTCTTTCCTACCCCATCGACACCACCCCAGTTTAGGCCACCGTCATTTCTTGCCTGGGCACCATGACAGTTCCACCCTGGTCTCCTCACATGCACTCATTCTTCTTTCCAGCTCGCCTAATTTATGATATGATTGCATCCCATATTACATGCTTACCGGAAACCCTTTAATAACATCCCACTACAACATAGGTGCTGTCAAGATTCTTTGATATGATCAACATGGCTCTGCTGTGTGTCTGCCTTACCTCTCCAAATTCATCTCATTCTACTCTATCAAGCCGTCTGAAATGACAACACACTGACATCAAGATGCCTGTAGAAAACCTTGGCAAAGATGTATAGAAAAACACTGTATATAAGAGAAAACTCAAGGTGGGTGTAGGAGAGCAGCGTACATATTCTCTCTGAAATCCACATTTTTGAATGCTCTGGGAAGGAGCAGTAGACAGAATTCTGGATGGCCCCTCAAGATCTCTGGCCCCTGCTTTACACACACTACTCCAAGTTATTCAGTCAAACACTAATTTAGGTGCTGCTGTGAAGAGATTTTGCAGATGATATAATCGAGGTCTCATATCAACTGACTGAGAAATCATCCAATGAACCTAGCCACACGAGCCCTTTGAAAATAGAATGTTTCCTCCAGCATCACAGAAGAGGAAGTTGGAGATTCGAAGCATAAGAAGTACTCAGTGCAACCTTGCTAGCTTAAGGTGGAGGGAAAGTGGGCAGCCAAGAGTGGCCCCTGGCTCACAGCCAGCAAGGAAACAGGGATTTCAGTGCAACAACCACAAGGAAATAAATTCTACCTACCACTGGGAAGCTTGGAAGAGGACCCAGAGCATCAAATGAGAAGAGCAGCCCTGCTGACCCTTTGACATCAGCTCAGTGAAACCCTGAACTGAGAATCCAGTCATGCTACACCACACGTCTGCCCCACAGACACTATGAGATTCTACATTTATGTCATTTCAAGCTGCTACACAGGATTACAAAACTAACAGTTGACGCAAAAAGAAAATTCAGCTTTCAAAAGGCCTGGTTATGTCAGACTTCAGTGAGGATATTCTTGATCACTTACCAAAGCCTCCCTGTGAAGCATTTTTAATCCAGACAACCACCTACAGCATTGAGTGGGCACACATCATGTACACCCTCAGGAAAAGGGCAGGGATTATTTTGGCCCTTGGTTGCAACTTGCAGCTAGAAATCTGACACCTTGAAATATTGGGACTTGACCCTGGAATAGAGAGAGAGAAGGGATGGCAGACATTAAGATGATCTTTGTGGACAGCTAGGATTGGGTAAATGGCAAGAATGAATCAAAAGCTAGCGTTGGAAGCATGCGTACTTCTTACGTATAGAATAAGTAAATAAATGATTAACTTCATAACTAACTAACTAACTAACTCCTAAGGTCACTTCCAGATCACCTATTCTTCAAGTCTGTGAAATGAATTTGAAAATACTGGCATATGCTGGGCCCAGAGTGCTTGCAGAGACTGGAGTGAGAGACAGGGGGACGTCCACGGCTATCTTTTGGCAGATAGCACACACGAAAGGGCTCCATTCTCATTAGAAGGGAACTGGGCTAACATTGACACTTGACCTGTGGCATTGTTCTCCCAGTATACACAGTCTGAGTCAAGAAAACTCCTTGCCAAATGGGAATTGCTGGCCCCCTGCCCAATCACTAGACCCTGCTTGTTTTAGAAAAAAGTATTACCATAAAAAAGAGACAAATTGTAAAACTCAGACTTCAGTGTTGAAAAATTAATTAGGCCTTTGGCTCTCTCTTCTCAGCATTTGTAGAGAATTCTTTGTATACTTAGCTGGTTCAGTGATGGGGGTTAAATATGTGTACCCGGGAGATTAACACTCTTATTGGAGCTATTTCAAGAGGGAAAGTGTGTTAGAACCAGGAGCCCAGTTAGTATTTCCAAAGAACATATCAGGAGAAGTCAACAAAGTGAGCTTGGTGGTAGTCAGGAAGGGCCTCTTACTGGAGGCAGTTTTGGGACTGCGGAAGGGACAGTCCACGTGTCAGGCTGGGGAGAGATGGGACAATCTAGTCAGAGGTTATAGAAGGTATAAAGATGGTGGCATGCATGAGCATGGTGGATCCAAGAAACCAAAAACCAGATTCAGCATGCTTGGATAAAGAATCTAGCTAATGGCAAGAAAAGAAGATACAAATCTGGAGAAGAAAATGAAAAGGTAGGTCCGAGACAGAGTAGTAGTATGCTTGATGTCTTCCTCGGGGATCTGGGTTTTAACCTATAAGTACCAACATATTTTTACCAAGGGCCTAGTATGATCACTCTCATTTCTGAATATTATCCCTGAGAGTGGCAGTGTGGAAAATCAGAAAATCCAGAATGCTACCCCGTGGCTGAGCAGTGTGGAAACAGGAGCTTACCTCAGGGAGCGGGTAGCAGGGTTGTTTTTTACCTCTGCAAATCAGGACTCACGTCGAGCCCATGCTGCATTGGCCAGTCACTCTTTTGCATTTTGATGATGAAGTGCTTCACTCATTCATTTATCAGCTATCAAATTTTTAATGAGCATCTGCTATAATGGGCACCATTCCAGCACCAAGACAAGGTGGACCAAGTCCTTAGGCCCATAGAGGTTCAGTCTTCAGAGAGATGAAGACAAATAACAAATCATTCAGTCAGCGAATGTCAGAAAGTATAAAGGCTCTATGGAAAAATTAAACAGGCTAAGGAGATCAAACATTGTCGAGGTGATGGCAATTCTGTTTTAGGTAGATTGGCCGGGGAAATTTTCCGTGAGGAGATGACATTTGAGCAAAGACTTGCATGAGTCAAGGAGCAAGCCAAGTCACGGTCTAAAAGATCTGAACCAGGGACATTCAAGGAGAAGAGGGAAGATTACCCACAGCCAGAGTGAAGTAAATGAGAGGCAGAGGAGTAGAGGATGAGACTCGGGTAGGCAGCTGGTCAGGAAGGGGCTTGGGGCCAGGGCTGGTGAGTGTGGGTGACATGGGAAGCCATCGGTGGCTCCTAAATAAGTCAGAGGTGGCATCTAATGTGTACTTGGAACAAATATTGCTCAAAAATTAAAGTTTTATTATTATTGGGGCTATTGCTATTATTATCATTATTCGCTCTTTCACCCACTCACTCATACATTCTGGAAACATGCTCTGAATGCTTTCTCCATGATGGCATTGTGGTAAATACTACGGGCACTGAAACTAGTAAGACGTGACTCTTTCCATCACTGGTTTGCAGGGTTACAAGGGCATGTGCATGTATCACACGTAGCACTGAAGTATCTTCAATTTGCTTCTGACCCAAACCCTTTACACCTCAGGTGCAGATGGTAGAATGATTTAAATATCATAGATCTTGGCATGTGTTTGTCATCTGTTCAAGATCCCTCACTTTCTTTATTATTTGGTTTTATCCCCATTCCTCACTGTCATTCTAAGATAGTCACCTATATCTTTGGGTTTTATAAATTCCTTCAAAATGTGTTTTCCAGGTTTGTGGCAAGTCTTGTTTTCCTTCCAGAATACACATGCCAGGTCAGGAGTAGAGAGTTAATGCATTAAATTTTGTGTGGAGACCAAGAATCTATAGTGATATATCCCGGTGTAGGACTTTTCGAACTTGGAGATACTGAAGTCCAGGGGTATGCTGGTAAACCTACACTTCTAGGGAAGAAAAAGGTCCTGACGTGCAGTGTTTGCTGATTCTCATGGTATAAATATTCTCATCATGACCAATTTCAAGCTGAGATTCAACAATCAGGCTGCGTAAGACCCAAGTATATAACAACCATCTCGCCCAGGTCCAGCATACCCTTGGAGGGTCCTTTACCTTCCCTTAAAGAAGGGCATTATGAGGACATGGCTCTGCCTATGACACTAGGCCATCCCCGCTCAGTGTGTCATTCTTCCCAGATATCAGGAATCTTCAGTGTCCTTCCATAAAGTGAGATGGGTGTTCCAGAAATTCTGAGAAGCCCATCCAGAGGTGAGTGAGAGGCTGGCTGGCTTTTTCAGGGATGGGTTAAGAATTTTTTTTCTTAGATCAACTGGGAGCCCTGTTGTTGGAGTCTCCTGTGTACACATGGCATAAGCCAACTGGTAAATCCTGATGCTGTGGACAAATCTTAGCCAGATTAGAGGGATGGCTTGTGGGCATTCTAAATATTACCTCAGAATTGTCTACAATCCTTATATGACAATGTTTACTGGAGCCATATCTGCTGTTGCTCACTGAAGAGCATGGGTGGGCTGACAACAGGATACTTGGATATGGAGAGTCCATTAAAAGAGAAGCTGAATCATTTCTTGAAGGCCTGAAGGTGGTTTCTTTTGAGTTATGCTTCCACGTAGGTTCTGACATCTTTTTAAAAAAAATGTGTGTTCTTCCTCTTAAAGATATAAATGATAAATCATAGCTGCTGCAAATGGAAATAATAACAATAATACATATGGACTGAACTGTGTCCCTTCAAAAGTATATGTTGATGTCTTAGCCCCAATATGATGGTATTTGAACGTGGGGCGTTTGGGAGGTAATTAGGGTTAGGTGTGGTCATGTGGGTGGACACGTGATCTGATGGGACTTAGTGCCCTTATAAGGAGAGACACCAGAGAGCTTTCTCACTCTCTCTCTCCACCACAGGAGAAGGCGGCTATCTAGAAGCCAGGAAGAGAACTCACCAGAAATCTTACTTAACTTTGGAGCCTTTGATCTTGGACTTTCCAGCCTCCAAAACTGGGAGAAAATAAATTTCTGTTGTTTAATCCACCCAATTGAGGTGTTTTATAATGTCAGCCTGGGCAGACCACTATGTCTACCAATACTACGACTACTACTACTACTAAGAAGTTAAGCATCTTACACGTATACTCTCCTGTAGTCCTCACACTGATCTGTTAAGTTGGCTTTAGTATTTTCCTCATAAGTGAAGAAATAATAGAAGCTAAGGAACACGGGCAAGGCCATGCAACGTGGCAAATGACAGCTGGGTTTGAGCCCAGACTATGTGTCCCTAGAGTGCCTACTCTTCACTCCTATACTGTAATGCTCCCCAAAGGCCACGGCATGCCTGGTATAGAGGGGGTGCTCAGAATACATCTGCGGGATGTTTGGAAATGAAGGATTGATGGTCAACCTTCCAGACAAGAAACTGAGTTTGGAGCATAGAGATTTTTTAAGCTCTTAACATAGTGGAAGACCATGGCAATGAAGTCACGGCAAAATTCTCTGCTATGAATCTCAAAACCTTAGTTCTTTCTTGGAAATCTGGGGGGGAAAGGAGTGTAGGCCTAAGGTAATTGTCCTTTTATACTGTTCCCACTTGTCACAGTGCCAGCATCCACATATTTCCCCGAGGGATGAAATTACAATGGCTAATTTTCATGATTGTGTGATGATTATAGAATAAGTGCTCAGGGAAGAATCATAAAGTGGAAAGAAGTCGGCATGCCTTCCCAATGGGTTAGAGGCAGGCTTGATGCTCTCTCTTATTTGCAGGAGACTTCCTACGTATGGGTTTTCTTCATATTCCTGCTGTGTGGACCATTTATCTCCTGATCATCATACAGTTCTTGACTGGCGGCGACCTGTGTTCTTTAGGAAGAAACACTTGTAAATGCATCGTCGTCATTTAAAATGCAGTATATCCCAGGGGCACTGAAAATAGCAGGAAAGTTTCACACTGATCAGTTAACTTTGGTACAATGTATTAGTGTTTTGGATTTTAAAAAAATACACATCTTTCCATTCCCAAGAACTTCTCCCAGTGATTAGACAGGGTTTTCTGCACAAGAAAACTTTGGACACTGTGAAAATGAGCTTTTCATTATACATATAAATGCAATTCTCATACAGAGTTTAACTGTCCAAATTATTTATTTGTTCATGACATGTAGAGGAGAAAGCAGGAACGGGAGAGAAAATCAGGTCCTGGCTGCATCAGTTTAATCCAGAGGAGTTATTTTTGATTAAAAAAAAAAAAAAAGAAAGAAAAAAGGCTACAGCAAGAGAACTGCGGACATAGAATTCATCTCTGCTTCTTCTTTTTCCATTTTAGTGGGATGCAGCCAGACCTGTGAGGAGTGTTGCCAAAACCAGCAAGAGGTATCCAGGGCTCACCCTGGGGGCTCACTGAGTTCCGCCCTTGCTGACCACAGTTGAAACAGATGAAAAGGATCAACGTGTTCTGATGGCGTTCTCTGTTAGTTCCCCCTCGGGGGCTGGTAGGAGAAGGCACATCCATTTGTCCTGTTTTACAACTGCAATGCCTTTCCCTCTTAAAAGGAAGAGATTGCCACCTGCCATCTGCCCCACCATTAGTCAAGCCGTGGAAAGAACTCAATAAGGGCTAAGAAGTACAATGCCCAGAGGGACACCATCAATCCCTTATTACCACAACTTCCTCATTCTTGAGTTGTTTATATTGATTTATCTTTTGCTCAGGTAGAGTGACTTAGAGTAATTTTCTCAGCAAGAGAACACGGATTGCCTCTGTTCGGAGCCCATGCCTGCCTGAGAATGCTTTTCATCTGCCCTCACAGAGTAATTGGGTATGGGATATTGGGGCCATTATCGTTTCCCCTCAAAACTCTGTGGTTGGTTTATTCAGACACTTGCGTGGCTGGTATCCAACTCTGAAGCTACCATGACTTGGGGTCTGTTTAAATCAAGCTACCTTTTATTCCCATTTCCATGTAGGATGTATGCTTTATATTTGAATTGCCAGTATATTACCTGAGCTTTATTCTGTTGTTACATTTTTTTTGCAAGGATTAATGAATTAATGTAGTCAGCAACCTTCTTTTACTCAAGAATGTCTTCCAATATTCCTTTAAAAATTACTTCTGATGTGTTTTACATGCATACTTTGTTTATATTCACATCTCTCTCTCTCTCTCTCACACACACACACACACACACACATACACACACACATAGATTTTCTTATGTGTGTATATGCTCTATCCTGCTCTAGGCTTCTTACTGTTCCTTTGCATCTAAATTTCAAAGTCCCCTTTCCCTTTTGTCTCTTCCGATATAAGTAACTAGGTAACTTTTTATCATAAAATCTGTTATTTACCACTTTTACCATGGGTCAAAAGATCAAGCAAATAATGCATCTTTTAATCTTCCCCCTTAACTATCCTGTCTTTTGATCATTTTACTTAATGTAAGCTCATTTTGATTTCACAGACTTCACACCTTATAGAACATTAAATAGCAATAGTCTAAAATTTCTATTTTTGGGGAGTTTTTATCTAATTCTTGGGGACCAGTAAGATGTGGAGGTTTCTTCTTGAGCCCATCTGGAGAGACCTTCCCCCCCACCCAAGCTTGAATTTGCCTTCACAAGAGACTGGAAGAGAGACTGTGCCTCTTTTCTGTGTCTTTCTCTCTGGTATCGTCTCCCCTGGGCTCTTTCTTGGTACTTGTACAATTTCTTAGTTTTTATATAACCAATAAAATGTCGTTAGCATAGAAAAGGCAGACTCCAATCATCCCTCTAAGGATTTGTTTTGTTTTATTTGCTAGTTGGAAATACAATCTTGGACTCCCTTCAAATATATTTACTAACAAGAAGAAGCCCTGTGTTCCAGGGTATGAACCTTAGAAATAATCTTTCAGAGAAGAGATGTTTTCTATAATAAAACACTAAGTAGCAAGCCATTCAAGACGCTGAGTGTGTCTCCTCGGCATTACGGGCATAAACCTGCCTCATTAAAAAACGAAACCAAACAAAACAACAACAACAAAAAAAACCCAAAACCCTTCTACTGAGCTCCACCCCTAGTCTGGGCCCCTGTGGCTGTTGGTGTAGAATCTAATGAGATGATCACACTTTTGTTGATGTGTCTCAGTCTTGTCTGCCGCTGAACCTCATGCTGTATAAATGAATGTGTGCTAGCAGGTTAGAATGTAGTTTTAATAACTGTATCACTTGCACTGGTATTTGCCTCCTGGTTTTTATGTAGGTAATGGCTCCAAGAGGCCTCCTCATTTTGTTTGAACGGTTCAGAAATTTACGCACGCTATCCTTCACCTCTAAGTTTTGATCATCTACCTCTGTGATGTCTCTTGTCATGCTCCACCCAACATACGCTGAACATTAATCTCACAGTCAACAGCCTGCATTATATTTTTAAATGCATTTTTATAGCCGTCAGGACCCCTTGCTTTCTGAGTACCTACGTTGTGCAACGCTTGAGAATTTAGATCTTCTGACATCCAACCAAGAAAGCTTTCAGTAAATCATGCTTAGGGAGAAGTTAGGAATTGCCATGTTTTCTGTTTCTGGAAAACCAGGTGTTATTTGGTCGAGATTTTTAAATTGACCTAAGCTTCTTTATATAATTTTTAAAGACTCTGTTACAAAGAGAACATATGCATGCCTACCTAGCTCTTGGAAGTGTGGGGTCCTAGAGAAAATTCTGCTTTCTCTCTTGGTGCAGTTCAAGGCAAGATACGTTGATAGCCAGAGAGGATCTGGCTGTGACCCAAATCCATTCCTCTGACTTTAAATGCAGAGAGGACACACTCAACTTCCAATGGCCCATCCAACAATGATGAGACCATGGCTGACGGGAATTATCTCAATTTTGTCAGGAATGAGCACACATTTGCTAATGGCCTATTTCCTTCCCCCACATGCATCCCTGCAGAGGAAGAAAGCAAGAGAGAGCGGGACCCTTGGCTCAGCTTCTGCCTTTTCTCCTCTTTCCTTTCCCAAACACCCTCTCCTCTCACCCCAGGATCATTCTTGATTCTTGAATTCCCATCAGGTTTCAGGGGAAGGGGAAATACTGTTTCTTGCACTTTTTGTTGGAGAAGAAATTGATGCTATCTGCCTCCCATTGTTCTACTCACCATCCGGTTTGGACCTGACTGAGGGCAGAATGAAGGTGTGCATCCAGTTGTGTCCCTATGTCCTTTGAACAACTCTATCTTTGCAAAGAGACACCATTTCAGAGACTGCTCCAGTTTACTTGGCATATCGGTAGCAGACTCAGTGTACTACTCAAATGAGAGTCACTGAATGTATTCAAAGAGCTACTAAAAAGAAAATCTTGGCGGGGGGGGGAGTAGTCCTCAATAACTTGATTAAGCATTCAGATGGCTATAGACATGGAGAATAGAAAATAAGCAGAACAAGAAACAAGCTCTAGGAAACTGTTCCCTACTAGTGACAGTGGTTTTGCTACATCCGATAGGTAATGTCTCTACACTACAGTTGAACCATCATATTGTTAGCACACAGTAGGTTCTCAATGCTTATCTGTGAGGGTCAACACCATATTCCTGGTACACCTGCTCTTGTAGGTAACTGGATCTAAGGAAGAAATAAAGTGCATCTAGCCTAGAGTTAAAGAGCAGTAAGACTGCAGTATTTAGATTTTGGGGAGAGGGTCTTTTAAAATGAATTTATTTTGCTTGTAGATTAAAAAATCACCAAAGATAGCACAGAGTTCCCATATACCTCTCACTCACTCAGTTTCCCCTAAAGTTACCATCATATATTATTGTGGTGTATTTGTCAAAACTAAGAAACCAACATTGGTACTTTACTGTCGCTTTATTTGGATTTCACATTTTTTTTCCCCGATTACTGTCCTTTGTTTTTGTTCTTGTTTGGGGACCAACTACAGCATACTACACTTCTTTCATCCTTGGTCTACCTTAGTCTATGACAGCTTCTTAGTCTTCCCTTGTTTTTCATGATCTTCGCTATTTTGAAGGATCAAGGTATTTTGTAGACTATCCCTCAATTTGAGTTTGTCTAATTCTCCTCATGGTTATGGATTTTTGGCAAGGATCCCACAGGGGGCACATGATCTCCACACATGACTGGTGATGTTAACCTTCATCACTTGGTTAAGGTCACGCCACGTGTCTCCACTACCAAAATCACTATTTTCCCCTTTTATGGGAGGAATTATAGTTGTGATTTATTATAATTCCATTTTTCAAAGCTTTGTGTGGAAGTCAGGAAATGGTTTTTTATTGTGAAATGAAAGAACAGTGGTTCAGTCAGTGACAGAAAGATCTTGCTGGAATCCTGGAGAAAGTTTAACCAGTGATGGACTTGTAACAAAATAATCCAACCCTAGCAGAGCTTGAAGGAGATGAGAGTTAGAGCTATAAGGCTGATCCACTGAGCTCTTCTCTGAGCTCCTTCCACAGGCAGAGGGTCTGAGCACTGTCTCCTGTTGTGTGCACCTTGGGCAGCAGGGTAATCCCACTCACCTGGACCTGATCTGTTTTGCTTTTTGCTCTTCCTGATGGTCGGAACTCATCCTCAGGCTCCCCTTCTGCACATGAGGCTCCACTGCATCATATCCTGGCCTCTGTCGGGCCTCGTCAGTTACTGCTCTATCTAATTACTAAGCTCAGTGAGGGACCCAAGTGGAGAGGGGGCTTATCAGATGCTGAGATTGTGGAAGGGAGAGGACAGTGTCCCTCTTTAAGTCTGGTCTCTGGTTGAGGGACCTACGACATTTTAAGAGTGGAAATGAAAACTTCTGGTAGCATATCTCCTGTATTTCATGATGCTGTAGAAGAATCTGTCTCCTAACCTCTCCTGAATTATTACATAAAATGTTTACTTCTCTTACTCTGATGTTGTTAAACCACTTATCAGGAGTTGAGCACGGAGGTTTCAGGAATTACAACTATCCATTTTAAATAATGTATTTTATCTTTAAGAAAAAGAAATATAAGAATAGCAGGGGTCTGAGTTTCTGCTTACGCTTCTGTTTATGCTTCTGTTTACACTTACGCTTACAGATTCTGTGAAGTTTAGACACTTTAGGGTCTGTCTGTCCAACTGTGGGAGTGAGTGCATCAAGGCTTTCTTCGTATGAGGGGTCAATTTTCATCCTAGGCTTGGGGAAGGGGTGCTTAGTCTATGGAAGATTTCACAAGGAGATAAAATTAGGGAAAAATAATTTCAGCAGCTAATGACTTTGCAGTTTCAAAAATCAATAACTATAAAGCAGTATAATCTTGTCATGATTTGGAGATGAAGTTGATGAAGGCACAAACACATGGCCACAGATTCAAGAGAGAAAAGAAGAGTTTTGAGGGCAGAACCAAGATACCTAATTGGACTCAGCAGATTAACAGGAGGGAGAAAGGAAACAGGGGGAAAGTAATAATTCTAAAAGAAACACAAGATAATTTCTTTGAGTTAAAGGAAGACACATTTGCAGTTTTCATTTTCTCACTGGGTCTCAAGAAAAAAAATTTATTGAAAAGAAATCTAAACATTTAGAACTCCTAATTTCTAATGCAAGTCCTTAACGTTTCCAGTTATAAATAGCTGATTATTTTTACATAGCAGAGTAATCCTGCCTAATATCAGATTTCCTTTTAATATGGGAAACTATTCTCTACACCATAGACTCGTAAGAGAAATAGCTGCAAGGTGTATATCGTACATGTGGGAAAATACCATCATGCATTGGCTACTGCCAATTCGGTTTTACTAAACCGAATCAGGAAAGGTTGCTGAGAGTACAATTGTGCCCATTGATATCTGTGCCCTCTGAATGTCAGTACAACAAAATCAAAGGTTTCATTCAACATATTGAAAAATATAAAAGGGAAAGAAACAGTGATGGGCAATGACTAAATATATAGCAAGGAAAGATAGATGAAAAGATTGAGGGACATGATATATATGTTTGTATAACTATGATTGAGTGGATGATATGATGATGATTCTACTATGAATTTGTAGCTTAGGTAGTAAGTAAGTATTCCTGGAATAGAGGACATGAGCAGCAGGGAAGATCTTTTAATAGACCGCCCCCCCCGCCCCAAACCAAAACCCAACTCTCAGCCAACTCTCACCCAGTAGAGGGAGGAGGCGAAGGAAGGGAGTAGCAAAGGGCAGATAATTAAAATATGATAAAAAATGATAAAATTCCACCATCATGGGAGAAGTGAGGGCCAAATCATTCAACTGTTGTAAAATGCAGATCACTGGAATTATTCATTTGATGAAACATACCATACAATGATATCTGTAGGTCTCTGTTGTCAAAAATCATAAAAGTGAAGATGGTGAGAAGCACCAGTGTATCCAACTGAAAGGTGCCTGCACTGAGAACGTCCCCAGTGGGGACAAGGTCCTTATGTTCTAACCACAATCCACCCTGATAAAGGGTAAGCACTTTAACCCACCCCTGTTGGAGAGCTGGAGCTGGACAGAGGCCAGGCACCATTCGCTCATAGCTCATCTCCAGATTCGTCTTTGGCAGGGTTCACTGCATTTCCAAAGGTTTCACAGCAAGGTGAAAAGTGACACTGTCTAAAGCATTCCTGTCCATGGGAGTGGGGAGGGTAGATATGCGAGGTATCAGTGGGAGAAATACAGTCTTCACTGCAGCGATCAGAGTGGGGAAATCATTAGCAGACTTCAAAATATAATAGAGCTTCTAAATTCCAAAGGGAGAATGGAGAAAATTTTAATTATTGTGTGTTATGAGACAAACATGAATATACCGAAGGGTTAGAGAAAACACTGATGTCAGGACAAAGAAATCATGGTCATATGCATTCAACAGGACAAAGAAGGATATCAGATAATAATAAAATGTAACAGTCCATAAAAGGGACCTACAAAGGATGTATCTCCTTATATAACAAAAAAAAAAAAAAAAAAAAAAAACCATTGCGGCAAAATGTAAGCATTGGTTTAGAACTCTCAAAACATTGTAATTAGTTAAAATAAATTTGGAAAATTTCTGTGTAACTACTTTAGAATATAAAAATCCATGTGGGTAAAAATAGATTGTTTGAGGAATATAATCAATAAGCACAATTTAATATATTTATATAGAATGTATTATCTTAACCAAATATAAAAAATGTCCTTTTTATGCCCTTGGAATACTGCAGAGAAAAGAACTAATATACCTAGTCACAAAAAAACCTTAATAAATAAATCTCCGAAGGACAGGTTTTATAGGACCTGATTTCTGATAACTTCCTCCCTGTCCCTTGAAAAATGGGAATCAGTCACAAATGATGTTTACCCCTGTAATATGTACCTAGTTCATTTCTATTTAAAAAAATTTTCCAAACTACAACAGATTAAAGAGGGGGGAAATGTAAATCACAAATTATTTTTACAAAATTGAATGGGGATGGGGGAAAAATACCCTTAAAATAAAACCCGTGGGTCACAGCTAAAGCTAGATTTTTTTTTTCCAGAGGAAAACACATAGCCTGAACTAAACTTTTAAAATTATTATTAAAACAGGGAGCCCAAAATTAAGACAAACTTTGATTTCAACTGCATGCAGTATAAAAAGCACCAAAGGGATACTGCATTAAGTGTTCCTGAAAGTCAATGTAAAGAGTTAGGGAACGATTTGTGATGGTCAAGTGGAGAAAGTGATCAGGGAAGTCCTGTCTGATACGCTAACACTGCAAAGTAAGTTCAGTAAAGTAGAAAGTAAATCACATGAAGATTTGTTAGGATCCACTGACGTGAACCCAGATATGTAGAGGGACATCTCTCCCAGGTACCAGTGGTTACTGATTTGGGGTTCACGTTGAGGTGGCCAAGAAGGCTCGTGGAGACAACTGGAAGAAGCAGAGTAACTTCCGTCTTTGTTTTTCAACAGCAAAACTAGCCTCACGGTGTCTTACGATTCTGTAAATACATGTTATGGTACAAATAAAGTGAAATAAAAATAAATTTAATGGGCTCTTGAACTTCTGCTGTAACAAGATAACCAACATCAATGTTATTGATTATCTTTTCATGAACCTCTTTATATATGTGTAGATACGTGTATACAAATATTAATTCGCTTCTTATTTTAGGTATTTTAACATGGGTTGCTTTTTTCAGTGTTTGACGTGCGCCTCTTGCTTTTCTTTTCCTGTCTCCCTCATCCTGCCCCAGAGAGCTAATAATGAAGTTTGCATATCATACTTCCCATTGTCTATTCAGTGGTCGCATTATCCAGTGCCTATAGTTTTAGCTTTAACTGTTGACATAGATGTAAGTATCAATATGGATATAAATAGCAAATGTTTTGCTACTATTTTAAAAATGACCATAGTACATAAGTGTTCTCTACATCTTGATTTTTCTCCCTCACATAGGTTATGGTAATCCTTTCGAATCACTTGGTCTGAATGTAAGGCATTATTTTAGGGATAACATAATATACCCTATTGTGAATGTACCATAATCTCTTCCTGAATCGTATTTACTCCCTCATCCCCCATTTTTGTTAAGGTTAAACATCCTTCAATAAATATTTATTTTCCATGTATGGATCCTTACAGGTTGATATTTTTATTTCTATAAACTGGATCCTCAGGAGTGGGATTTTTGGTCAACAGATATGTATATTTTTAAATTTTAAAGATGCTTGGAAATTGCTGTCCAAAAAAAGCTGTACTCTTGATTCACACTGACAACAACAGTGTATGAACTCCACATAGTCTATCTCCCTGTTCACAATAAACATTTGTTTCTCATCCGATGGGTATATAAAGGACCACCTTGTTAATTTTAATTGCATGATCCTAATAGAGAGATTGAGTATCCATGCTTTCATTCCCACTGGCCATTTGTTTGCAATTGTTGTTTCATATATTTTGTCCATTTTTTCCCAGCTGATTTGTATATATTTTTATTTTCAACTAGTTGTCTATTTTTAGTATATTCTAACCTTTAATCTAGCACATGTGTAGAACTTATTATTTTTTTATTTGCTTTGGTATTGATTTAAAAATATTTTAAAAGATCTAATATTTATACAGTCAAATGTCTGCCTTTTCTTTAATGCTTTTGGGGTTTGTTTCGGTTATAAAGGTTTCTCAAACCCTTAGGTTTTAACATATTGTCTCCTAACTTTTCATAACATTTAAAAATATTTGTTTTTATCCCAACCAGAATTTTTTTTAATGTAACATGAAGTGAATATCTAACTTTTTCTTTATGATGCAAAGCCAGTTGTGCTGGCATCATTTATTATATTTTCACTGGATTAAAATACTACTTTAATTTATTAAGTGGTCATATATCCTGGAATTTTTGGGGGCACTCTCTCCTGTTTCTCTGATCCCCTTGACTTATGTCAGCATCAAACTGGTTTTATTACAGTCGCTTTATAGTATATTTCAATATCTGGCAAGACAATTCCTTCTACACTATTCTGAACCCAAAGCTGAGAGTCAGTGTTGGCCCTCATCCTGACTTTATATCCTTCAGCTTTTCCAGGGGTTTTATGAGCCATCAATCCCTTCTACAAAATCAGTTTTGCTTGAAACCCTGAAGTGGCCTATGTATTCTTGGCTGAACTCAGTGGATGCAATAGGAATATAGCAAGACAGCTGACCATTCAGTTCATATAAAAGCTGGCATCCTTCTAACTGGCAAGAGATATTTACCATAATTAGTTTTTAAGGACTTCATTTTCAATAGCAATAAACAATAGAAGATGTCGAAGAATATATCTTTAAAAAAGCACGTGAAAGGCAATTACGGCAGATTTTCTTAAATACCCCTAATGAAAAACTTGATGTGTTAAAATGGACATAGACTGTGCAGAACACAGCCACAGACTTGGACGATGAGCTTAGTCAATTAAATAGCCTACATAGTATCTAATATACTGGTTTGTTACAAAGGGGAGTACCAAGAATACAGATGAGTAGCCTGATGAAGAACAAAGGGTGAGGTCCAGAAGGGTCCTAAGTGCAGGAGCTTCTGTCCCTGGGAACTTGGGGTGCGCCACTCTCTTGGCACATGGATGTGTTCACCAACCCTGAAGTTCTCCAGACCCATAGTTATGGGATTTGTATGGAGGCCTCATTACATAGGCCTAACTGATTAGAAGTTCAATCTCCCTCCCAAAGGATAGAGATAGGGCTGAAAATTCCAAGTCTCTAATCATGCTTGGTCTTTCTGGGGATCAGCTCTCATCCAGGAGCCCACCACGAGTCACCTCGTTAGAACAAAAGACACTTTTATCATCTAGGAAATTGCAAGGGATTTGGGAGCTCTGTCAGGAGCCAGGGTCAAAAACCAAATATTAGAACAAAAGGTGCCTCTAGCACCCCTATCATTCCAGCCAGATATTACCAGGGTTTTAAGAGCTATGCTTCAACAACTAGGGGCAAAGACCAAATACGTATTTCTTATTATGCCACAGTTAGCCAGGGTATAATGAACATGGCAACCATCACTCAAAAAATCTCAAGCCGACATGAGGGGTCGTTTAATTTTGATATTTCACTATAATCTTATTTCAAAGTGAGAAAAAAGTCTGTATAGGTCCTTAGACAGGACTGGCATACATCACAAGGAAGTGATTTCGTGTAGAAGGCAGGAACATATTTTCTTTAATCAGATCTTTTGGATTTATATCCCATTTGTGTCTCTTTCTCAAGGTGACCCCGAACAAGTTAGTACACCTCTTTAAAGCTCAGTTTTTACATCTTTAAAGTGGAGAAATAAATCTTACCCACTATTTAAGAAAATAAATTGCTTAATGGAATGACTGACGTAGAACAAGGACATTTCAAATATCAGCTAGTAACATTAGTATCTCTTACCTGGTGCCAATACAAAGGAAAATGCAAAAGCTTCACATTTCTAAATTGGCTACAAAACCAAATCATACTTTTTGACAATGATCTAAGTTATTGTCTTGCTCTTCTTTGCGTCATAGAACCTGGTCCCCAAAAGCAACTGCAAGGTGTCTGCAATGACGGGGACAGACTTGTGGTCCCGTGGACTCAAGCTCACAGCTCAAGACTCTTATGGTTGCAGCATCCACACCTCATCTTTCTGCCTAAGTCTTCTTCCGGGGGGAGAGAAGACCCCTCTAATGCCAGGATCAGGCCACCAGTATGTAGTGCATTGCCCATCTATCAATGCAGTATGGCAAATGAGATTCTGTGAACGACAGAGCCACTTTGTAACAAAAGACTGGGACCTACGGTAGATGCCTACACTGGTCCTGCCCTGGCCTTGACATAATGGCAATTGCTCCAGTGGAGAAGGTGTTGGGAGGTGCCTCATTAATTTTCCATTTTTAGGGAGCCTCTGACCTGGAAGCCAACTGAAGATGAATATGGTGAGGTCTATGGTGTGTGGGAGGAAGACGCAAATGGCCAAAGTGGCTGTCACCCAGACTGGAGGCTGGGGATGGAGGCAGAGCAGGGGGGAGGGGAGAAGGATCTTAGCTGTGGATGAAACTCTTCCATCTCTCCCCTGAGGGATGTGGCCCATCAGGGTGTTCTGGGCTATGGCAGTCGAGGCAGGAGAACCCTACTGAGGGAAAGTGTAGCCAGGACAGTCTTTGAGCCGCCACACACTTCTCACTTTAGTCAAGTCTGAGCCCCACCTCATCCCTCCTCACACTGGCAGATAATATGAAAACTCTGTTAAATCAAATCCTCTCAATGTTCTTCCCTCTGAAGCTATATTTTCGCCATCTTCTCTTACTTCCCTCTCATCTGTGAGGCCATCTCCCTGATTAATTCAGACCTCTGTGCTCATGTTCTGTGTAATCTCCTTTTCCCCATCTTTGTCCTTCACTTAGCCCTTTGCTTCCAGTATAGTCACTTTCTTTTCTGTTTCCATCACTAACGGGGCTCCTACCTCCCCTGGAGATGCACTCTCCAATGGTCCGGTCCCAGTATGCCTTTCAAAAGGAAATTCTGAAGCCCTCCCAAAGCCTACATGCTTTCTGAAAACTTTTCCTATTGTCCTAGAAGGTTATAATCTTACTTTACTCAGAATTTGCATAGAATCACTCCCATTACATTTGAGAATGTGATATATTTATCTGCATTGTATGGCAGGAAGTTCCTGAAGGGAGACCCCGAGACTTAATTATTTATGCATCTTTAGCACTGCAAGGACCAAACACATATAAGTTTACTTGAATAACAAGACTTATATTTACATAATGCATTACATATTGGAGGAACACAAGGATAGATGCTCAACATTAATTTATTAGGAAAACACAAATTAAAACCACAATGAGATATCCACTAGAACAGCTAAAATGAAAAAACAAAATACTGACACTATTTAGCACTGGCAATTTTACAGGTTAACTGGAACTTTTATGAATTGCTAGCAGAAACACAAAATAATACAGCCATTTTGGAAAATAGTTCGACAGTTTCTTACGAAGTGAAACATATATACTTACCAAATGACAGCGATTTCTCTCATAGATATTTACCCAAGAGAAATGAAACTTCACGTTTACAAAAAACCAAAAAGCTTTAGTGAACATTACAGTGGTTTTATTCATAACCACCAGAAACTAGAAAGAACCCAAATGTCTTTGAACTGCAGAACAGATAAACTATGGTATATCCATGTATTGGCATACTATTCAGTATTTAAAAAGAAGCCAATCGCTAAAAAAAACAGTTTCATGCTATATGGTTTAGTGTAGATGATGCTATGGATTGAATGTGTCCCCCAGTTGCAAATACTGGAACCTAATCCCCAGTGTCATAGTATTTGGAGGCAAGGCCTTTGGGAGGTGAATAGGCCATGAAGATGAAATCCTCAGAGATGGGATTAACACCTTTCTAGAAGAGAGCCCAGAGAGCCCCTTTACCCCTTCCTCCACATGAAGACACAGTGAAAGATCGTCATCTGTGAACCAGGAAGCAAGAGCTCACCAGATACTGAATCTGCCAGTGCTTTCATCTTGGACTCCCTGGCCCCCCAAATTTTGAGAAACAAATTCGTTTTTTATAAGCCATGCAGTCTATGGTATTTTTGCTATAATAGCCTGAATGGACCAAGACAAATGATATTCTAGGACAGACAAATACTATAGGAACAGAATACAGATCAGACCCTGGAGTTGGAGGTGGGTGGAAGATTTGCAGATGTTGTTAACGTTCTATATTTTGATTTTGGTGGTAGTTAGATGTTACTCATTTTTCAAAACTCCCAGAACTGTATAACCAAAAAAAGTTATTTTTACCGTATGTAATACTAGCCTTTAATTTAAAAAATGTAAAGAAAGGACATTTTGGAAATAGTGCAACCTCTCTCTCATCACCAGTGGTCCATAGAGAGTGAGCGAGCATCCCCTGCACCCAGCTGGCTTCCAGAGCTCCTGGCTTTATTTTAAATTTATTTTTAAAATTTTATTTATTTTGAGAGAGACAGAGACACACAAGTGGCAGGAAGGGGAGAGAGAAAGGGAGAGAGAGAATCCCAAGCAGGCTCCAGGCCACAAGCACAGAGCCCAACATGGGGCTTGAACCCACAAAATGAAGAGATGATGACCTGAGTCGAAACCAAGAGTTGGACACTTAACTGACTGAGCCACCCAGGTGCTCCAAAGCTCCTACTTTAACCAGAGGTCACTGAGCAGGTGAAACCAGGGAATGAGTACCCCAGGATGCAAAGTTTGAGGTGTAATGACTTAAACTATTTTATAGATGTGAAGGAAGCAGAATGAGTTGTCCAGCGTTGTCAAACAATTTTATGTCAAAAACATGAATGCAAACAATTGACTGACATAAATTTTATTGAGCTTTTTCACATTAACCCAACCCAATGGGCCAATGGATAGAGTTCAATAAAAATAATGTCTGTCAAAAGACTGACATATTTAATTTTAAAATAGCTAATCAGTCTTTCCTTTGGACTCTCACAGTCCCCACGTATACCCCTTGATTGGCGTATTTATCAAAATGTATTTTAATAATTTGTTTGTCGCTCAGTCTTCCCCACTAGGAATTTGGGTTCCTTCAGGTCAGGGATTTTAACTTACTGATTTTTTTAATTAAAAAAAATGTATTTGAGTACATTTTTGACTCAATGACACATGATTGACACACAATGTTAAGTTAACTTACTAACTTTTGTATAGCAGGTACATAGTAAAGTAAGTGCTCAATACATTTCTTTGGAAAGAAAGATAGAGAACTCATAATTTCTACCACCGGCCGCCATCTTGTCCTCTATTTCTCCATAACTCACCCCCTTCTATACATCTCTAACCTCCACAGACCCTCTCATGCCTGCAGCAATAGATCTCCTGCTGCCCACTCCTGACCCTCTTATATCCTATATCCATGTACCAGCAGGAGTGATCTTTCTGAAACACTAATTAGAGCTTGCCGCTCCCAGGCTTATATACACTAATGGTTGCCAATCAGGCTTAGAACAAAAGCCAGATTCCTTAGTTGAGCTTTTAACACCTAACAATTTCTGCTCCTTTCTACCTTTCTGATGTCACGTCTAAACACTCTATCTTTGCCCAATATGCCGCAGACCATCAATTTTCCTTCAGGGCTGCAAATGTGACCAGTAGTACATTTCTCAGAGCCTTTGTGCAGACAGCTCTCTGGCCTCTGGTTTTTATGCTGCTTTTTGCATTACTGGTTCTTCTCATCATGCAGATCTTTGTGCTTCAATATCTCCTCCTCTGAGAGGTCTTTCCTAACCACACAATCTAACTTCACTTTTGATCATGTGACCCAGCTTAATTTCTCTGTATAGCACTCATGCCAATAATAAATGTTTAATGAACACTTGTTGGGGGGGTGGATGAATGGATAGACAGATGATTCAGGAATGGATGTCATCTTTCACTGGGGTACCATAGCCTCCATTATTTTCTAATAGAACATCCACATCAACATTATCCATACAAGATTTCCCTACCCTGTACCAGACTGAAATGTGTGCCAGACAACCACAATAATGCCTATCTCTATCTGCTGTATATTATTTGTTTAACAGGAAGGAGGAGAAAGGAATCAGACATAGCCTTCAGCAGGGTGGGGAGAAAATCTGTTTTAAAAAATGGTAGGGGCAGGAGCTCCTGGGTCGCTCAGTTGGTTAAGCATCTGGCTCTTGGTTCTGGCTCAAGTCATGATCTCATGGTTTGTTCATTTAAGCCCCAAGTCAGGCTCTGTGCTGACAGTGTGGAGCCTGCTTGGGATCCTCTCTCTTTCCCTCTCTCTGTACCCTTCCTTGGCTATCTTTCACTCTCTCTCTCAAAATAAATAAATAAACTTAAAAATTTTTGAATAAAATAAAAATAGTAGGTACAAATACAGGATGTTAGATACTTTATAGTTCTTACAGCTATCCCTGACCTATAAAATTCTTAATTCGCTCTTAGATGATAATTGGAGGCAACTGTTTTTCCTTTATCCTTGTGAGACTAATGTTTGCCCATCTTTCCAGCCCGTCTAGGCCATAGTATCTTTGTTACCCTAGAGAAGGTCTTAAAGAGTTTGACTTCACCCCTTCTGCCTGGCCAGCCCAAAGTTGCGGTTAGACCGGGCCTGAAGCAACAGCAGACAAATCAACGCCATCTTGTTTCCAAAGACGACTTGCTTTTCTGAGGCCTCCAGAATTTAATATGGTCCCTTTCCCTCTGCCCTGTCCAGAGATCATTTCTAGAAGTTTTGTTGTAACTTAAAAAAAAACCAAAGCAGGCATATTTTTATTTTGTACAATTCTTTCTCAACCAGTTGACAAAAAGAAAAAAACAAACAAACCCAAACCTCTGTATCTAACATGAATAGCAAGTGTACGTTGGCAACTTTAAAATTAGAACTTCTCCACGGCCAAAGTCAGGCTGAGCAGGTGACCACACACTAGTTTTTCAGAAGGTGTTTCTAGAATCAGATTGCCCGAGTTCGAACCTTACCAGCTAAATTGGGCAAGTTGCTTGACAGCTCTGTGTCTCACTCTTCTCATCCACACAGTGTCCCAGTCTCTTCCTCAAGCTGGTGTGGTGAGGATCCCATGAGTGAATGCATGCAAAGCCCTTTGCAGTGACTGACACCTAGTATATGCTTGGTACCTGGTATACGTACTAAAAGTAATTATTATTTAGTGACTGAATTCAGGTTTTTTAAAAAATTTTTTCTTCCATGAAATAACACCAACCTTATTCTCTGCTTTGGAGCGTCCATTACTGAAATTATAATACGCAATTTCCTTCACTGATGGCTCCACACCTTCCCTGTCCTGTTTGTTTGTTTGTTTGTTTGTTTCCCAGAGCCTGGAGCTGGCAGGGTGCGGGTGGGATGGGAACACTCTGCCTCACCCACTGGCAGCTGGAGTGAAATTCTAGCAGTCACTCCAAATCCATAGCTGGTACACATCCAACAGCAGAGCCCTGCAGGAAGTAAACAAGTTCCACCCACTTCTACTTCCCTCTGTTCTACATCTGGGGACTCACAGCCACCCCCAGATTCCAGAACACCCTCGTCCTACACAGTGGGTCAATGGACAGAAAAAAAAAAAACTGCTACAAAGGAGAATGTGTTTGCTGCAAACAAAGAAAAATAATGATTGGGGCCAAGGTAGCAATTTCTCATGATAGTTCAAGAAATCTGTCTAATTCTAAAGAGCGCTTGGGAGAAGCCAGGGTCTTCCTCGAGGGAAAAGATGGCAAATTGTAGTATTTTGATTCACACCCATGAATGATGTCTCTGCAGCTGTATGAATTAAGTCTGAAATATAAGCAATCTCAGTAGGAGTCTGAATTTTCATAAAATAATTCCCTGCTGAGTGGGTTCAGCTAGCTCCACCCTCGCCCTTCCACACACCTCAGTGCTGAGGACATTCAGAGTCAGTTTTTATTATGTAAGCACTCACAGAGTCTTGGGATATCCAACTCTCAAGGCTAATGCATCTCTGGATTTTTTTTTGTCCCAGCCTGAAACAAAACACAGCTCTGCAACAGCATCAGAAAACAGAGGTAGGAGCTGCATGTTGGGGATTAGAGTCCCAGCCTCTATTGGATAAGTCTTCTGTTAACTCTTGCTTCCCAAACTGCTTTAACTGAAGGTGCTCGACTCAAAGTCTGGTTGCCTTGGGCCCCTCAGTCTATCCAAGGTGAACGACTGGTCCGTGCATACCCATCGAACTGTCATCATCCCCAGTGTTCTTAGAAGGATAGCAAATGCATCAGGCTTTCCCCTAAGGTAGCTGCTATGCACTCAATGGTCCTCAACTGCAGACCCCTTAGCTTGATCTCTGACTCTTTCACTCACTATTATGAGCTCTTTTCTAGTATCAGGATAATGTGCTATGTCATTAAAATTTTTTTAATTACAGTACAATATATATAGCGCAATACAGTAAAACCTTGGTTTGCGAGCATAATTCATTCCAGAAACATGCTCGTAATCCAAAGCACCCATATATCAAAGCGGATTTCAAGAACCGTTGGCTCAGTTGTGATCATGTGATGTTTGGCATCACATACTACTCATACTGCAAGATATCGCTCATTTATCAAGTTAAAATTTATTAGAAATGTTTGCTCGTCTTGCGGGACACTCGCAGGACACGTTACTCCCAATCCAAGGTTATACTGTATTTACCATCTTAACCATGTATAAGTACACAGTTCAGTGGTATTAAGTACACTCACATTGTGCAACCATCACTCACATCCATCTCCAGAACTCTTATAATCTCGGAATAGAAACACTATACCAAATAGACAGTAACTTCCCATTTTCCCTTCTCCCCAGTCTCTGACAACCACCATTCCTCTTTCTGTATAAAATTCATTTATTTTGAGAGAGAGAGGGTGTGAGTGGGGGAGAGGCAGAGAGGGAGAGAGAGAGAATCCCAAGCAGACTCCACGCTGTCAGCACAGAGGCCAATGTGGGGCTCCATCCCACAAAACGTGAGATCATGACCCGAGCAGAAATCAGGAATCGGATGCTTAACCAACTGAACCATCCAGGCACCCCTCCACTTTCTGCATACATCCGACTACTGTAGAAACCTCACGTAAGTGGAATCCTACAGTATTGGTCTTTTTGTAAATGGCTTATTTCACTTAGCATAATACTTGAAGTTCATCTAGGCTGCAGCAAATGTTAAAATTCCTTCCTTTTTAAGGCTTATCTTACATCTCTGTGCATACTACATTTTGTTTATCCATTCACCTATCAATGGACACTTGAGTTCCCACATTTAAGCTATCATGAATAATGGTGCTATCAATATGGATGTAAAAATAATTCGGAGACCCTGCTTTAAATTCTTGGACTCTGTACCCAGAAGTAGAATTGTTAGATCATATGATAATTCTGTTTTAATTTTTTGGGGAAACGCCACACTGTCTTCCATCTTATATGCCTACAGAATGCACACAATGATTCCGATTTTTTCACATCCTCACCAACACTTATTTTCTGTTTTGGTTGGATGGTAGCCATCCTAGTGGGTGTGAGGTGGTACCTCACTGTAGTTCTGATTTGTATTTCCCTAATGATTATTGACTTTAAGCATATTTTCATGTGCTTATTGGACATTTATACATGTTTTGGGGAGAACTATCTATTCAAATCTTTTAGTCATTTAATTGGATTATTTGTATTTTGTTGAATTTTAGGAGTTCTTTATACATTATGGTAATTAATCCCTTATCAGATATAAACTTCAGAGATATTTTCCCCCATTATGTAGGCTGCTTTTTCGCTTTGTTAATAGTGTCCTCTGGTGAACAAAAGTTCATTTTCATGAAATCCAATTTGTCGATCTTTTTTTCTTTTGCTTCCTGTGCCTTTGGTGTCATATCCAATAATATACTGTTAACTCCAGTGGTGTGAAGATTTTGCCCTATGTTTTCTCTGAAGAGTTTTATAGTTGTAGCTCTTTAACTTGGGTCTTTGAATCACTTTGAATTCATTTTTGTATGTGGTGTAAGCATCCCATGAGTCCTGGTATATTTTCTTGTTGGTCATCTCTAAGTATTTTCTAATATCCCTTGTGATTTCTTCTTTGATCCATTGGCTGTTTAAGAGTGTTAGTTTCCTCACATTTGCAAACTTTCCAGTTTTCCTTCTGTAATTGGTTTCTAACTTCATCCCACAGTGGTCAGAGAAGATACTTTGTATGACATCTAGTTTTTAAAATATCCTAAAACTTAACTTGTGACTTAACGTATCATCAATCATGGATAATGTCCCAAGAAGTACAATTGAGAAAAATGTGCAATGTGTTGCTGTTGGGTAGCCAGTTCATTGATTGTATTGCTCAGGTCTTCTATTTACTTACTTTTCTTCTGTCTGGTTGTTCTATCCATTATTGTGAGTTGGGTATTGGAGTCTCCAACTATTATTATAGAACTATCTATTTCTCCCTTCCATTCATTCAATTTCTGGATATGTTTTGATGGACAGTTAGTAGGCATGCAAATGTTTATAATTTATATATCTTCTAGCTACATTGAAACTTGTATTAATGTAGTATGTCCTTCTTGGTCTTTTTAGCTTTTTCCACTTGATTTTGTCTGATATTGGTATAGCCACTCCTGCTCTCTTTCATTTGCTCTTTGTAAGGAGTGTCTTTTCCAACCTTTCCCTTTCAACCATTTGTGTGTCTTTGGATCTACTGGGAATCTCTTATAGACAGCATACAGTTGGATCATTTTTTTTTTCATTCTTTGGATCCTTGTCTTTTGGAGAGTGTAATCCATCTGCATTTAAATTAATAGTGGTTAAGAAGGGATTTCTATAATTCTGCAAATTGTTTTTGATATACCCTATAGCATTCTGTCCCTCATTGTTGATATTAGTGTCTCTTTTTACATTTAGTTCATTTTTTATAGTGAAGTGTTTTAATTCTATTCTAAGTTCCTTTTGTGTATTCTATAACTACTTCCTTGTGGTTACTATTAAACACCTATAAATTTGAGTTTATACCATCTTAACTTCAATAACGTACCATTGCAGCTCCTTTGCAGTTCTATCCTCATCCATTTCAGTTACCGAATTACACAGAATTACATCCAAAGCAAAACCTAAAGACAGGAAGATAGCTAAGAGTTTCCCCCATAAGAGACAAAGCAACTCTGACTCACAGTCCCCTTCTGATAGCTTTGTCCACGAAAGCTGTCCTTGTTTCAGGACTCAGGCTATAATGTACTTTTGAGAAGTTATCTGCTAAAAGAATTGAAAGAACTATGGTAGAATTGAGCTTTCCCAAATTGGTCATATAGAAGCTGACATCTGAGGTCAGACACCATCCATCATTTGTCCAGGCATCTCCAAAACAGAAGTGATCAACGAACAACATGGCGTCATGCCCGTAACAGAAGTGGGCTGCTGGTATGTGTAGCTGGGGTTTTCACTTTCTCTTGGAAACGAAGTCTAGAGGTCTTAGACACCTCTACACCATCATCTTTTCCCTCCATTAGACTCATAAGAAGATACCATTCATTCTACTCTAAGTCTGGTGTCCTTCCCATGTTGTTACTGGAACATGCTATGGTTTAAACAACAAGAACAAGAAACATCCCCTGAGAAACCCCAGGTTAAGTTTATTTGACTTTCTTAAAAAAAATCAATAAAGCTAGAAATGAAGGGGGATTGTGAACAAGCATGCCTTCCTGGCTAATCTGGGAAGCAGGCTGTGGTGAGACCAGAGATGATCAGGGCTGGCTGCCAGCAGAAAAACACATGTGATAGCTTTTCTCCCAGTATTTGTATGAAAATGGGCTCATCTGGTCTGGCATTGGGGCTTGGAGTCTCGCCTCATTTTGCAGAAAATGTAGGAAGTTTCTGGTACCTAACGAACTCTCAAAGCTGTGTGGGTTTGGGGATTTTCTTAACCTGCTTGAGTTCACAATCCCTGGGTTTTTGTTTTTTTTTTTTCCAGGGCCGGGGACTGACCCTGAAATGAGAGTTGGTTTGAGCCAAAGAGAACACATTTGACTGTGATGACTGCTAGACCTCATGAAATGAAGACTGAATGGGGAGACATCCTGAATTTAACTGGTTATTAATACCAGTCTGTACCAGGAAAGGTAGCTCATCAAAGCAAGCCGGAACTCAGATTCCCTGGGACCAGAAAGAAACTATTGTCTCATGAAACAGGTCTGAATCCCTCACAACAGAGAAGGCCAAAGAGTTTGGGAATTTACTCCTTCTTGAATCTTCACTCCTTCATGTTCAACATGTTCAACATGACATAAAGGGGGTATCTCCTGCAGGCGAAGAAAAAAAAAAGTATTGGGGAGGTGGGGGTGGAGACAATGATTATGAGAAAATTCAAGACAGAGGCAACTTGGGTACCTGATGTCTCATCTGTCTGCTCCACTTAGCAAAAAATCTCCTACCTGGAAGCATCAGGGCTACACTATCTACATAGAAAATTGGATGGATTATAGTCAAATGATATGACAGAAGCAAAATGTACCAGTTCTCAAAGGGAAAAACTTCAAGCCATGTAAACAAGAGGGCCAACGTTTTGAACTTACAAAGTATAGGCTCTTTGCCTAAAAGTCTTTGATGGTAGATCTCAAAAACAGGGCACTCTGAATTCTGATTACAACTATACTCTGTCATAGTAAACAGACTAAGACTAGAATCTGGAGAGGAAAGAGAAGATCATTGGATTGGTTAGCTTTTGCTGCATAGCAGACCACCCCAAAACCTCTGTCACTGTAAACATTTCTCATTTCTCATGATTTCCTGAGATTCATGACTCTCTGGTAGGGGTGGGGAAGGGCGCTTCTGGTCAGGGTTGGCTTGGCAGAGGCTGGGTGGTCTAACATGGCCCCACTGACACATCTAGTGGTTGGCACAAAGTCAGCTGGGGCTACGGGGTTGATTTGACCACACGTCTCTCATAGCCCAATAGGCTAGCTCAGGCTCATTTACACGGCCTTGGTCACAAGGTTCTCAAGTGTGGCCAGAGAGGACCTACTGTGCATGCACTTTCCAAGCATTTCTTGGATCACAAGTCATGAAGGTAGTCCAGAGACGGTGTGGGAAGGCACTACCAAGGCCATGGATAGAGGAAGGGAAATCATGTGTGACCATGTGTACAATCAACCACAAGTGTTTTCTCCCTTCCACTCCTGTTTCCTCTGGACAGAATCACCTCCTCCTTCCATTTACAATGACTGACCTGAATTACATTCACTACTAAAGAGGAATCTCTCCAACATGCGTGCTGAATATCCAGAGATGTTGATGCTATTCATGAATAAGGTTCTCTCATGTGTTAGAGGCTGGATTAAATGTGATTGGTCAGCATGTTTCCAACACAGAAAGGGTTCACCAGCTTTAGAGTTAAGTCACAAGCTCAACGCTGAATTTACTTTCCATGGGGTAATTGCCTAAGCCACTGCTTTTCCAAGAAGAGTCTTTCTGGAGCCTTTTGTTCTTTTGATTGAAACTTAATCAGCTTCTTGTTTGACAAAAATGACAGGCTGCGTGAAAGGGGAAACAGAGTTTGGGTTTTACCAATCCTAATTCCTATCAAACATCAGAAGAAAATAAGCACTTTCTACATAATGTGCTCCACTTTGTGTTGTAGACTCAAATTTATCACTTAAGGTGGGGGGGGGGAGCCTGTTTATGCTTTAAGAGGAAAAAAAAGAAGAGAGACAGTTAACTCCTTCTCTCTGGGGCTTTTCAAATCAAGTCTTTCTTCTTCTTTTTTTTTTTAAAGAGCAAGACTCTCTTGACTTTGCCGTTTGGTTTGATGGAGTAGAAATACAGGGAAGTAAAAGTTCAGGAGAGCACTTCCAGGTGGTGTGTCCTAAAATCTGTTTGCTTTCTGGCACGGAGGACCTACATAGGTGTCAAAGTTTATTGCCAACCAAGTCTCACCCACACCATGAGTTCTGATTCCAATCCCTAGCACTGAACTTAAGAGAGCAAGAATCCCCAATTCTGGGACTAAGAAAGGACTGGATTTGGAATTGGAAGACATACTCATCTTGGCCAGATACTCCATAGCTCTGTGATCTTGGACAGATTATGCACATTCTCTGTGGTTCTCTTTCTGCATCTACATTACTTCTCCACTTGAAAGCTGGTTGGTTGGGAGGTTTAAATTAGAGAATGGACATCTATGTACAAATCTGGAACCCAAAACTTAGTGTCTATCAAATATTAATTTTATACTATCTTCTTTCCTTCCTTTCCCCCCTCCATGTTGTTCTTATTTTCCTCTTCTGGGAAAAATGTAAGCTAGCATTATTACCTTTGAGTGACAATTGAGATGATGATGATGGATGATGATAATAATAAATCAGTAATAATAACAGAGCTACACTGTGTGTCTCTGTGGTAAAGAATATGGCAGATATTCAAATGAGAGGCAGTTTGGACCAGTTTCATGACTTTGCTCGTGATTGGTCATAGGTCGGCAGGTGGCTCCATCCCAGCCAGTGAGACAGAGGGGAAGCCCGCCTATCTACGATCCCATGACTAGCAAGTGGCAGAGTCTGTGTTAGACCCCGGCAGTCCAATTTCAGAATCCATGTGCTTTCTCCTCCCTAATATACACTAATTCATTTATTCACTCACAGTTCAAAGATATATTGTCTATGAATGCCACATACCATGGTGTTCACTGAAACAAAGCAAAGCTGTGAGGGGATCACAGAGGAGGTGGCAGTGAATTTTGTCTTGGGGAGGGAGACAGAGCTGGATGCAAGCCTTGCTCTCATCACTTACATGGGCATGATGTTCGGCATGTCAGTTGGACTCTATGAATTCAGCCTCCACTTTTTTTTAATGGGTGGTGGGGGCTTGCCTTCTGGTCCAGCTCTCAAGTTTAACATGGGGACTAAAGCCAAGCCACCTGTGAAAACACCTACCCCAGAGCCTAGCAGGAGATAGTTACTCAATGTTTGAGAAGAAACTTCACAAAAGGGCAAGGTTGTTGTGCAGAGGGACATTTATGGAAGATTTGGGGGTGTGGTGGTGGGTGGGGAGGCAGAAAAATCAGGCTGAGGAGTGGAGGCAGGGAATGGGCACAGGTAATCAAAGGATGCTACTGGAAGCAAGCAGCTCAGATGCACAAGAGAGTGGCAAGCAGCTCCAGGAAGTACTGCCTGGCTTATAGAGGGCCCAGAGCTGAACCTTACCTTGACACTGATGACTATGACATCATGGCCAAGTTACTGAATATTGATGAACCCCAGTTTTCGCATCTGTATCATAGAGGTGAGAAGGTCTCTTTCCAAGGACGTTAAATGAGGTCATGGACGCAAGTACCGTCTTGATGATACTCCACATGTAACATGCTCAATTACCCATGGCTAATATGCTTATTGGCAGCAAGGAGCGAGACAAATGGGAGGTGAGGCAGATGGGCAACAAGCCGTAGGGCTTTAGAGCCTCCATCAGAGGCCCAGGATAACACCCATTGTCCAGCTCACTTTTCTCATGGCGTCGGCCAAGGCCTTTAGGCCTCCAAGTCAAGGATCAAACCATCAGTGTCTCTGCCTCAGTATCTCTGCCTCTCTTTTGACCGGATCTGTTTGATGCCTGGGATGCCCTTCAAAGAGCCCTTCCTCCTTATACACACAGGAAGCTATGCTTTGCCAGCTTGCAGTAGAATCCCATCTCATAGAAGCCCAGCTCGGATTGAGAATTCAAAGCCATAGATGCTAAGGAAACATGATGTTTGGAAAGTTCCATTAATATTTCTTCAGTGCTCCTCAGAAAGTCCTACACCCAGGTTTGACTTCAAGGCAAATCGTTTCTGAATAAAGGCTGTCCCGACACTCCCCAGCACAGCTGGTCACACCTGCCCCACCCCAGTCCACCCTGCATTCTGACACTTTCATGATGTAATGGCTTTTGTTTATGACTGTGTGTCCCCAGCTAAAGGGAATTCTTAAAGGGCAGATATGCTGTTTAATCGACTTATGGATTCCAAGCCCGGACAGAGTCTCCTCTCTGTAGCCAATGCCTGAGCAAATAAGTTACTGAATATAAACAATCAGCCTCCAAGCCCTACTTTTGGGAGCTGCTCCCCAGGCTGAGGGTGTCCAAGGATACAGGCCCCAGGGCTCAGGCAGAAGGGAGAAATACTTATGTGCCAGGAGGAGAGAACCCAGGCGCTGGATGGCTCCACCGAATAAAAATGGGCAAAGTCATAAAGCTGCAGGCCAATATCAGAGGAAGAAATGGTGGGTCTTTCTACAGAGCTGGGCCCCACCCAGTGACCACAAGCCATTGTTTCTTGCTCTGCTGGCTGCCCCACAAAGCAAGGGGATGCCAAGCCAGGAGTCCTGGGCCCAGCGTGAACAGAGCTGACAGCACAGGGCTATGTCACACAGAAGGCCCGTGGCCTCTCCTGTGTCTTGTGAGGGTGTCTGTCTGCAGTCGTGTCATAAAACAGGAGGAAACTGACACCATAGAATCTGGGGATAGGACATAAATTAACACCAGACCCTTGGGCAAATGACGCTGAATTCTAAGTGGAAACTTTTCTCAATTACCAAAAAGAGTCGTTTTTGCTTCTGAGAGAGATCTTCTTCCCTTAGGTGAGATGTCAGATCCCAAAATTTCTACTTCTCCTTAGATGAGGGGAAAGAGAGAGAGAGAGGAGAGAAAGGAGGGGGAAGGAGAAGAGGAAAGGAGGAGGGGAGGAAGGAGAGAAGGAAGAGTGAAGGAGTGAATTTCCACAAAGACCAGGAGAAAAGAAAGAAATCACAGCAGCTGAACTCTTCCCTTTCCTTTTTAATCTTAGTTTAGATGTTCTCCTGGTAAAATCATTACAAAGGCTGTTTATTTTTAAAATTGAAAGATTGGGAAGAGTCATAATGAGATATTATGTGTAAAAGTTGCACATAAATTTCCTCTTGTCATATTTTGGGCTTCGCTAACGTATCCCCTTGGCAGGATGGAGGGAAGCTGATCGCTTTAGTATAGATTGTGTGCGCCTCAGAAATATTGCCCTAGGAGAGAGCTCCTGGGTGGCTGACTTGGCTCTATGCTGATTTAGAAATTAGCTGGGCTTTTATTGGCCACACTAAATTGTTCTCTGGGAAAAAAAATACATTTTTATTACAGAACAAGGGGCAGATGATTGAAACAAGCCTGCCTTCCCCATTTTGAGCTGTGTTTTAGACCGTTAAGTATACGTTCTTCTCTGGGGTTCTTGCTGCTGTTTAATGGGGGCACGCAATATCCACCAGTAAAGAAATTACCTCATTTCCCTCACGTCCCCAGGGAATTCCTTATCCCTTAATCATGTTCTGTTTGAGTTCTTCTGAGTGCGTGAGTAGGTATGTTGAGGAAAATGGAGGCTCTGTGTAATACTCGTATTGCAAGTTTCCAGAATAAGAGGTAATTGGAAGGGGGCCCTGGGTGGCTCAGTCAGTTGAGTGTCTGACCCTTTAATCAGCTCAGGTCATGATCCCAGGGTCGTGGGATCCAGCCCTGCATCAGGCTCTGTGCTGACAGCACGGAGCCTGCTTGGGATTCT
Source organism: Cryptoprocta ferox (assembly GCA_028646485.1). Lineage (NCBI taxonomy): Eukaryota > Metazoa > Chordata > Mammalia > Carnivora > Eupleridae > Cryptoprocta > Cryptoprocta ferox. The sequence goes on along the minus strand of CM053576.1, from coordinate 18,759,739 downwards.
CTCTCTCTCCCCTCTCCCCCTCTGTCCCTATCCACCCTCCCTCTAAATAAATAAGTAAACTTTTTTTGTTTTTTAAAGAGGGAACTAGGAGGTGTTCTTACAGAAGTGGTTAGGGAGACTGAATCTGGCCACTAGCCATTGACTCCGGTCTGGAGCCATGGTAACACCACAAAGACACACAGCCTTACAACGTTCTACCGAAAGACACAGCCCTACAACATTCTACTGAAAGCAGCTCGTGGCCAAGGCCAAGCAGTGGACTTGCACATAGAGCTGAGCCTGTCAGAAGTGACTCTGGGAGCAAAGGAATCACTCGTAGACAACATCCAAACCAACCCTTACATGGTTCCTCTTTCTTGAGGACCAGCCTGATCCCTCTCTGACTTCCACCTCCCATTTGCCATGGGACATCCGGTTCTTCTTCAGTCCTGGCAAGGCCCTGAAGCACCACGGTGCCCACCACTGCCCTCCGTTCCACGGCCTCCCTGATTTCAGACCGAGCCTCTTGTTCAGAATCTGCTCCAGCTCCAAGCCCCTTTATTCCTTCAGGGGAAAGACTCTGTTTATAGGGATGGGAACTAGCTGTTTGCTGGAAACTTTCTGAAAATTAGTTTCATTTATTAAAACCTCAAAGCCAAAAATCATATCCAAAGTAAATTAGTAGAGTACTACAGAGTAATGAGCGTATTTGAGGGATGGGTTGCTCGGCCAACTGAACCGTTTTATTAACCCTTCAGATACGACTCTTGATTTTCTTTTCTTTTTTTTTTTTTGAGGTAATTCTAAGATGTACAAGTGTAGCTTTCTGCATGAATAAACAATATGACGGAGTTGTTAGCGTCTTGGACTTGAGGTTATGTCAGAACCGAATAGGACAGGTAGGCTCTCACGTTTCAGATTTGGGTCCTTGGGAAAACCACAGATCATTTATTGATCCTGTTTCCTCAACTATACAATGGAGATAATCACAGCCCTATCGGTGAGGGTTAAATATATATGTATATATTATTATATATGTATATATTATATATATATTGTGCATGCATATGTCATATATGTACATACTTGCATGCATATGCATTACACATGCCACATTCACGCGTGTATCACATGTATATAGGTATCACATGTACGTGTGTGTTGCATGTACATGCATGCATCACATGTATGTGTTATGTGCCCTGTGTTTTATGTGCATGTATTGTGTGTGCACATATGCACAGTGTGTACCCCTATGTATTTTATATGTAAACTATGTAAAATATACATAAACAGTAAGCACCATGCCTGGCACTTACCAGTAACAACTCATTAAACGTCAGCTCTGTCCTTGCCCACCATCAGCACTTCTTAGCTGAAAGGTAGATTTATTTTCCCCACAAGCTAAATTCTACGACAGAGCCAAGTCTCACAAGAAGTTAGCGGTTGAGCTAAGACAGAAAACATAACTTTTGATTGCTTAGCCTCCTCCACTAAACTTCAGACCACACTGCCTCCTATTAAAATTAATTTCTGTTCCCTTCGGGTGGAGATTTAAATTTGTCATGCCTCTGTAAGCCACCGGACCCCAAGCCCCATCACTGATTGTTCCTGAGGGAAGCCAGAACTGCTTGAGGTAATTAATCCACTACGGGCTCCCCTACCACGACTGGGAAGGAAACACCAAATTCTACTTGGTTTCTTTCTAATTAGTAACAGAGAGAGGGAGCGAGGGAGACAGACTAAGGACAGAAAGGGGCTGAGCTACACGGGGTGTGGTTCACATGTGTTCCCAATCATGACCACACAATGAAAATGTTTTCTTTCTGGGGCAATCAGGCAAAATCTTGGAAAAATGAACCCCCCCTTCGTATGTACAATAATAACAATATCCCAAATTTGAAACCTTTTTTCCCTTCAATCTTGGCAGTTTGTCTTCCAAACGATTTGGAAAACTTCCAAGCTCTGATGGCCTGTGCATGACCCTTTCTCCAAGGACGCAAGTATTTATTTTAAAATAAGAAAACATGTATATGATGCATATTAATGTGCCAGGCTCTGTTCTGTTTTCCACATATTGACAAAAATTCATCTTCTTTAATAGCCCAACAATTAGGTATGCTCTTATTTCCAGTGAACAGACGAGGAAACTGAGGCACAGAGAGGTTTAGTTACGTGTCCAAAGTTGATCAGTTAGTACAGGGCAGAGGCAGGATTCACACCCAGACTGTGTGGGTTCCAAGCCTCTGCTCATCACCACTCATCATCCTTCTGCACAACCTCCATGGGGAGAGGGTACGGCAGACCCAGAGGGGCAGGACCGGATGAAGAGTTGAAGAGGAGACACAAAAAAGGAAATGAGAACTCTCGGGAAAGGAGGCCACACCACCAGGCAACTGGGCATCGGTCCCTCTTTCGCACAGGGGCTCTGCCATTCTGGTTTTCTTCCTTTCCAGCTCATGAACAAGACAACTGTCACCATTGCCCTTGTTCACTCTGCTTCCCCATGCTCTTCTCTTTGATTGACATTCAGCCTCCATTCTCTTACACTCTTGACCTTGAATTCCATTTCTAACCTGTGCTTCCCCCAGCTCCTGACCTCCATATCTCCAGCCCTTCCCAAGTACCCTGATCTTGGCTCCTAATTGCTCCCTTTGCTTAACTGCCTAGTATAACGTCCAGACCCTGAATTGGCCCTTGGCTCTGATTAATTGCAGCCTGGGACTCAATGGCAGGGGTCTGAATTCCTTCCCAGCCACGAGAGTAGCCGGACTTGACCTCTGCTAGAGAAGCAATGAAGGCGCCACAACCCACCTGTTGAACATGGAGGCTGCCGTGAAACATACTTCGTGAGTTGGTGCATATGTCACAGGCATGACTCTGCCAGCAGAGAGACCCTTGGGGGTTGGCTGCCATCTGCTAAAAGGCAACATGGATGGATGGAGAGACGGATGCATGGTCTCTGACCTCCCCGGATTCCGTCCCGGATTAGAATTCTTGGATAGCGGTGTTCAGGGGCCTGGGGACACTAGTGTTCCAGGAACAGCTGGCAGAGTTCACACTGTTGGAGCAATTGATGGCTTTTAGGGGCAGAGATTAAGTTTAGGCCAGAAAGAGAGGTACAGGTCTAGGATACAGAGCAGTGATTCAAAGATAATGGGTCTGAGCTGACTGGAGGAAAGGAGAGGAACTATTTAATCTGTGAGGGATATTGATGGGAGAGATATTCCAGCATGCAGTTCCCAAGAAATGCACACAGTTCAACTCAGAGGCCTGAGCTTTCCCGTAAGATAGGAAGGTATTGAGAGACATATTAATCTCTCAGACCAGCAGGGATCAGGGGCCTTGCTCCCTGGATTCTCCAGGCAAATACTCGGTGTAAACTCATCAGAAGTGATGTGAAGAGAGCACAGAGGGAGAGAAGGCATGTAGATTATATATATCCTTATAGATGCTGACTTCCTGCACGATGTGCTCAGCTGCTTTGGAAATATTCATTGGCTTCCTAGACAGGGCTTCTAAAAATCATGTACTTCGATACATCTGTCTATATTCTAAATCACTTAATAAAACATCAGCTCATTTCACTTTACAACTAGCCTATAAGGTTATGGTTATTATAATCATTATCCAATGTTACAAATGAAAGAATTGAAGTTCAAAGAGTCAAGTGACCTGAGATTGGTGGCAAAGCCAACATGTAAACCTAGTCTGGGCTCTTGAGCGCTATGCTGTATTGCCACCCTGCCATGGCCTTCCAGACTTCCAAGTCCTGTCGCCTTAAAGGGAAGATTCTATATGAGCAGCTCTGCCCATGTGAGACAGTGATGGACAACTGGCCCACCAAGGTCAGCCATATGTTCTCTCCTGGAATTCAGAGTGATTCACGGAGTGGGCAAATACCGGGGGATGTAGAGTCAGGGTAAAAGTTGACAACCAGGTTATACATAGCCACGTATACCCCCAAATTCTTGGAGAAAATGGAGCTATGGACCTCCCCCAGAAAGCAAAAGGACGGGCACTCGGCCAGATCAGAGGCCAAAGGCAACTTGCAGCACCGGAGAGATAAAAGGAGTAGCTTCATTCCTCGATCCCTAGTCTGAGAGTCCTGTGCGCTGCCTGAAATCTGATTCCTGTTCACAGAGGGTCAGGTCATTGATCATGTAAACAGTATTGACGAATTAAAATAATCCTCAACTAAGAGATGCGCTACTCTACAAAGGGAGATTATACCCAAACTGGTGTGACCAAATGAGATTAATAGCAATCGTTTATTGAAGTGTTTTGTCATGTAACAAAACTGTGCTAACACTATCATCTCACCTAATTCTTCTGATAATCCGGTAAATCACTATTAATACTTTTAAAGAAGAGGACTTTGGGATTTATGGAGGTGAAGGAATTCATTTGTTCATATCACAAGTATTTGGGTGTCTGCTATGTGTCAGTCCCTTTTCTAGGACTTAGAGTAGAGCACAAATGAAATAAAGATCCCTTTGCCCTCATGGAGATTATGTTCTAGAGGGGAAATCAAAAAACAAGGACCTTAACAAGTAAGTTAACTTAGGATATTCGATGGTGAGAAATACTACGGGCAGGGAATCTACTTGGAGACTCAGGGTGGCAGTGGGTGCTGGGTTGTAATTTTAAGTAAAGGGATCACAGGATACTTCACCGAGATGGCAATATCTGACCAGAGGCTTAAAAGAGGTGAAGGAAAGGACCAGGTGGATATCTGGGAGAAAAGCATTCCGGGCAGTGGGAACAGCAAATGCAAAGGCCCTGAGGCAGGATTAGCAGCTCTGAAGCCAAATGTGGGTAGAATGAGTGACAGGGAAAGGAAGGAGGCCAAAGAATTAATGGGGCCAGATCACAGGACCTTGCAGCTCTCCCAAGGACTTTTTTTTTTAAGGTTTGTTTTTTAATTTATTTTGAGAGAGAGAGAGAGAGAGAACAAGGTGGCATAGGTGTGGAGAGAGGGAGAGAGAGCGAATCCCAAGCAGGCTCCATGCTGTCAGCACAGAGCCCGATGCAAACTCTTTTCAAACTCACGAACTGTGAGATCATGACCTGAGCCAAAGTCAGATGCTTAGCTGGCTAAACCACCCAGGTGCCCCAAGCACTTTTTATTCTGAGTGAAATGATGACCTATCAGATCATGATCGCATGAGAGACTTCATTGCACTTATTTCTCAAAGGAGTACTCTGGCCACTATTGTAGGAGTCAAGACCCTAACCCCTAAGGTCAAACAAGTGGCAAAGTCAGAATTCAAGCATATTTTACTCCTAAGCACTACACTCCATTTCTTCTTTAATTATAAAGGTTCTAAAGCAATAAAGGTCTGTTTCTAATTATTTTCCCCTCGCTACGGTCTAGTGTCTTCTGTCTTTGCTCTGACGAGACAAACCTCTGCAGACCTCTTTCCTTATTGAGCTGTCATCAGAATACCAGTTAGCATTGAAGATGTAAAGATTCTTACTATTTGCCCGGCACTGAACTAAGTTTATAAAGTATACTCTCACTTGACCCCCCACCTCAAAGCCAAGAGGAAATGGTACAGTTTTGATCCTGCTGTGCAGGTGAGAACCTGAGTCTTAGAGAGTTTCTTTTTTCACCCTGGCTCCCAGGGAACTCCCCCACTTAAAGACTTCCTATACTACCTGCCTTGGGATAGGAATGGCCCTTCAAGCAATTTCTCACTGAGAAGTCTGACAGCTCCTTAAGACCAGAAACTAAGTCATATGCTTCTCTTTATTAACCTGTTCCCAGGACAGTACCCTGCACATAGAAGAAGTCTAGGATTTATTTTGGACGATTGCCTTATGTTAACAACAACTTTTAGCCTAGTTAAAATAGATCTTAGAAACACCACGTATTTCCTTAGAAGGTAATTTTAATTCCGTTATAATCCACAAAGGAGTATGTACAATATGGAGTCCTCGTATGCCATGGGTTCATGAAATTCCAGGTGGGTAACGAGTTTATATTTGCTGACCCATTGACTCATAGCGAGGGGCCATTCTGCCATGTGGCACACTCTGCCACTCCCTTCAGTAAGTTACATACCCAGTCTGGGTCTCTTTTTCCTCACTTGTGAAATGGAAAATGTCACTACAGTGGTCATAATCATTAAATAATCTAAAGCATACAAAGCACTTACACACTGCCTGGCTTATAAAAAGTGCTTGAGAAATGTTACCTTTATTCTAGTATGAGCTTAGACTTCCTTTTCTTCTGCTAAGGATGCTTGGGTAGGTCTGGGCCCGAGAGAACTGAAATCTGAGACAGATAACTGCCTGGGCCTTTCGAAAGACGTGCTATGAAGACAGTGGTGTGCTGGTAAATGTTAAACAGTTGGCTCTTTAGAAAAAACAAACACAATAATCGCAGCATTTGCCGATTTCGGCGGTGTCGATCCTCCCAGTGTGGCTGATTTCAAGCTACCGAGGTGGTGTCACTGAACGAGGAGCTGGGAGGATAATGTGCACGGTTATGGTTGGCTCTTACCAACCCGGCTCCCGGTGTAGACCGCTGTGGCAATTTGTCCCGCATGCTGGCTCCTTCTCTTGCCAGTTCAGAATGCACAGGCAGCCCAAGAGGGGCGGACTCAGCCTCTTCTTTACCCCACAGACAGACTGATCTGTACTGCCCATGTAGATAAGGCGAGTTTTCTTTATTTTCTTTATTTTTATGTTTATTTATTTTTGAGAGAGAGAAACAGAACACAAGCAGGGAAGGAGTAGAGAAAAGGGGAGACCAAATCCGAAGCAGGCTCCAGGTGGGACTTGAACCCATGAACCGTGAGATCATGACATGAGCCAAAGTCGGGCGCATAACCGACTGAGCCACCCAGGCGCCCCTAAGTTGTACTTTATTTTAATAAGCACGTATAGGGTAATTCCAGTCCAAACGAGTTAAGGTAGATAATGTGCTTAATCAATAGATGTGATTTTTATCGCCGCTTTACAGATGAAGAAACCGACAACCAGAGAGATTAAGAACTTTCTTAGGGTCACGCAGCCAGTAAATGGCAAAGCCAAAATTCAAATTAAGTGGCCTGGCTCGGAATCTGTTCTCCTATCTTCTCCGCTGGCCCAGGCACGGACTGGTCGGTCTGCTCCTGATCAAGGACCAGAAAGAAAGTCCAGAGAATCCCATCGCTCACTCTCAAACCTCTGTGCTGGGCCGGACCGGGCCGATAAACCTTGTAGCTAAGTTTCCTGCTTCTGGAAACCCATTCTATTCCGAGCTGATTGCAAGCAGTGAGTGCTAACGGGAGCCTAGAAAATGCCTCGCTCACTTCTTCTGGGGCCAGCAAGCCGAACGCTCTGTGACAAAGAGGCCCAGGCCCAGGCCCGAGGCTTTTTGAAACACTTGCTTTTGCATCTCCCATGGGAGGAGCAATTCCAAAGTCTTCCTGAACTCGCCTTTCACAGGCCTGATCAGAAACCCACTACTTCTGGAAGTGCGTTTCCAAAGGCTGCCTGGCAGCCGGAGCATAACAGCTGCTCAGCGATGCAGGGATCCGGCAGCCCCAGAGGAGGGGACGGCGGGGCCCGATGCCCGGTGCCGAGCCCAGCACCCACCAGCTGCCGCCCTCCCACTTCCATCCGAGCGGAAACCGTGTTAACTCCATCAGCACCAGCGGGCCCGGCCACAGGACGGGAGCTGGGTTTCCCCAAGGCCACAGTGCCCGTAAACACGTAGCCGGTGACCTCAGCTCATCTGCGCCCTTTTCTCTCCATGGTGTTTTTCTGTTGTTCTGTCTTCCCAAGAAGACACTGGTCTCGAACTCACTCTGCTGAGCATTCTTTCCTCGCTTCCTTCCTGTGCCAGTCCTGTGTCCCTCTCGGCTGGCAGGCCACAACCTCTCACACGGCCGCGTGACCAGTAAGTTATACTAGAGAGAAAGCGTCCATTATAGCAAGTTAAGTGGATCCTACCATTCAGAGGAATCTATAAAGACGAGAAAGCCCCTCATTATGTCATTTTCCTCCCTTTGCGGTCCTTAGCATTCTTAGAATCCACAAAGCATGAGCAAAAACACAGCAAGATTCCCACTCCCTGGTAGGCAGAGAAAGGAATGCCTCATTCCAGATATTGATCCTACACCAACAGGATGGAATGGAGACTTCTGGATTCCACCCCTAGGACTCAACCCCGTGTAAGCCATTTGGGGTGGGGCCTGGATCCCCAAGGACAAGAAGCTCTGAAGCCAAGCATAAAACAAAACAACACACAGATGCAGACGTGAATAAATAAAGCAGACACAGCACATATGGGAGGGCTCCCCTGTCCCATTCCCAGGCGGCAGGCTCCCCGAGGCCTTACAGATGTCAGAGCAGAATCCACTTGCAGGTTCCCAGTTGGGCAAAGCCAGTGCCTAATGTGACGCTCGGAAAAATGGAGCAGAGAGACGAGAACATTTTTTACTTGAAAAAGAAAAGACGCACCCCCCCACACACACACACACATTTGCAACACAGTTGTGGTCCCCTCATCATTTCGTTGAGATTTCCCTCCAGTGGGGCTTCTTATTACTCCTCTGGGCTGTTGGTGAGTTGACAATTCTGCATGGCCTCAAAGGAGAGGACATAGGGCTGGCCAGGGACCCTGTCCTTAAAGAGAAGGGATGTGGGACTGAATTACCCGGGGGAGGGGGAAGGTGTTAGGGAGAGGGAAGGAAAGATAAACAAAATTAGAGACCGAGCTCTCTTCACAGAATTGTGTTCTGCTTTCGTGAAAGCCATGTGAACATAATCTTGGTGAACATGTATTCATGAACACAAGTGATGGTGAACTAAAATAATGGTCATCTTAAAGTTGCTACCTTTAATGTCAAAAATTAAGGTTGATTCAGTGTAAAAGAGGAATTATCTATTTTTAAAATGGAAAAATATATAATCACTGTCCTAGCACAGTAATGATTTGGTATCCGTGTTTTCCATTGAGTTACATAGGTGAACACATTTTAAATTATAAAAACTTAAATTTTAATTTTTAATTATAATTTTTATAATTATATAAAGTTATGAAATTTTATCATTTTAACTTTTATAATTAAAAATAAAAATTTGTTGGGGCGCCTGGGTGGCTCAGTCGGTTAAGGGTCTGACTTTGGCTCAGGTCACGATCTCAGGGTTCATGAGTTTGAGCCCCATGTTGGGCTCTGTGCTGACATGACAGCTCAGATTCCTGATTCCTGATTCCGAGCCTGTGTCTTCCTCTTTCTCTGTCCTTCCCCACTCACTTGTGCTCTCTCTCTCTCTCTCTCTCTTTCAAAACTTAAAGTATGTTGGAAGAAATTTTCCTAGTTTCTATGGGCAGCTATGTTAATGAAATAATGGCAGAAAATACAGAGCTGATAGTTTTGTTATTGTGCTTGGAAAACTAGGCTTCACTCGGTAAAGTACCTGATAACCTTAGGTGGTTGAATTACAGTGGAAAATCCACTGTACACACACACAAACACACAAAAACTGGCCACTTCTCCATCCTCAAATCCTCCACTGCTGAGACACAAAGTAAATGTGACAACAAAGGATCCTTAGTCCCTAGAAATGCTTTGGCTTTTGCTTTTTTAAAGCTTTTCAGCCCTGACTGGTACCATGGGTAGAAATAAGGGTGTGTAAAAATGGGGGCTACGGGAAGCTTCCACAAAAATAAATAAATAAATAAATAAATAAATAAACATTAAAAATTTTTAAAAATTTTTAATTAAAAATTAAAAAATTTTCATTTATTTAATTTTTTAATTAAATAAATAAATAAATAAATATTTGTGTTCTGTTTTTTATTACCTTTTTCTTTCATTCAACTACAGAGTTGGCATTTTTCGTGCTTACAGGAGATTTCTGAGTGACCAGTTTTTAATCAATACATACAAGGAGGGGAAATTCCACCATTGACTTAACCGACCTCTTATTGTCACATGTTTAGGTTGTGTCTAGGACACACGTGTTCTTTGTGAAGCCATGCATTGGTTGTGGTGGATTATCTCCTTCAGATAAATTCCACTTAAGAACGACTGAATAAAGAAACACTAATATTTTGTGGCTTCTGTTACATATCGTCAGGGTGTTTTCCAGAAACATTTACATTTATTTTCAAAACAACATCACCCTAAGAACGGTCAACCTCACAAAAATGTTGCCAGCGCTGGGAATTGCTGATTTAAAAAAAAATTAGGAACATTTAAGATCATCTCCGGTCCTTTCCCTTTATGATTCCCTATATAATAATTATAAGGACAGTTGGAGGGGGGAAAAAACTCCTTTCTTAATTCTACAAATTCCAAAGAATCCCACCCAGAATGTATTTTGGACCAATTCGGACCAGATGCTTGGAGGTGGAGGGCATCTTCCCTGCCAGAGGGTCAGGCGCTGCTGCTGGTTAAAGACCCTGCTGGTGTTGTTGAATGGGAGGTAGGCAGTTCCGAAGAACTCTACTAAACCCCCCTGGTCGTAGGGGCAAGGTTTGGTGTTCTAAACATGGACACCCTTCGTCCCCCCCCAAATCAACAGAAAAACATCCCTCTAGCTGCTCAGGCTGCGTTCTCAAAGGTGGACGAGGAGTCTGGCAAGATAGTGATGTTTCGGTTTCAAAGACTCCTCTCCATGACGTCCTATGTACGTATCGCCAATAGTGCTATTATTGATGCTCTACTATATTACTATCATAATATTAATAGCAGATTATTAATAACATAGCACATTAATGCTGCTAATAAAAATAGCTAGTATTTATCGCATGTTCACACTATGCTGAGCACTATGGTAGAGCTAATCTTGTTTGGTCCTAACAACACTGTCTACTCACTTGACAGGTTAAGAAACGGAGGCATGCCAGACTCGAAAGATGTGCTCAGGGCCACACAGCTCATTTGTAGACCCAAAACCCGGCCATCTGAATCCAGAGCCTTTGTTCTTCTCAACTGTACTACAGATCACCTCCTTTCAGGAAACTTATTCACATTTCTTCCATTTTAACCTCCCTTCCCCAGAAACTTCCATTTTAACCTCCCTTCCCCAGAAACTTCTACAAATCTCTGTTGGCCAACATGCGTATTGGGAGCTGGGGGGGGGGTGGTGGTAAGGATATCTTATAAGTGTCCTCCCCCTTTATCAGTGAACCACAAATTTAGCACTGACCCTGGACATCTCAGATCTGTCCCCTATGCCAATGAGGCTCCATCCACCTGGGCGCTCCTTCACTCTCTGGTAGGTTTGGCCTTCTTTATGGGAAGTTATTTGACATGGGAGCCAAAGTGTAAAGCTTTCAGTCTCTTTCAGAAAAATCACCAGATCCGTTTGCAAAAGAAAAACTGGTGACCCACTTGGCCGTACCGACTTCTTCCCAAGGACATGCTCATGAGATGTCCTCCTGAGATACTCACAACTGGTATCATCACTGAATAGTTGCCGAGGCCATAGTCCAGCCCAAACGGCACCCTTTTGCCAATGTGCATACACGTTCACAGTTCCTGCGACAGCACTGCCATTACGACAAACATTTCTCTGGCTCTCCCTGGAACCCCTGGCCATAAGAGTATGAGAAACAATGCTGAGTGTTCAGGAAATGTTAAAAACATTTATCAAACTAAGATAAGTAGTGAATAAAGCCATCATAACTTATTTTACATTAAAAAATAAGGAAAATATCAAACATGTCAAATGTGCTACGTTTTTAGTTTGTTCACTTTCCAAACGAATGAAAATTTAGAAATGAGTAACATCAGGGTTACAAATCAAAAAGCCTATGGAAAATAGAAATTGATCCCCCTGATTGCTTATCTCAATTGAATTTACATGGAAATAACATTATACTTTAAAAGATTTTGTTTTTCAACTGCCTAGGTCATACTCTGGTTAATTTCCTTTTACAAGGATTTTTCAACACAGGGTCAGAGCATCAGGAATGCCTGCGTAGTCGATTAAGTGCCCGTCACTGGCTTTATTCAAGGTCTCCTAAAGCAGAATTTCTGGAATCAGGGCACAGGAATTACAGATTTTAAATGTATCTTGGTTACTCTTGCTCACCCTCAAGTTTGAGAACTGGTGCTCTAGCATATCTGCCTCACAGAGCCAGACTCTGATGAACCAGATGTGGACTAAAGCTCTGGAAACAAAAGCTGGCCTGACATAGATTGCTCTCCTAGACACTGGACAGATTTCTGCCCTACTCTGGGTCTCCCTACCTTCCACACTTCCCATAGAATTCACTTAAGTTAAGAGACTATTGAATAGATGAAGTGGAACGTAAGAGACTTAAGTGTCTGAACTGATCCCTGAATAAAGACTGTATGAATGATCTAGAAAAACCCATAATCTCCTCCTTTCAGAATGAAAATGAAGGGATGATGAGCATTTAGCCACTGATGCCCTAGGTGACCCACTGCTAAGAAGGGGACCCAGAAGGGCAGAGGAGAGATCAGACAGAATTTTAAAACCCTGTCTGACTCTTGGGTAAAGGCGACAAGTACCTTCTGATTTCTGGAGTTACGCTTCTACATAGGGAAGTAGTGTTAGACTTGAAATAAAACTTTTATGAGTCCTCCTTAATCTCAAATATTCTATAATACAGCCCCCTTCACAGTATTCAGGCCTATTACATCATAGGCACTGATTATTTATTTAAAAAATATCATCAGAGGGGTGCCTGGAGGGGAGCCTGGGTGGCTCAGTCGGTTAAGGGTCCAACTTCATCTCAGGTCATGATCTTGAGGTTCGTGAGTTCGAGCCCCATATTGGGCTCTGTGCGGACAGCTCAGAGCCTGGATCCTGCTTCAAATTCTGTGTCTCCCTCTCTCTCTGCCCCTCCCCTACTCACACTCTGTGTGTGTCTCTCTCTCTCAAAAATAAACATTAAAAAATTTAAAATAAATAAATATATATCACCAGAGATCTCTGAGTTCCTTGATTTGTGTAGCCTTTGTGTTAGAGGCATGAAGAGAACACAGTTACTCTAATTTTGACTCCTTAATACAGGCAATCCTGCCCACCTTGCGTGGATCCTGCATGCATCTAGCGTCCAATCCCATTGGAAGAATGTGACATAACCAAACTCAACAGCACCTGTAATTAAGTACTCACTCATCATTCATGCATTTGGGATTTGCCAAGTTTTTATGGAGAACTTCTTCTGCATGAAACATAGATATTCTTCTAGTTGTTGGGGAAAAGAGTGGTAAACCTGCCAACATAGCCCTGGTTGGCGTAGAGCTTACAGTCTAATGGGGACAGTTCATAAGTAAATAGCAACTTTGATCAGGAAAGGAGGAGCTCTAGGACAGGATTGCACAGTCTCCATGGATGAAGCCAACCACAAGAACAAAGACAAGAAAGACTGGAAGCGGGAGTGTAGGCAACCATCCAGGTGAGAGAGGGGCACCAGGGAGCATGGGGAACCTTTGATCTCCTCTGAGGTCTTTTGATCATTTTTCTTTCTAAGTAGTGGGGGTTAGGAGGAGCCTAATCACTCACTTCTGTTAATGGATTCTGACCAATTAATCAATGCACAGAAGGCCAAATGTGAACCAAAATATATTATGAGCTAGTGAAGCTGGGCCTCCTCTCTCTTTCCAGTTTGAACTTATCTCCTCAGTCCTAGGACAGTGGCTCATCCCGTCCAGGCTGCAATAGCAAAGCACCATATAGATTGGGTGGCTCATTAACCATGGAAATGTACTTCTCACAGTTGTGGAGGTTGCAAATTCAAGATTGAGGTGCCAGCATGTCAAGTTCTGGTGAGGGCCTGCTTCTGGGTGTACACTGCTGTTGTCTTGTCATATCCTAACCTGGCAGAGAAGAGAGAGGGGAATCAGGCTCTCCCGTAACTTGTATAAGGACATCAGTCCCATTCATGAGGGCTCCACCTTCATTACCTCCTCTAATTGTAATTACCTTCTCTTAATTCACCACTTTGGGGCATAAGGGTTCACTACATAGATTTTGGGGAGATACAAACATTCAGTCCACAATAGGCAGGAAGTAGGAATTAAGATTCTTCTAAAGTAGAGTCACTGCCAATTTTACAAGATCAGGCAGTATTGTGACCATAATTTTTCATATGCCCCTATATCCGTGCCCTTTGGATGTGGTTTCCTAGAAGACTCTGGGCTTGGTTTTATGTTAATCTTTGACCAATAAAAAATGTTGGAAAGGGGGCACCTGGGTGGCTCAGGCAGTTAAGCGTCCAGCTCTTGATCTCAGCTCAGGTCATGATCTCACAGTTCTTGAGATCAAGCAGCATGTCGGGCTCTGTGCTGACGGTGTGGAGCCTGCTTGGGATTCTTTCTCTCCCTACCTCTCTCTCTCTGCCCTTCCCTGCACTTGTGCCCTCTTGTGCTCTCTCTCTCTCAAAATAAATAAATAAACTTGAAAAAAAATGACAATGCTATAAGTGACTGTATGCTAGATCTGAGTCTCATCCTCAAGAAGTCTTACACTCTTCATCCATCTGCTCTCAAAAATGCTACCACTTTGTGAAGAAGCCTGGGCTATGCCCCTGGAGGAGAAGTAAGCCCAATAAAAGCCCAGCGGCCCTATCCAAAGTCCTTCCAGTCCAACTTGAGCTAGCTGAACTCCCAAACACGTGCAATAATCCAGCTAGGATGAGCAGAGTTGCCTACCTGACTCATAGCTGACCACTGATGTATCAAGTGAGCACAGAGGAAACCAGAAACAGCTGGTGACCCACAGACTGGGGAATGATAACAGGATTGTTTTAAGCCACTGAGTTTCTGAGTAGTTTGCTACACTGCAATATGTAACTGATACACTCCCTGAAGTTTAAGTGACCCAAGAGACAGAAATCAGGCAGAGAAGAACAGATACTGCCACTTCCATTGCTCTGACTTTGTAGCTTATTACTACAGTCCAGTTCACATCAGGTTCTCTCTATTTTAATCAACCATCGAAGGGAGGTAAAGATGCTGCAGGTAGAGGTCAAATATTCCCTCTTACACTTCTTGAGTCAGGATCTGAGGTAAAGCTTGAAGGAAGAACTTTCTCTGAGTCCCAGGGTCCCTCACTGTGCCCTTTAATCCTCTCCATGGACTACTCACATAAGCCACTCTTTGGAGAATATAAGAAAGTCGCCTGATGCCTATGCATTGGCTAGGACTGAAAAAAAAATACAGGAAGAATCACAAAGCAAAGCCAACTTCTAAACTTTTCATTTTATTTCTTTTTTCTCCCCTAAAACCGTACCCGTGCTGAAGTGTAACAAAATATATATATAAACAAGCTGTCAGGCTTCTGACACAGTTGATGCCTAGAGTCAAATGTTTCTGCTAAACTTTTGATGGAGCCCCAGGGAGAATAGAAAGGGTCCCAAACTGGGGGGGGGGGGGATTGGCAGCTGGGCTGGGAGCGCAACCTGACCCTCCCTTCCCACTTCACAAAGAAGGTTTTGTTGGGCCATGGGGCATGGTGAGTGACTCCTCTAAAGCCATGGGGATAAGCCGCATTCTGAGGGAACATCTGGGCTGCCAGCTCAAGCCAGCCTGAAATCCTATCCTGGCCAGCGTTGCTCCAATGAATCAGGTGTAGGTGTATTTTTCCAGGATGTTCAAAACCACATCTTACCCTGAGACACAGGGTTTTGTCCATAGGCGCTTTATTCCAAAGGGCAAATGATCCCCCTAAGTTCCCATGAAGTGTATGTTTACCAAGGCTTCATGCCCAAAGAATCACACTCAAAGACTGAAAATATGGCTGCCACATATCTTTCTTCAAAGCATCTTAGGAATCCTGGCCAATACAATCTCTATCCTCATCAGCAGATGCACCCCATGCCATGACCACCTTGTGTTTATAACACAGTCTCAAAAGATTGATCATTTTGAGCTGAAAGACTGCATTTTTAAAAAATTGCTCCTTTTTCATCTTCCAAGGAAATTTCCCAAACTCTATCAGATTCCTCACTTCTTATCCTGCCTTCCTATTGTGCTATTGCTAATATAACCTTTCTACTATCAATACTCTTAATACGTACCACAGACTCCGGGGATATACTGATATTACATCATAAACATTAATATTTGCATTTAAAGAGTTCTTAGGATACCTGGCTGGCTCATTTGGTTAACCACCTGACTCTTGATTTCGGCTCAGATCATGATCTCATGGTTCATGAGATCGAGCCCCGTGTCAGGATCTGTGCTGATAGCACGAAGGCTGCTTGGGATTCTCTCTCTCTGCCCCTCACCCTATCCCGCATCTCAAAATAAACAAATAAACTTAAAAAAAGAATTCTTAATATTTAAATTCCATGTGGATCAGTTTAACTTAATATTATTAACAGATTAGAATCTTAAATACCATTTCTGTATCTTATGGGGCCCTAATGAGGTTGATAGAAAGAAAATTTCCTATTATATTGAGGCAACGGAGGCATGGATAGTTACAGATAAATTTGGGAGTGCATTCCAAGGTCTTGATGTGAATCTTTAGCAGTGGGTTATTGGTGTTTAGGGAATGGTCACACAAGAAGACAAGGGCCAGGATCGGACCAGAGCAACAAATAGGCTGAGGAGAAAAAGATAATACAGAACAGGGGCCTGAAGTCATCAGCAAAGAGTGCTCCAAGATGAATACCAGGCTGAATGCAGACCAGTGCAGACCAGAGACAAACTAAGTAAGCACAGCCCTCTTGCATATTATAATAACCAATGTAAACCTATATAGGAACTGTAATTTTTGGGAAATGCTTACCTACATAAAACTAAGTTTTACAAAACAGGAGAATATGGAGGTCAGATTATAGCAGTTTGGGGCATGTAGATTTCAACTGGTAGCAAAATCAGATGTTCTGGGAGTATGCATATCTGAGTGGGTCTAGTAGCATCATGCTTCTCTTGTAACCTGCTGTATTCCATAGCTGCTGTTTGTCTCCTAATCATTTAGTTCTTTCTCACTACTTACAGTGTCTTGATTTTACTTTGGGGAATTAGCCTCTTTTCCATTCTCACCTTCGTCATTAGATAGAGATGGATCCTATCCTCAACTGTAGATATGGGCCTAGACTGGCTTAAATCATTATGTGTTTTTCTTTTTCTATATCACTGATTGGCTCAGTGATGGACATATAACCAAATCATGCCCAAGGAGATGAAATTCATGGGGATATGTTGTGGGACTTCTGACATCGAGTCATGTACTCTTCCTACAAACTTTTTTAAAGAATAAACTGACTGCCTGGTCATTGGCTAGGAGTGAGATACTGATGGAGAGAAATTGTGCTTCTTACCCTCAATATGCACATGGTGAAGGAGATAGTACTGTGAATAATTGGAATAATTAGCCCCGCTTCAAAGACACTGATGAATTACAGTGAAAGCAGAGTCGGGAGAACCCTCCTTAGTGTCTGTGTTTGCAGAAGAGAGGAAGGAATACAGATGGGCATCACTTGACTTATAGATGACAGAGCCATCTCCAAAAGGATGGTGGGAGCCTCAGGGTTTTCCAGCTTCCCATTGGCTGCTGTCACTTATTCACTGGATCTGGTGTATTGGGGAGTTTGGGTCTCTCCTTTGAGAAATATTTATCTCTGATTAGACTGAATAATTTATTCCCCAGACCTTGATTTGCTAATATGATAATATCTGGGGACCTGAGTGAGCAATCTCATTATCTGACCAAATAATTCTGTCCAAGGGACCAAATACCAGGAAGGGTATTTTCACATCAAATGCAGGATTACCAAACAGAGAGAACTAGAAGGGATACAGAGAAAAATGGAGTTAAAAAGAAAAAATAAATGGCGCACCTGGGTGGCTCAGTCAGTTAAACATCTAACTATTGATTTTTGGCTCAGGTCATGATCTCACAGTTCATGGGTTCAAGCCCCACATTGGGCTCTGCACTAACAGTTAAGAGCCAGCTTGAGATTCTCAGTCTCCCTCTCTGCCTTCCCCTCCCTCCCCTGCTCATGCTCTGTCTCTCTCTCTCAAAATAAATAAATAAGCATGACAAATTTTTTTTTAAATGTGGAAATCTCAAATATCAGAAATCATCTGGGAAGATTACTGAGTGGACTTTAAACTTCAAGGAATACTACTGCAATGGCGATAAAATACAACACAAGTCAGAAGTGTTAATAGTAACAGTTGTGAATGCACAGACATTGGATATTAGAACCTGGACCACAAAAAAAAAAGTAGATATTGGAACCTAACAAAGCTGTAGTTAATTATACCCTCCATGGGTTCTCTTGTATCCAGCAAGCATTTATGGAATGTCTACTGACTTCCACGAAGGGAGAACAGGATTCTTGAACTGACACCCAGAAACTGAGTGGAAACATAGACCACTGAAGTTTGGTGTTTAATGGAAAACTAAAGCTCAGGCCAAGATATTTACACCAAAGTGTACGTTTCCAAGGAATCTTTGCTATAGGTTTGACTCAGGCACCAATTACAAATTTTTGGTAATTTTCTGTTATCACTCATTGATAAACAAAATACATCTTATATGAGCACACTCACTGAGTACTGGAAAACACTCCTGGCTATAGAGGGGCCTGGGTACATATGTACATAATGTAAACTGAAGTTCTTTTTCCATGAGCTTATGATTAAAACTCAATTTGTAAAGATAGCAACATCTAAAGTAGTATCCTGGGTGGGTTAGTTACTAGGTAAGTTATTTAAACTTTCTAAGCCTTTATTTCTTTTTCTCTAAAGTGGAGAAATACCTAAATTTCAGTTTTTAAATGATGAAATAAAGTACTTTCTTTATATATAAATGATATGAATATAAATGTAAATATAAATAAATAAATAAATAAATATATATATATATATATATATATATATATAGTACATGCTTGGCACAGAGTAGGGGCTCAATGAGAATTGAATGAGTAAATAGATGAGTAAATGAATGATAGAAATAAGACAGAAATAATGTAGGATTAGGTTTATTTCTTAATTCTTTTGGGGAAAGCATTTGTCACCATGGAAAAATGGAAGGTTCATTACAGCCATGAACAGAGGTCTCAAAATTCATGGTATATCCTTAATTCTGGGCAATTTATTCTGTCTAATAAAAGTTATACATTAGAATTATCACAAAATGTGATTTAAATTGTGTGTCATGGTCCACTTTTTCATACTAATGAATTTTCAGCGTATAGTATTTGTATGCATATAGCTTATTTACATATTTAGATATATTTCCTACATAGAATCAGAATTTGAATTACTGTGTCAGTTTTTAGCTGAATAGTTTATAGTGAAATCGCGTCTCGATAAGTTTGCTATTTTTTTTAATCTATAAGAGGGCCAATTTGCTTACATTTGCTTTAAATTATTTCTTAGGCCAAAGGGTAGATCTTTGTCTCAACAAAAGTTTTTTAATAGTTTACATAAAATACACTAAGACTCTTTATTATGGCTTATGAAACTGTTGTACTAATTTGTAATTATACTTCAAATAACTTTTATAAAACTTTAATTCAATTATTAAAAAGGGAATTTATAATATTAGCAGCAAAGTTTTAAAGCAGTAGGCCCCAACGTACAATCGGCACCTTGTTGTCTATGAATCTTTAATATCTACCTTTTTTAAAGTTTTATTTTATTTTATTTTATTTATTTTGAGAGAAAGGGAGCGAGCAGGGGAGAAGCAGAGAGAATTCCAGGCAGGCTCCGGACTGTCAGCACAGAGTCTGACTTGGGACTCAAACTCAAGAACCATGAGATCATGACCTGAGCAGAAACCAAGACTCAGACGCTTACCTGACTGAGCCACCCAGGCGCCCCTTTAATATCTACTTTTATGTTAAGCTTCAAGCAAGGAGGCAAAGGAGAAAAGAGATAGAAGTTATCAGTGGCTCTTCACAATTCTACAAAGTGCTCTTAGGTCGTCTTTTAAATTCATAAACCATAGGTTTTTTCCCTCATGGATCATCTTTATGGGCCTTTTAATAGTGCTCTCAGTTCCACAAAATCTCTTATTCTTAATATCTTGTGCTTTTCTCCATCTAGCCCTACCTCAGAGGAAGACAAACTTCAAGGCTTGGGAAGGAGTAGGTGTCCAGTCTCTGCTTTCCCTTGTCTGGAAACAGACAAGGACCCAAGAAAACAAGCAAAGTGACTTGTGCCGTTGACTTTCTTAAGGAAGTGGAATCATTTTTCCTCTAATATAGTTGGGAAAAAATGCTTTTATTATATTGACAGCAGAACAACTTTCTCTCATAGAAGAAGTTGTCCTTGTGAAAATATCTTCAAGAGCCAGTTTGGAGTGGATGAGACAGAGTGCGGCAGATTGATTGCAAATATAGCCCAAACTTCCCCTCCCTGTGTCCTCTCCCTTTGCAGTGGGACTTTGAGGCTCCTCCCATCAACAGGTGGAGTCTAACTGTCCTCCATTAAATCTGAACTGGTCTTACCATTCACTCTGGCCACTAGGATGTGGTAGAAGTGACACAATACCAGTCCTGAGGCTAGACCTCAAGAGATTGTACATGTTCGTTCTCATGCTTTTGAAACCCTACTCTGTGTTGTGAATTAGCCCAGACTAGCATTCTGGAGGATGTGAGACCCATGGCCCCAAACCCTTCCTTTCCATAGCCACCCTTCGGTCAGTCATGCAGCCGAGGCCACACTAAATCAAGCACCCCCTTGGCGACCAACCAGCTGACTGCAATGCATGAACAAAGCCAGCCAAGATCAGTGGAGCCTAGCCTAGATCCATAGAACCACCTGGCTGCTAAAGACTAGTGAGCAATAATGTTTACATTTAAGTCCTTGACTTTTAGTGCGGTTTATTATTCAGCACTAGCTGACAGATCTATCCACAAGCACAAAGATCAGCAAACGTCAGGATACTGAAGGCTGTGGGAAGCTGTCCCGAGGAGACAGGAGGGAAATAATGTTATTCCTACCACTGAGAGTGAGCTCCAAGGACAAGTGGTGTGAAGAAAGGAGGGGAGGGCTGCAAAGGGGAGGAGGTCCAGCAAAACGGAGAGAGCATATGTGACCGTATGTGTGAGGGCCTGGGACACTCCGCAGTGACAGCACGACCAGGGTATTTAAGGATAGGGGGTTTGCATGCTGCCAGGAAGGGAGCGTCTAATCCGTCTTGACGCCTACACTTTCAAAGTGATGCATGTAACTCATTAATGCAGTGTAGGAGTAGGGGGAGGTCCTGTTGTGGTTGTTCGTGAAAAACAGCAGGGTTGAGCATTTCTATCGGATAAAATGATGGGATATAAAGATTGCATGCTTGGAGGTCAGAGCCGGGGATGCTGAGGCAGCCGCAGGAAAAGAGACTCTGCCTTTCTGCCCTCTTATGTGGAATTCACCAAAAGTACTAAAGAGTGTTAGGACTTCCAGGGCTCATGTATCTGTACAGTAAGGAGGAAGGAGGTTGAGACGTGTTTACCTTCATTCTAGTGCAACAGAAAACTGCTGCTGAAATCTAAATATCATCCCCCTCATGTGAAGGGAATGTATCAATAGGAATTGAACATCTAAGCCTTATCTCATGTGATTCTCACAAGCAGAAAGACGTTACCGTTATCCTTGCTACATTTAAAAGGAAATAGACTTTCAGGGACATTCAAAAGGTACTGAATTTCACACCACTGTTGAGTGGTAAGTGGTATTTAAGTCTAGGATTGCTTGACCCCAGCCCAATACTCTTTCGGTTCTGCCAAGACTGCCAGAATCGTTTGCACACATCAGATGTGGTATATCCACCAGCTGTTTTGTTTGTTGTTGCTGGAATTTAAATATAACACTTCCCTTAGCAACTGAAAAGGCCCTTAGCTACCCATGATGTTTAACAACTACTTTCCAAGTAAATAGCTTCCGAAGATTTCATCTTACTCAGTAGCAGGCTCAGGAAAGCTTTCCTCGGAGTTGATACAACAGGAAAAATACCCAGGCCATCTTCTGGGGGGCTGCCTGAGAATGGTTGGTCAGGTATGGACCCTGAAGAAGTACTAGGCACACAAACTACCCAGATGGTTGAGATTTTTCTTTCACTGGAGAAGGAAGAGGAGAATGAGCCCGAATACCCTCCCAGAGGCAGATATAGAGATTCTGAGACTATGGTTTCCAGGTCTTGTTTTTGGATCTCTAGGGTTCAGTGGACATTCCCTAAAGGCACCAAGAGTGGCAAAGCCTGAGTAACTTAATATAACAATAGCTAATATTTGGGTAGCACCAGGCACTATTCTACATATTTGTGTATATCAGTACATTGAATCTTTTTTCATCTTTTTCTTTTTTTCTTTTTTATTGGGGGCTACACATGCCATTCCCATATGACAATGTTAGCCCCATTTTACAGATGGGGAAACACATTGGTTAAGGAACTTACTCAAGGTGATACAATAAGAAGTCTGCCAGAATTTGTATACACCTTTTTTTTTTTTTTTAATTCTAGACACTAGTTCAGTGTAACTAGCTAGACTCAAGCTGTGTAATCACAAAGCAATTTCATTTTCCCCTACGATTGTCCTTTCAATGGACTATCCCCCTGACATTGGATGGACCCCTGACAGACCACACAGCTCCCCTATTCCATCTGAGAAAAGGAAAGGAATGCCAGACACTTCAGCTGTCCAGAACAGTCTCTGTTCCGAGGTGAATATGCCCAGTGCAGTATAATAACTGAACCTGTAAACTTCACTCAAAATTAAAGCCTCTCAGCAGTCCTGGAAATCCTCTTCAGGGAAGAAACGGACTTCTTAATTCCTTACTCTGCCAGCTTCCTTCATCCACTACCACTGTCTGGTGTTGACTTCTGAACCTCCTGGCTGGGGCAGAGAAGGACCCATTTATAGGCAGTTTCCTCTGGCCATGGCAGGTGCTTAAAAGGAACCCTGTCCCCTGTGTGTTTTCCCCTTGCAGGTCCTTATCCAGGTGATACATTGTCCAGATGGCCCTGGAAGGGAGCCCTTTAACCCAGAATTACTTATCAAGGGGTCCTTCACCTTGGATGGAATAAAAAAGATTTATGTATTTATTTTCACTAACCCCTAACTGAAATTTGCCATGCCCATCAATGATCAATGTGGATATACTAATGGAAACGTAGTCTTTCCTTCCATTTCAAATGCAGTTTTATTAGTACTTGTGACTCTCTCAGCATCAAAATTACAGGTAGCTTTGTGTTACGATTGTGAAGATACCACAAATGTTGTTTATGGTTGTCACTGTTTCAAAATTAGGAACCTTATGGTAGTCGTTAGGAGTGAGACTAGCGCTGGCTATTTAATGAATTACTTTTTAAAAAATATTTTGATAACTCTACTAGAAATCATTGGTTTCCTTAGCAATTCCGTGAATTCAGTTGACACACTTAAAAACAGTAAATAATCCAAGAAGGGGTCATGCACAGACACAGTCTGGCGAAAAGTCTGTACCATGAGAACATCATGATTCTTTGTGTCTCCTCCATCACGCACTCTGTCTACGGTGGTCCTATCTCCCTTCTAAGCAATCTTCATGAGGAAAGTGTCTTTAAGGTGATGGAGGCCCCTTCTCATTCTCCACGCAAGTGACTGCCACGTCCTCCACGGGGAACCTGCATGTTTATGAGTGCTCAACAGCCACACAGGTGCCTCCTAACCCCGGCCCCCTCTCCACCTGTTGCCCAGGTCCGCCAGTGAGCAGGCAGGCACCAGTAGGGTGCGGAAGCACACCCATGACAGCTGATAAAGAGCTTATGCTCTGAGCAACCCCAAACCTCTCTGCTAATGCCCTCACCTTCCAGCGCCCTCATGCGGCCCCCAGATCTCCCATTATTCAGGGATGTAAGAATTCATCCTAGGCCAAACAGGACCCTGCAGGAGCCAGCTCCTGTTGTAAGGCTGATATCAGTTCTTGTTTGTCAGTATGCACGCCTCACAGGTTGTGGGGACCCTTTAGAATATTAACCCTGGTCACCGGGTCCAAGAGAAACAAGCTAGTTCCCTTACTGGGTCTTCCCGATCTCTCACTAGACTTCTATTTAATATTTATTTTTATTCTTGAGAGAGAGAGAGAGAGAGAGAGAGAGAGAGAGAGAGAGAGAGAGATTGAGAGAGAGCTTGAGCGGGGGAGAGGCAGAGAGAGTGGGACAGAGGATCTGAGGCCAGCTCTGCGTTGATAGCCATGAGCCCAATGGGAGACTCGAACTCATGAACCACGAGATCATGACCTGAGCTGGAGTCAGACGCTCAACCCGTGGAGTCACCCTTACACCCCCACCCCCTCTGACCTCTCACCAGTCTGAAGGCAAGGGGGCCACATCCCTTCCCTCTGTTTGGAATGGCTGGAGGGAAAACTCTCATACATTTTCCCAAAAACATTCTCTCTTGAATCCACCATCTCAATCTTTTGATACTTTCAGGCTGCTTTTGATCCATATATATTGAGGGTCCATATTAAACTTGTATTCATTGAAACTCCTACTGCCCAAACACACGCCCCTCCACCACCCCAGTACCACACATACAGGTACCCCTACTTCGGCGTGCTTAGAAATTTCCATAGGAGTAGAGCTTGGAACTACAGATTTTTCAACACTGGCATTTGGGAAAGCCACAAATGTGAAGGCAGGGAAGACTAATCATCAAAGGCAACTGATCTAAAGATGGCACCCACTAATCCAAGACTGGCCGGCTCACATGGCCCTGCACTGATTCTTCCACACGAGACTACCCTCCTTCCTGCCTCTCCTGTTTCCACCTTCCCTGCTACCTGGCTGCCGCCCCACTGGCATCACAGGCCCTCCCTGACCCCTGCTACACGCTAGACACGGGTAACCAGGCCACAGTGCCGGGCGCAAACTTCGTCGGTAGCCAGTCTGTCTATATCTCCTGCCTAAGTCCCATTTTAAGGAAAAAGAGAATGCAGTGCAGAATAAACAGAAGGAAGCCCTTTGGTTTAATTGTTGTTAATGCATCTATGTTGTGTTTTGTGGGTTTTACTCTTGGAAGGTAGGCCATTGTCTCAGAGCCTTAATCCTCACCACTTCATGGCATTAACAGAGTCTGCTCTCAGTGACTCAGCCAGGGTTTTCTCAGACAGTAAACAGCCACTTGCTGCCTTTGACACCACAATGGGATTACTTCCTGAGGAGATCGCAGCTCTGGGCTGCTGTCGGAAGGGCGCTTTGCCTGTTTGCTTGGCTGCAAGGACTGGGCGGTCTGAGCTTGTTTAAAATTAGCTTCCCCCATAAATCACTTGCACAATGAAGTGCCTGCCTCTGACCTCTGACATATTTGTGTCTCTGTTTATTTTTAATGATGACATGGCTTTTTTTCCTGTCTCTATTGGGTTCTTTATCCTCCATGCTCCTGAATACTAAATTCTCTGACAAAAGTACAAAATCTACGAAATTGCAAGGAAAATTTCCCTTTCTACCAGCGCACACCAAGG
Organism: Cryptoprocta ferox; assembly: GCA_028646485.1. NCBI lineage: Eukaryota > Metazoa > Chordata > Mammalia > Carnivora > Eupleridae > Cryptoprocta > Cryptoprocta ferox. The sequence continues at coordinate 18,734,381 of CM053576.1, read as the reverse complement.
TAATGGGGAGGCTGAGTTTCTCCGGGGATCTTTCTGATGGAAACTGTCCCCATTCTACTTTGATGGGATTATTATATGCTAAAAATGTGCCCTTGTTAAGGAGCAAGAGGCTACTTCCTCGTACGCATTTGCAAAACTCAGCGAATGTACATTGTACTTGGTTTACATGTTCCGTGTCATGTAAATTTTACATAAAAAAGGAAAAAGGATTATAAACAAATAATGAACTCTTCCCGATAATACACATGCTAAAGTACTGAGGAGGGAGTATATTAGTGTCCACAATTTACTTTGAAATGCATCCAAAACTGTGATGAATTAATTGATGGACAGAGGGATAGATAATGTGATGAGGTGAGTAAATGACAAAATAGATGGTGGGCATAAGGCTGTTCACCGTGCAATTCTTTCAACTTTGCTGCATGGTTGAAATTTTGCATAAGAACGTGTTGGAAAAAATGCTCCCGTGGGAACCTGGGCCTAATCGTCAGGGCACAAGAGGGCTACAGCTTCCAAAATCCTGTCTTTAATCCAAATTTCATTTTTAAAAGTCTGTATACAGAGTTAGACTTCAACAATTTACAATAACAAGGAAAAAAGGAACATCAACCCAGGGAGAAGTCTAAAATATAAAATATTCTAGGAGACAGGCACATTTTCCCAGTTAGACGTAGGGGCACCACCCTGAATTTGAAGTGGCATCTGACTGGGAGGTCTGGACTCAGTTCTCCTAGCCCATCACAAGAAACACAGGTGCATGTGCCAAACAGCCAGCTTCACAATGGGACCAAAACTCACAGAAGAGAAATTCAAGGGTCTGTAATTCCAACAGGCTTGGAGTGAGAAACACCACCAGTGATGGACCCTTAGCTTACTCTTGGAAATAGAAAATTCACCCAGAAAAATCTGCATCAAGAAGAAAATTAGGGAATTCCTCTCTACTTTATGACACCTACTTTTTTGAGGCAGAGTACTTTTATTTTTTTATCACAACTTTTGAAGACTTCGACTTCCTGGAAATAATTGGAAAATTGGGAAAAAGGAGAGCTATTAGCGTGCATTGTTGAGATGCGCTGCGGAAGTACGCTGCTTTGGCGGGAAGTCGACAGGAAGACTCCTGGCAGACGTAATACAGATGGCAGGTGGTCGCACATGTCTCTCTGGCAGTATCCACTGGAGTTGAATAAGCCACCTCCTGTGTGGTGGTACTCAATTATTCGAATGCTGATTAGATATTGAAAAGGGGTCTAGATGTGCAATGAACTTACCCTCTGGGGTAGAGAAGTATACTCTTCCCATGAAAGAGGGTGGGGGACTGAACAACGAGCTAATCTACCACAACATCCAAAAATACAGTTTTCTACAAATGGGGATTATATACCCAGTTTGTTGATAATTACCAGATCTTGATAAATTCCCTCTTTTAGGAATGAGTAAACTGAAAAACATTTTAAAAGCATTTAATCAGATACAGGGATATGTCTACAAAGTAATCTGTCAAGAAAGGTATAACAAAATTAGATGGTGAACACAGAAGGGTGAGATAAGGAAAGATTTCAAAGAATATTACAATGAAGACTTCATTCAAGGCAGCAAAGAACAGAATCAAAACAGCTTGAACTTAAGATGTGGACAGGAAGTACAATTTGAGAAGTTTTCTAAGAATGAAGATGGAAAGGGCAAAGGGAGAGAGAAGGAAACAGGATACAACTTGTAGACTTAAATGTATTCCTGAGGAAGTACCCAAACCATTGGAAAGGAAACAACAATAAAAATGAAGTCAAAGAAAATATCTCTGAGTACATTGCCAAGGAGTGCATAACATTTCAGGGAAGTTAATGAAAAGGATCCAAATGTGGTTTTATGCACACTAACCACGATGCAAAATGGGTCAAAGATAAAGAAAATAAAGATTAGAGAGTTTAGGTAACTTGATTAAAGCCAAAAGCTGGAATGGGGCTCTCCGGAACTGACTCCAGAAACCTTTATTGTTAAGACTCATATTTCAGAAATATCAAGTCTACGATAGTATTTGGAAATGTACAAGTGCTATCAGTGATGGTTTTGAAACTCAGCTACTCAGTCACTCTCTGTGAAGTGCATTGCTTTTTAATATTCTTGTCACATTACCAGGGAACAGGGAAATAACTTCCTTTGCTCCGTTCATTCATCCATTTGTCTTCACAACAAACATTAATGCCGTGCAGCCTCATTAAACACTTTAATAAAGGTCTCTGACCAAAAAAAGTAAGAAGTCCAGTAGTCCTGGCAAACAATTTCAACATAAAATGTGAAGTGCAATGTTACATTGTTGAGAGAAAAGAGACAGAAAGGGGAAAAAAAGCCCACAATCAGTTATTGTTTGTGTTTCATATCACTTTTTCCTTATAATTCACCAACATGTTTATTATTTTCTTTGTTTTTGTTGCTTCTTTCATGTTTTACCTCCCATAGGGGATCATTTTATAATTTCCATTGGCAGGATCTGCTAGTGTTAAACTGTCTTTGTTTTTCTAGGTCTCAAAATGCCTTTGTTTTACCTTCATTTCTTGAAAGATACTTTCTCTGGATACGGAGTTCTAGGATAGGAACATTGAACATATAATTTCACTTTTGTCTGGCTTCCATTGTAGCTGTTGAGATATCAACGTAGTAAATGCTCTTTGTTTGAAAGGAATCTTTTTTTTTCTCTGCCTCTTCTTATTTTTTTCTCTTTGTATTTGGTTTACTTCAAAATTTACTGAGCATGCATAAAAGAAGTTTTTTTTTTAATTCCTCCTTGAGATTTTATGAATTTCTTGAATTTTTGGATTAGTGTCTTTCATCAGTTCTGAAAACTTTTGAGCCACGACCTCTTCAAAGATTGCCTCTGCTTCATTTTCTCTCTCTTTGCTTCTGGTACTCCTATTACATATATTTTAGACTTTCTATACGCATCCTCTATATCAGCACTGTTCAATACATTAGCCTCGAGCCTAAGTGGCTATATAAATTTAAATTTAACTAAAGTTGAATAAAATTTAAAAGTCAGTTCTTCTCTCAATAGCCACATTTCAAGTACTCAAGAGCCTTGTGCATCTAGTGGTTACTGTATTGGACGAATATAGAAGAATTTATCATTGCAGATGTTTCTGATGGACACCACCACTCTATATCTATTGTCTGTTATTCTATATTTTATATGTTTTGTTTTCAGACTTCTGACCTATCTTCTTATTTAACGATTCTCTCTTCAACTCTGTCTAAGCTGCCATTAAACTTATTTATTCAGGTTTTTTTTTTCTATTTTAGGTTTCTAGAATGCATATATGGTATCAGTTTTTATGGTTTCTAGTTTTCTGCTAACATTTTGAAGCTTGACTTTTATCTCACTGAACATAGTAAGCAGAAATGTTGTATATAGTCTATCTAGTTGTCAAGTAATTCTATTATTTGGACTCCACAGTGTCTGTTTCTAGGCTATCTTATTTTTTCTGTTTCTTTCTCTTCTGGTATTTCACTCTTTATGTGTCTAATTATCTCTGATTGTGTGCTGGGCATTGCTTTTGAAAACTGACTTTTATTAATAATTCGAGATGTGATTAAAGTTGTCTTCCTGAAGTGAAGATTTTCATCTACCTTTGACAGAATCTGGGGCATACTATTTTTGACCACTTTACTCTAGTTTAATACTGAGATTTTCTAGAGAGTAAAATGATACAAAACTATCACCCTTACTATTGGGCCAGAGCCCTAGAGTTTCAGCCCAGAGTGGTAGGAAGCTCACCAAATCTTGACTTTTGATAGAATCTGCAATTAGACTTTTATGTCTTCAGCTGACAGCCCAACCTTTCTGTTACCTCCCTGGATCTGAATATGATGCGGGAAAAAATAGCCTCTACTGGTAGACTCCATCCCTGAATTCTCAAACTCTTACATCTCTCTACCAAGTAATCAGTCACTATCTTATTAGCTTTTTGATGCTTTTAAAAGATAGTATTTATACCTCACTCAGCTATTTTATTTTTCTTGAGGGTAAAAAAAAAAAAGAAATTTGTCCAATGACTTAGTCCATCATTACTGGAAATGAAATTATCCATCATTATTTTAAAAGTCTTTGTCCCAGAGTATAATAATCAATACCAGAACTCTCATATGTTTCCCCAATTTAGTTTAGGGATGTCACCTAAATATAACATCTCATGTTTTGCCAAATATTCCACTGATATCACCTCTACTCATTAAACGTCTATTGAAGATTTTTATATTTATTTATACAAGCCCCTAGCTTCCACTGAGCACCTACTATGATCAGAACTGTGATATGCACTGGACCTAGACATGAAATATACATTTCAATGGGAAAGAGAGACAAATACATAAACTAGTTAATAAATAAAATAATTCCATGTGGGGTGTTATGAGGAAGGAGTAAAATGTTTGCAAGATTAAGAGAGAGAGAATAATAGAGAGTAGATGTGGAAGCCTACTTTAGATGATATTGTCAGGAAAGCCCTCCCTGAGGTGACATTTAAGGTTATACATTATGAATGAAAAAGAAAAGCAATGAGTATAATAGATGAGAATCATGGGAAGGGGACTAAAGGTTTAAAAAATATAGAAGAGGACATTGCAGGGGTCAGCAGGAGCTGACTCAGTAAGGTTGTTGTATGTGTGCTTTTCTAGCAACTGGACTCAATGTCCATGACTTCTTTCTGTAGTTCTATCAATGGGCTTTGTGGCTTACTAAACCATCCATAAAGAAGAAGTCACACAGTAACATTAAAGAACTTTCAGTAGATGCACGAACCTGTTGATCCTCATTTCTTAGGACAGAAGGCAGAAGGAAATATGTTGTAAAGTTAATAATCACACTAAGGCAACAACTACACTGGGAGTATTTAGGCCTGAATCTCCAACCAATTATTTTGTGAAATCAAGAAAGTCTTTCAATCTCACTGAGACTCAACCTGCCTATGTAAGATAAAGCATGATTTATGTGATCCATGAGATCCTTTCCACTTTTATACATCATAGAAATGTTTTACCTCTATTTTCTCTGGAGACATTTCCTATTAGGTAACTTATTTTAGTAGGGCTTCTCTAATTTGTTATAGTCTATTGGTTGCCTAAGAAGGTTTTATAATTATATATGGTGTCCTTCTATATTGCAGGTCATTTTTACTGGTGATTTTTATCTTATTCAGTTACATAGTAAATGTCCTCAAATTCCAAAAGTTTTATGCCCAATATGATGGGAACCTTGTCACATGTCTATGAAATGAAAATGGGATAAGGCTCTGTCCAAAGACTATAATAAATACCTGAGAAAAGGTCTTGTCAGGTATGGTTTGGGAGTCTGCCTCACAAAAGCACTAGCAAAATACCCAAAATACAGCACATCAAAATTTGTAAGATGAAGATACATTGGTACTCAGAAGAAAATTCATAACTGTAATGCATATTTTTGAATACAAGAAAAATGACATATTAATAATTGAACTCAAAAAGCTGAAAAGAAAGGAGACTAAAACCCTCTCCCAAACTGTACAGAAGCCACTAATAATAGAAAAGCAGAAACTTAGGAAATGAGAAGTAACAAAGGAGGGAAAGAAGTACCAAAACCAAAGCTCATTCTTTGGAATTAACTAATAAAACAGACAATGAGTGGAATACTATGCAAGTGAAATAAAAAAAGAGAGAGAGAGAGAGAGAGAGGGAGAAAGCACAAATAAGAAACATAAGGAATTTGCACAAATACAAAATACTTGAAAATCTATTTGAAATATGACATAACCACAGAAATACAATACACTGACAATATATAAGAAAATTTTATGCTACTTAAATACTAGCATTAACTTAAGAAGAAATATAAGCTTTGAAATACCAATAATTAATTAACTTTGTTTACCCTACCAAAACAGTTTTATATGTAGCTAACTAAAATTTTAAGGAAGAGGGACGCCTGGGTGGCGCACTAGGTTGAGCGTCCAAGTTTGGCTCAGGTCACTATCACCCAGTTTGTGGGTTCGAGCCACGCATCAGGCTCGGTACTGACAGCTCAGAGCTGTGGATTCTGTGTCTCCCTTTCTCCTTGCCCCTCCTCTGCTCACAGTCTGTCTCTCTTTATCTCTCTCAAAAATAAATAAACATTTAAAAAAATTAAATTTTAAGGAAGAAATATCCTTATTTTCTAAAACTGTTCCAGAGAATAACAAGTAAAGTTTTCTAACAAATAGTATAACCTTCCTTTATACAAAATAAAATCAGAAAAAAGAGAGCAATGAGAAAGAATATATGTGTGTGTATTAATCAGTCAATATCATGTAGAGACATCATTGACATGATTCTAAATCAATAATAAGTTATCTTCACCTCCTTCAAACTCACACAAATTAAATTTCTAGCACCATTATGTGCCATGAAGTTATAGGAGACCTGGAACATTCATACATTGGTATTTGGAGCATCATTAGTACAACAATTTGGGGGAACTATTTGGCAATACCTAGGAAAGTTGAGGATGCACCTATCAAGTGAATCAGCAGACTTACCTGTAGGTATATGACATAGAAAATTCACATAAAGAAGTGTTGAAGCATTACTGTAATACAGAACAACGGAAAACCACGTAAATACCCAGTGATAGTGGAATGGATTAACAAATTGTGTGTATTAATGCAATAAAAAACTACATAACTGTTATAATTAATGTACAATTCCTATATAATTCAACATTCATAAATTTCAAAAGTGCAATATTAAGTGGATAAACCAAGATGAAAGAAAATTATACCATTGTTATAAATTTTGAAAACTTGCAAAACAAAAGATACACTGTTTGTATATATGTAGCTATCCACAGCCTATTTATTTTGGAAAGAAAAAAGATAGGAAAGATACACATTGACTTGGAATACAGCTGCCTTCTTGGATGGAGAGTAGAAATCAAGATCAAGAGGGAGTAAAAATGGGCACCTGAAATCTGTCTGAAAATATTTATATCTTTAAGAATCACTTAAAGCAACTAAGATTCAATATAAGCATTTTAATGTCTGGGTAGAGGGTGTCTATTAGATGTAGTATTAGATCTTACTTCACAGAGTAAATGTGAAGATTGAGTGAGTTAATACACATAAAGGGCTTATTCTTAGAGAATAGAATATGTTCTTTATGTACTCACTATGTGTCACAGTAACTATGTGTTACTGTGTTATTCACTAGAGACCGGATTTCTAGACAGCAAAACTCACTTATTTATCACCATGTCCCCTAGGCACAGCACAGTCTCTAGCACAATGGATATGTTCACTGATTTGGTTGGTTGAATATGCACATGGTAGATTCCTCTCTTCATCCCCAAATGCTTAATAGTCCTCACCTACATGCATGGGTGTAGGGGAATGAGACAAAGTAACAGGTTGGCAAAAACCACTGGTAGAAATTTTAAGTCTTTGTATTTGACTCTTACAACAAGTTCCATATGTGACCTGGTTAATGGTCTCAGGGCAAGTGATTACTTTAATGTAACTAACCAGCAGAGTTTATATATGTTTTGAGACTCTTGGAAGAAGGTTGATTACACAAATGCCAACTACATTAGTACTGATTTCTCAAAGAATAAAAAAATCAGCTAAATTGACTATTATTCCTTCTACTCTTAACTATTGCAAGAATTCCATAGGAGTGGGGATTTCAAAGCTATTTCAAAAATCATCATATATAAGCATTCCTTAGTATATAAGTCTGTAAGGAGAAGAAATGGGCCTTGGCTAACTTCACCCACATGCTGAACTCCATAAATACTGTATAGTTAACACATGATCCAGATACTTTAACTTCATAGAGTTCAGGAAAGAACAGATTTTGTTTATGGTGAGTTTTCCTATGTGTTGAATATAAAGTACCAATTAAAGTGTACTTGGAATAGCTGTTTGAGTTTTTGGCAGCATATCAGAAGGAGTTACGGAAAGCCAGGCCTTTCCAATGATAGATATGATTTTGCAGAGGTCATGCTATGGTCTGGACAGGGCATGCCTGGCATGATTTCAAACCATAAATGCATGTGAATCTGGTGTAATGAATCATGTTCCAGGGCCCAGATCCTCATTGCCTTGGAAATGGTTTCTCCATTCCCAAGGCAATTCTGGTTTTCAGAATGCTATACCTGGAACCCAATCTCTGCATGCTAGGGAGATCCACTCAGTTCCAGAGTGACTAAGATGTTGGCACATTTCATTTTACCATTGCCACTGTTCACGTCTTCGTAGATTTTGATTTACAAAAGTGTTTAACCTATTGGAAACTCAACCTCTCTCTCTCCCTCCCTGGATTAACTTCTCCTGCCATTGGTTTCCATAACTCTGAATTCCTCATCTTCAGAGGTTTTATCAGTTTTTAAATATGAATCCAGGGTGTGGCTGTAAGTCTCAGAACTGATGGCAGGGAGGAACTAAAGGGCATTATGCAACATAAAAACGAGAAATGACAAATAAGTAGAAAAAGAAAAAGCAACAAGGCCAGCAAGCATAGGCAACACAAACACGAAGGGGGAACTACAGCAGTACAGAGCAGCTGAATGGGACCAACAGTCACTTTAGAGTCTCAGCGAAAATCTAAAAAGTGAAACCTGACCCAGGCTAAAGGTGTAGTCAGTGACTAGCTTAACTTGCATCAGCTTCCAAAAACCGAAAGCATGCAATTGACCTTGTAACTGGGATTGCATATGGCACCCAGCCAAAACCCACCAGCCTCTCCAGGGCAAAGAGTGACAGCTTTGCTGCCCTGCAGCTGAAACAGGTTGGAACCCATATTAAGCTGTGCCAAGTAGGGTCTGCCACTAAGCTGAACACCTGTAATTCACCCATCTGTGTCCCTCAAGTCCTCACCCCAAAGTAAATTGATTCTGAGCTCTAACAGCTGTCTGGGGGACTCTGATGGGCTGTTCACAGCAGGAAAGGCTTTGGGAGATGACAAAAACCGTGGGTTGTATTTTCAAGGTCAGAACCTGAAGAGGGAAGCTCCTTTGATGCTTTCATGTGAGGAGATGGCAAAAGTGGCACTGGGTGGGATCAATAATTTTCAGATCACTGGAGTAACTACTAGACATTATGCATCCTATAATCTGACTTGAACATAAATGTGGTTGATGAAAAAGGAAAAAAGTCTGGGCAATGATAGTACCTTTCACTAAAGAACGTCAAGTAAAGTGTAGGGGAAATGGGGTACAAACTTGAGAAATGAATGTCGTAAGTGGTGTATCTATGAAGGTAAGAGAGTGTTAGGAATGTCATATATATTCACTAAAGACCCATCATGCTTCTAGCAATGATAGAAAATAGATATGCATGTCCTGGTGGCAATAAAGGTTGTTTGGAAGAGAGGAAAGGGAAACAGATGAACTGATCACCTATGATGGGTATGTATCATCTTAGATGCAAAATACAATAGCAGACTCTTGCAACATCAACAGCCATTCATATATACTATTACAAATAAGGGAAATGAGTGTATTCTATATAGGTTATATTTTAACGTAAATAGAGTCTTAAATGTTGAATAGCCAAAGCTCCCTTGAGATTGAATCCATAATCACATTCTTTTCTTTTTCTTTTTTGCGAGCTTATATACCTTTTAATTTCTTGATTTTTTAAAGGTACTTTGACTACAGGCCCTTACTGATTTATTGATTCTTATTTATTTTTCAGATAAACTTTAATCTCCCGTTACTAAAGTAAGAAATCTTTGTTCATTTATTCTTTCATTGACCAGTCCTACATTTATTAATTTAGTTAACTAATGTTTATTGTCCAAATACTGGGAATATAGTGATAAGTAGGACAAACAGCCTTAGCTTACAGGCTGGTCCTCAACAAGAGGTGACTCTCAATTAAACATTTATATTTTTGCACTCATGAGAAAACTAGGAGCAAAAGACATGATATTGCCAAAGGAAAACTTTAGGAAATCAGGCTTTAACTGAAGGCACATCTATGAGGAGAAGTTTGAGTTTAGCTCATTGCCATTACTGCAAACACGTACTGAATAAAGACCTGTGCCTGGCCATGCTGAGCAACAGGACATTGAGGTTCATAGCGCCCCATTCTAACCTACATCAGCCTGGTTGGGCAAAGGACTCAGCAGTCCTGTTTCCATGAGCTATAGATGTTTCCTTTCTCTGAATACAAGAGAGTTAGCACAAACATTTGATTGTCCATAATATATTAGATATGGTGCTAGACACAGGGCATGAAGAATCCTGTTGGCATCTCTTTGCTCCTCCAGCCAACCATCCTTCCATCCAATCATCCAACTCAGTACATTTAATGGAAGCTGATTATGTACACAGGCTTATGCTAGACTGGAAATAAGGTAGCTGAAAACAAATGGTAGTAAATCAAAACAATGGTATTCGCAATAGCATTAAAAAAATGTAACAGGGAAAAATTAACAAAACATATGCAAGCCTTACATACTGAAAACCAGTAAACAAATGGAGAAATACTCTATAACATATAAATTTTTATGTATTTCAAGACTAATATGTTTTACAATGTTAATTTTCCTCAAACTGATCGATAGAAATAACAAAATCCCATTCAAAATCTCTGGATGCCTTTTTAAAAAATAAAATTTTGTAAGTTAATTTTAAAATTTATATGGAAATTCAAAAAATGGCCAAAGCAATTTTATAAAAGAACAAACAAGTAAGAGAGCTACTTCATGCACTACTTGATTTCAAGATTTATTATAAAGTTATAATACAGATGGTGTTGGTATAAGTATAGATATACAGATCAATAAAGAGCCTAAAAATAGTACCCACCCATCTGTGGTCAATTGGTTTTTGGCAATGATACCAAGGTGATTTAATGGGGAAGTGATGGTCATTGAAAAAATAGCACTGAAATAAAATCGACATGGAAAAATTTTCAAACCTTCTCTCACTATATACATAAATACTCATGCAAAAGGGATTGTAGATCTATGTAGAATCTAAAACAACAAAAGTTCTAGAAGAAAATATAGAGAAAATATTTACACACTTAAATTTGGCAAACATTTCTTAGAAAATGATACACACTGACCCTAAAAGAAAAGAAACTGGATTTCCCCAAAATAAAAGACTTCTTTACAAAAAAAAATGCCATCAAAACACCATGAAAAGGCAAAGCTTCAGACTGAAAACAAACAAACAAACAAACAAACAAAAACCCCGTGATACATATATCTGACAAAGGTAGATTTAGGAGTGCAAAATATTTCCACATTTCTATTTTAAGTCTGAGATGGGACTCCATAATAACACATTCCAGTCTTGTCCTTCGCACTTGCTACTCAAAGTGTCATCCAGGGAACCAGTAATGCCAACATCACCTAGTAGCTTGTTAAAAATGAAGATTCTGAGGACCTACCCCAGACCTACAGCTTCAGGATCCTCATTTCAGCCGGGTCTCAGGTGATTTGCATGCATGTTAAAACCCTGCTGCATCTGACCCCACAGGAAACCTATTTCCTGCTTCTGGTGCCTAGGAAGGTATGGAAATGTATCCTGGGAATGTCTGGACTATGCGGGAAGCCAGGTAGTTTCACTGAGAGAGCACAGGATCTGACCTAGGCTATACCTGGGTCTGAATCCAGGCTCTACCCCTTGCTAACAACTTTGGAAAACTTTAGGATGATCATTTACCATCTCTCAAGTTCTCTTCTGGAAGCAGAGGATGATTACATCATCTTTACACATTTGCTTTGAGTGTTCAGTGAGAGACCATTCACAGACCACTGAGGACAGTACCTGCCATGGCGTCGGTTCTCAATCTATGCAGTTCTTTCAAGTGTCCAGAAACAATGACTTTATTTTGCATTAAGTAAATCACAAAAGTCAGTGCCTCAAAGTCAGTCCAGACCTCTGACATTTCCCCACTCAAGGATAGTTTGGTCTGCATCCCTTTCGTCACGTGCTTTATGTTGTTGTTGTTGTTGAGTTGGTCTCAGTGGATGAGGGAAGGCTGGCAGTGTTAGGAAAAGGCTTTGCTTGTGGATGGTAGCCCTCCTCCCATCCATGTCCCCAACAGTCGAATAGCAAGAGCAATAAAGGGGTTCATTATGCATGCAGCTCTGCAATCACCGCTGAAGAGAAAATTAGTTTGATGCCCTGAGCGACAGTTGAACTCTAGAAAGCGCCTAAATAAAATAAAAGACAAGGAAAATATATACATATACATACTTAGAATAAGGAGCACAATGAGAAAAGTTATAAAGAGGCAGGTCACAAAACTTACTCTTTTCCTGATCCTTCTAGATTCTCCAAGATTCTTTAAGCAGGGGTTGCCTTCTCCCTGGCATTGTGTGGGATGACAGGAGGTCTGGGAGGTTCAAGCACGTGTAAATACACACACACATATGTTCTAAAGTTGTTTTTGTCATAATTTTAGATGTACAGAAGAGTTGCAAAGATAGTACAGTGACCGTTACCTAACTCTTTCTAATGGCAATATCTTCTGTAATCATGATACATTATCCAAAATAAGAAATTAACATTCACATGTACTATTAACTAAAATACAGGCTTTCTTTGAATTTCTCTCCTTTTGTTTTTCTATCCTTGGATCCAGTCCAGGTCACCATGTTGCATTTAGCCCTCACGTCTCCTTAGTCATCTCTGATCTATAAGAGTTTCTGTCTTTCCTGGTCTTTCATGACCTTGATACTTTCAAAGAGTGCTGGTCTGCTATTCTGTACACTGCTCCTCAATTTGAATTTGTGTGATGTTTTCTCATGAATGGGCTGAGGTTTTTGATATTTGGGGAGAATATCCCAAAGGTAATATACTTAACTTCTCATCACATCATATCAGGGGTATGTGATATCAATATTTCTTATTACTAGTGATGCTGACTTTGATTACTTGGATAATATGATGTCTCTGAGTCTCTCCACTCTAAAGTTATTTTCCCTTTTCCATCCTCGATTCCTTAGATGCAAGTAACTCAGTCCAGCCACACTCAAGGGGAGAGGAATTAAGCTCCACTTCTTGGAGGGGAGGGTATCAAAGAATTTGTGGTCCTGTGTTAAAACCACCACAGGAATTAGCAAATTCGGGGAGAGATATTCTGAGGCAATGCAAATATCCTGTTCTTCCTTAAAGTTATGCACACTGATTTTAGCATTTGTCAATGGATTGTGCCTAGAGCAATTATTACTGTGGTGTTCCAATGGTGATTTTTATTTCCCTCTTTCTCCTACATTTATTAATTAGAATTCTTTTGTAAGGAAAATTTGTTCCTTTTCCATTTCATTAACTGTTCAATCATTGATTTATATCCATACGGATTCATGAGTTTTCTTCTTTTACTTTATTTTGAGGGTTATTATTCCGTGCTATCATCATTTATTTTGTTGCTCAGAATTCTGGCTATCAGGAGGTCTTTCAGGTTGGCCCCTGCATCTCTTTGATATAACTCTGTCCTTTGGCTCTTTAAGCACTTTCTTACTTTCTGCACCATATGACGCTCCAGGCGTCTCTTCTAGTTTCCTCTTGCCAGTCCTAGAATCAGCCATTTCTCCAAGGGGTTCTAGTTCCTTTTATTGGAGAACAACATTTAGAAACCAAGACCTGGGTGGCAGGTGACCATTTTAATTGCACAGATATTAAGTATCTACTGGGTTTGGGTATTGTGCTAGCCATTTTAATACCCGTGGCCTTGTTAAATCCTAACTCCGGTCCTCAGAGTGGGAGATGGATGGGCACCTCTTCTTTCTCCCATTAAACTTTTTTCTTGTCATAGGACCCTAGTCTCTGTCCAAGCTGTAGGCTGGTCCTCTGCAAAGGATCCTTCACATTCTATGCAGGAACTTCCCTGTCTCCCCAGACTTGCCACTGCTCTCCCTTCTGCCTGTAATGTCCTTTTTACCTCTGCTTCTACTTTCTTCCCTCCTCCCTTCAAAAGGGACAGATACACACATGCATGTGCACGAGCACACACACACACATTTGCACACCTACATGCATACATACACACATTGGGACATACTGTTTATCCTCCTGTTTCAACTCTTGCCACCAAATAACCTTCCAAAGATTAGGAGCACGTGTCTGATATTCTTGGTGACTTCTGAGGAGGCCATTTCAGTGGGTAGAAAAAACACCAGCCTATCATAAGAGGGATAACGGTCTGGAACAGGGCTTATTCTGAGTGGAGTATGTGCTTAAGGAATTTGCTCAGCAAAATTTTTCAAGCTGATTAGGAACCTGATGGTATCAGAAACACTGAAGTTATTCATGAATTCATTCATTTACTCATTTATTCTCCTCCAAATTACAAAGGGCTGACAAGGCACCACGCATTCCTCAGGAGCTGGGATTACAGAGATGTACAGTAGCCTCCGTTCTTCAAGGGGCTTATAGCCAAAGGGGAAGCGAGCTTGAAAGGCACCAAGTGACACAGGTGCCTCCCAGCAACTTGAAAAGACTTCCAGAAGGACTGTGTGTACTTGGGGGGTGGTGGGAGGACGTGTGGTGAAACAAGGCCTTTTATAAAGGCAAGGTGCATGTTTAGAAGACCACCCGTTCACCAAGAAGACATGACAGGATGAGATTTCTAATCAGCAGGAGGAAGAGAAATAAAGTCCTTGTGGCAACAAGCATCTCAGTATAGCAGGACTTCCTATGTAGGTGATACTGTTGCTCTCAAATGACAATGCTGTTCTACTCTTTTCCAATATTTTCTGGTTGTCATTGTTACAATCTTCCTGAGAATTATCATGGTGATAGCATCATAGTTTGTCTGAGTTTTTGCCGTGTTAAATGCTTTGTTATAACACATATGTACACATATACACACACTCACACGCACACTTACATGCATAATCCCTCTAGCTTCATTTTTCTATTATTTTCTTGTTCTTTAAAAACCACATACTTTCCCAATATTGTCTTGCTTTTGACACTCATTGAAAGGTGTCTTAGACATTCCAGTAGGATCCCTTAACCTCTCTCACCTTAAATGCCATTTTAGCAGAAGTAGTACCTATTGGTGCCCTGTTGATACAAAGTAGGCAGTTCACTTTTACTTTGCTTTCTGCACATACACACACACATGCACACACACATGCACACACACTTCTAGGTTTTGAAAATTAAAGGCTTGTTTGTTTGTTTATTTATTTATTTAAAAGGGGAAAAAAGAGAGAGACCAACCAAGAAACAGACTCTTAACTATAGAGAACAAGGTGATGGTTACCAGAGGGGCAATGGGTATAATTAAAATATAATTAAGTGGGTTAACTAGGTGATGGGGATTAAGGAGTGCACTTGTCTTGATGAACACTGGGTCATGTACGGAAGTGCTGAATTACTATATTGTACACCTAAAACTAATATTATGCTGTATGTGAACTAACTGGAATTTAAACAAAAACTTTTAAGAAAAAGAAAATTAAAGGTTTAGAACCAAATCTGTGTTATTACAAAATTAATTTTACGTTATGTATCTTCCTTCCAAAATGCTGAAAATATGTTTATTTTGAACAGACAGAAAGCAGGTAGGTCTGGATTTTTTTGGAAACTGTTTTTGGTGCTTTACGGAGATTTTTTAAAATTATTTTTAGTCACCACTACATGCTGTGAAATTTTGTCTCTTGTGTTAACCAACAGAAGCACATTTTCAAGATTTCTTTATTTTTCCCTCCTCCATGTCTGCTCCATGCCCAAAAGGTAGCCATACATGGCATAATATTCTATATTTCTGTAGTTCACAAAGAACATAGGTTTTTCTTTGAGTGCAACAACTTGGCTGCATATTTATAAAACAACTCACACACACACACATACACACACACAAGTACACAGCCTATCCCATCAAAACTCTATAGACATGGCCACTTTTTCTTCTAACATTTCATATTTTAGATATAAAGTCTTGCATTTGGTGGATTTTTGTTCCTTCCTAGATATTAACATATTTATATTTATATTACTTAAAATCTGCTTGTTTTAATTATGTTTATCCAAATGATTTTAGCATTTAAAAATTCTTATGGAATGCACCTGTGTCTCTCATTCTAGATGTTTACTTGGTTCTCAGTAAATCTCTTCAATTTTCAAATGTAGTTTCTCCCCCCATTATAGAATTTTCTCTTATTAAAAATATGATTGTTGTCTCTTTTTTTCATTTTCCTGATCTTTTCCAGTCTCTTTCCTAAAGAGAACTTATTTCTATTGTGGGTTTCCATTATTTGTCCACTCTATAATTTTCCCTCTTGCAATTTTTATCTTATTGTTCCTTTTTTATTTTCAGATGTTTTCTCAAAATATCCTCTACACTACTGATTCAACAATCCTACAGCATCAATTATAGTCTTTTCTGTACCCAATGTGGATTTTTCTAATTTTTTTTAAAATTTCTACTAATCCTTGCTTAGTTTACTAGTTTACCTTTAAAAATATCCTCCTGTATCTAATTCTGTAAGCCTGATGTCTTAATGACTTCTTTCCCCAAAATTTAAGGGTTATAACTTTCTACATTTTTGAGTTATGATAATGTCTTGAAATTTTCTCTGAATACTTCAGTAGAGAATTTTTAGTAGTTTATTTTCCTTTAAGATTTCTGAAACTTTCCTTCCTACCCACCAAGCCCTATTGTCTTTATGTCTAGATCTATACCCATATCTATTTATCTATGTATCTATCTTTCTAGAAAGAGGGGAACTTATTTAAGTTACTTATTTAAATTAAGTTGTAAAGATTATTGGATAGCTGTCATTTTTTTCTAAAATTTTATACATTTTCAGCACGCCTGGGTGGCTCAGTCAGTTAAGTGTCAGACTTCAGCTCAGGTCATGATCTCGCCATTTGTGAGTTCAAGCCCTGCATCCAGCTCTGTACTGACAGCTCAGTTCTCTCTTTTTAATAAACATTAAAAATTTTTTTTAATTTGAGATTTTGTACGTTTTCATCTTTGAAAATATTCTGGGTGAAAACTAATGCTGTTTTAAATATGAACTTATTTAAATTATGAGAGGTGTTAAAATTGTTTTGCAATGTTAGTTATTGGAATTTCTTCTTTAATCAATTGCCTGCTATTGTATCTTTGTTTTTCTATTGAAGTATTCAGTTTTATAGTTCATTGCCAAAACTCTTTCCTTACAAGAATATTAATACTTTCTCTGAAAAATACTTAACAGATATTCTTTGTTCATTTAAACATTTTCCACTTTTAAAAAATAATTTAATGGCATTTTAGTGCTTTCATATGCTCAAACCTATTAATCTATTCCTTTATCCTTAGAAAATATTTCTGCAACCCCAGATAAAATCCCACTTTAAAGCATAATATTGATGACCTGGACCAAGATAGTAGCAATGGCGGATGACCAAAGCCAGCATGGTGGTGAGTGTTCCTGGGGTAGAATCAAGAGTACGTGGTGCCTGATTAGAAACAGAATAAATCATGCTGAGAAGTGAACTAGTGCCTATGTTTCTACCTTGAATATGTAGATAGATAGTGGTAATATTCACCAAACAAAAAAAGGCTGAACGGTTTTGGAAACTAAAAAATATAATTCCAATGGGAAGTACTGAATTCGAGTTAGAAAGCAACATTTTAAGGTATAGGAGGCATAGGCACATTTACAGGCAGAAATGAAAAAAAATCAGAAACGAAGGTAGGAAGAGAAACTTAAGAATCAGAATATGCAAATGTCAGCGGAGGTTTGAGTTGGGAGGGGTCATAATGGGATCCGGATGGTGGGGAATCAAGACAGTAATAAGGTCCAGAGGTCAAATGGAGAAAGAATGGAATTAATGAATATTTCTTAAGAGCCAGGCTCTATGTTGAGAAATGTTACGTACATGCCCATCTTTGTTTGCCAAATAAAAGCTGTGTAATCTTGTTTTTCAATCAAGTTCAGAGAGGCCAAGTCAGGTAACTAAAGCCACAAAGACTGTGGTGTACTGTCATTTAAACTCAATCTTTCTGTCTCTCGCACTCCTGCCTCTGTCCTTCTACCTATCAGTAGGATTTCTGCTTCCTATGAGACCCACCATTATACACCATGTAGCATGAACCCCTCCTGCATTAATATCTGCCATCCATTCTCTCTGCAGGGGAAGCTGGCACTTGGAACATTGACAAGAGTCCTGTTATCTTTAAAGTGGATATGTTATCATTACCTTGTGCAAAGGAATCTGATCATTGCCCCGAAGACAGTTTTGTTATCTCTCATTGCATATGTGATCATTACCCTCGAGGGCAGAGATGCAATCACTGCCCTATAGGAATACCTATCATTACGGCTTGGCAAGCGGAAAAGCGATAATTAACTTGCACAAATAGATGGGATCGTTGCGCTGCAGATAGAACCTTACTGTGTTTCTCTGAGAAGTGCAATCTTTAGTGTGCAAAAGACAATGTGTTAATTACATTTATGGCAGAGATATGCTGGTTATATTGCCCATAATGATGATATCAATTGTATTTCAGGTGGAAATGGGTATCGTTGCATTGCTGATAAACCTGTTATAATTACATTGCAGGAAGAGACGCAATCATTCCTTTGCATATGGTGCATATGGAGACGGGATCATTACAAGACAGGTGGAGATGCAGTCATTACGCTATATAAACCCATTCTCATGGCATGACACAGCATATGAAGACGAGACCCTTTCTCTGCTGCAAGACCTATTTCCAGTTAAGTTGCAAATGATGTGTTTATTGCCCTAAATAAGAATTTGGACTCTCACAACGGTTTTAAGTGTGTTGCACGTGATAATGCAAACATTACATTGAGAATGTGTGGAAGTGATGCTGGCAATTTCCAAGCAGATGCCTTCAGCGGTCTTACAGTTTCCACTTTTATATTCTTTTGCCTTGAGGTGCCTTATGAGGAAATCTCACATAGACTTCTGAAGTGTCATAGGGCATATGGGTAGGGATGCTGAGGGATCAAAGACCAACAGGGAAGAAAGAAATCCAAGCAGGCCTTAGCTGTTCTAGTCACTCCAGTGCAGGTGCCAGATCTGTGAGTGAGACCACCTTAGACCCTCCAGGCCTACTAGAGCCTCCAGCTGACGGCAAACCCGTGAGCGAGTCCAGCCAATAACCGCATGGAGCAGAGACAAGACACCCAGCTGAGCCCAGCCTGGATTATAGCGTCATGAGCAAATAATTGGTTGTTACGTTAAACCATGAAGCTTTGCGGTGATTTGTTATGGTAATAAATAATTGAAATAACTGTGTATACTTTAATGATATATAATCAATCCCCTGTTATGATAGCCTTTTTAACAGAATTAAAGTGATAGCTTCTCCATTTACAATGCAAAGCAATCTAATGGTAAGAGCTACAAGAGCCCTCAAATGATCTAAAGCCCCGTGAAGTTAATTTAATACACAGCTATCCATTGCGCCTGATCACATGCATGTCCACTTGATGCAGAATGGCTGCATCTCCATAAGCAACATAATAATAAAGGTTCTTTTTCTTTTACTCTCTCTCTCTCTCTTTTTCTTTTTTTCACTTGAATGACTACATTTACATTGTGAAAAAGTTCAAGTTGCTTGTCCTGCAGTGAGTCAAACCAAAGCTCAAATCTTGGTTCTATTTCGTGGCACCTGAGTGATTTTCTCTTAGGTCCCTAACACTCTTTGGTCTCCTGGGTAAATTGAGGAAAATAATTCCAACTCACAGTGTTATTGAGAGAATTACATATGAAAACGTGTGCAAATCTTATACCATATTTGCTGGCACGTGTAGCAGCATTTAAACTGTAACTTTCACCCATGTTCCTGATGCCAGGACCAGTGATCTCAATCCTCAAATTTGATCTAATAGAATTTTGTCAGACAAAGAAACTAGGACTTGTTCCTTGAGAAGA
The DNA here is from genome assembly GCA_028646485.1 of Cryptoprocta ferox. Taxonomy (NCBI): domain Eukaryota; kingdom Metazoa; phylum Chordata; class Mammalia; order Carnivora; family Eupleridae; genus Cryptoprocta; species Cryptoprocta ferox. The sequence goes on along the minus strand of CM053576.1, from coordinate 18,714,520 downwards.
TTCTGGTGGCCCCTTGGTATAACTCAATAGCATAGAGGCATTCTTTTGTTTTGTTTTCTGTTAAGTCAAGGCCCATGCAATTAGTGATTCATTTTTTTCATTTATCAAACATTGCAGTGGGATACCTGGGTGGCTCAGTTAAGTGTTCCATTCTTGGTTTCAGCTCAGGTCACAATCTCATGGTTTCTGAGTTCGAGCCCCACATCAGACCATGTGCTAACCGCATGGAGCCTGCTTGGGAGTTTCTCTCTTTCCCTCTCTCTCTCTCTCTGCCCTTCCTCTGCTCTCTCTCTCTCTCAAAATAAATAAATAAACTTAAAAAAAATTCACAAACCTTGCATTAAAAAATAATGCCTTTTCTATAACATGCCATACTGTGGTTACAAAGATGGGTAGGTTATACTGGGATGAAAATATTCAATTGTTACTCAGGAAAAAAAGTAAAAATAAAACCACAGGGGGAAAATAAAATAAAACCACAGTAATTTGGGATCTCCTCTAGCTTTGAAGACTATCTTGAAGAATGGCTAAAATTAAAAGAGTCATTACCAGACGTTGGCAAGGCAGTTCTAATGCTCTTACATTGCGAACAGGTTGCACACTGGTCTAACCACTTTGGAAAATTGTTTGACCATATTTATTAGGGTTAAACCTACGTCTACCCCAGAAATTCTTGATCTTAGTATATGCCCAAGAAAAACAAGAGCACGCATCCTCCGAAAGATATGTAAAAGAATGTCCGTGGTGGCCATAGTTAAAATAGCTAAGAACTGGAAATAACCGAAACGTCCATCCACAGAGGAATAAGTAAATTATGATATATGAAGCAATGGACTGATCAATGGAAGTAAGAATGAACAAACCACTATTATATGCATGACACAGATGAATCTCACAGCTTTTACGCTGAGTGAAATAAGACAAATTAAAAACAGGATATCGTGTACTATTTTATTCATATGAAGTTCAAGAACCAGTTATTGATGATGATAGGCATCCCAATAGCAGTTATCCCTGGCTAGGGGAAGGGTATTGACTAAGAAGGTACATGAGGAAAACTGGATGAGATGTTCTGTATCTCCATCTGGATTACTAGGTATATGTATAAGTAAATATTCCACAACCCACACACTTAAGATTTGTGCCCTTTACCATATATGTGTTATGCACCGATTAAAAATAAATTGACAGATAAAATGTAGTGTCTTTTAGGTTCAGTATGGAGAGGATTTGTGAAGCAAACGCTAAGGGTCCTAGGGATGTGGATGAGTTGTGGTACCCACTGAGGCAGAGATACCCCTGCACCAGGAGATTAGAGACGCCTCTATCTGGTCCTTCTATCTAGCTGAGTGGACAGAGCTCTTTTTGTCATTTCCTGTCACAGAACCAGCACCAGGCTGGGGCAGGCAAAAATCCTTCAACTGAAAGCTAGATTTCCTCATGTCCTAGCAGAGGGACTACCTCATCCTGACCTCCAGTTCTGGCCTGTCAGCTTTGCTTCTTATTCAGGCATGGAGCACTTTCAGGACTGAATATCACTCAAGCCAAATGATCAGAAGCATAACCTGCTATTAGACTTTTGTCATTCACTGGGTAATGGCTGCAGCGCCACTGCTGTGCGTCCCCACTCAGATCCTCTGGCATTCCTTGGGGCCAGACCAAACCCTAGTGGTTAGCTCCTTCAAGCTGGCCTTACGGGGAACTCAGAGATGTCTGGACTAGACCCTGGAGACAGTGTCCTGGGCCAGAGATTTCTGATCTCCAGGCCAGCAGAGTCACCATGAAGACAGATTTATGAGCCATAGGCCAAAAAGCTGGCATTCTTGTGGCCATCTTGCTATCCCATCTTCTCCACATGACCATATCCTTGGCCAGATCCTCATGTCCTTAGATGGCTGTTGCCTTTTGGAGAATTGGCAATTAAGAAAAATAAGCACATTTATCACGGCCCTGTGGGTGCCCATTCTGAACCCCAAAGGGCAGAAGCTCCTTGCATCCTCTGAGTCTGAATTTAGTAGCAATGACACAGAGAGACCATTTTCCCCTAGCGAGCTGAAATTTCCTCCCTAGGGACTTACTTCTAGGATTAATATGCTGAGAAGCCTACAATTTGGTATTCACTGAGGATGGCATGTTTTCAAGTAGGAATGTAGCTTGTTTTGAGTCTTAAAGCCAGGTTAGCTTGTGTTGAGTTTTTTTTTTTTTTTTAATCTCCCATTTGCTGGTTTTCTAAAATCAGGCAAGCAACTTCACCTCTCAGATCTCGTGCTCCTCATTTTTGAGATTAAGTGAGATAATACATGTAAAGTCCTTTTCAGACAAGTACAAAGTTCCAGTAAATTAAAATTATGATTCTATTCAACACGTAGTCAGCTAATCATCTGACTTTCTTTCCTTCTGCATATTCTAGTTGCATTTTTGACTTACTATCTTCATTGAACCCCTTCAATTAGGTGCTTGCTGGGTTTTTTTTTGAGACCCTGTCTTCAATTGACCATGCTCAGTTTGAATGTTATTCTTAACTCTTTAATTTTATTAAGACCACCACATTTTAAATGTCTCACTGTTTGTGCCTGTGAATATAAGAAACACATTCTTGGTTCCCTTTTACAAATTCATGACTAAATAGAGTCACTAAAGGAGGCCAATGATTGATTCTAAGAGTCACCAATTGCTCTATTTCCCCTACCTGATAATGAGCCCCTACCCAGAGGGAATCAGCCAAAGTTAAATCTCATAATGACAAACAGAAATGTGCAGTATCGTTATCACTAAGCCAACACCATTAAAGGCCAGTGTTTATTGACACTTCAGGTGACTGGATGACACCTCTCCAGGCCGAGCTAATGAGGGGAACCTCTCCATTACCTCTTATCGAGATTTAGCAGCATCCACAACTACCCAATGAAGGTGGAAATTACTGGGCAAGCATTGACATTAGCCAGATGCTGGCCTTCAGTCATAATGCATGCACTCACAAACAGATTTGTAGACTCAGAAACCCAGCTGATAGAGGTTTTGGTTTCAGGCTGTTGTTTGCCAAAGCTGGTGCCCTTAAACATTTTGCTGTTCTCCACAGCAGAGGTGCAGAAGTAATGGTTTTCATGGATATCTTTCCTGGCACTGGCCTTAGACCCAAGAAAGACCAGAGCGCATATTTGAAAGACTTTTTTGATTCTTGTATTTCTTAGAATCCCATAGCAGTTATTATTTACTGATGAAATCTGTCCACCCAACTCCAATCACCCATTGACCACCACCATAAATTTCCCATTTCTACATACTACCAGTACCATTCATTAGTTTTCTAGAAATCTACTCAAATTTTAAAATTTTTATTTGTTCATAAAGGAAATGTAATTTTACTACCATTAATGAAAGAAAAGATTTAAAAACACAAAAACAAACCTATAACTATTAATTGCTACTTGCCTACCAGTATGCTTTCTAAGACTCTATAGGAACAGAATGCTTATATATTAACAGAAGCATTTTTTATTTGTTTGCTTGTTTTTTCCCCCAGAGTAGCTACGTGCCCAGACAGAAAACTACATTCCCCAATCTCCTTTGCAGTTAGGTTGGCCATAAATATCGTTCTGGCTCACAAGAATGAGAAGTTACTCAAAGGGGATTCCGGGAAACCCTTTAAAAGGGGTTGAGGCAGCTAGTATACACCTTTGCCTATCTTCTTTTTCCTTCCCTGAACATGGACACAACATTACAGAAGAAGTGGCCACCTTGCGTCAATGAGGCATCAAACATGGAGGTTGGAAGCTACACTCAAATGATGGCTCAGCAGAAATCTAAGCAGAGTAGGGTCTCTGGTTACTGTGCAAGAAAGAATGAACTCCCACGTTACTTAAGCAACTTTTAAGTCACGTTTGCTCATACTAGAAGCCGATGCAGTTCTGATACAATTATTACCACTGTTCCACTTAAAATCCCTTCATGTGCCATCATTGGTAGGAGCATCACACTTTAATGAACACCCTAATTGAAGGCAGCCTGTGAAATTACCTTTCCAAGGACAAAGCTCATTTTTTATTTTTTTACACTCTCCCATGTAAATGTACATATAATACATGTGAATGTATTCTGTATGAGCAGCCCTTATATTCTCTCTGTCATTGACAAAGATTAAAATGGTTATGGGATGAATTCAGATTTTTTCAAATAAAAATACTTACAACATTAAAGGGCCAGCCCATAATCAACCTTGTATCCTAACACGGCTTTTCTGCATGGGCATGTAGACATATAGGTGTTCTTGCCCATTGTTTTACATTATAGTTATAGCTACTGCCTCTCTCTGGGCTTTAAGAAAGGTGATGCCTTTGGTTACTTAATCAAGCCTTTTTTACTTTTAGAATAGGGAGTTTAGAAGCAACAAGCCAAAAGAGCAGTGATTTTTTTATGGTGCAAGCTCTGAGCACACCATCTTTATCTTATTTTATAAACATGTAAAGTTCTTGCTTAATGATAGGTCATAAAAATTCTTTGAAAGATACTATAAATAATGATAATAACAACAACAACTACTCTTTATTGAGCTTTTTTGATATACTAACTGCATACTCTTTTAATTTTTAAGCAACCTTATGAGATAGTTGCTGTTAGTAGTATTAATATCATTATTATCTCTATTTTACACTGAAGGAAATCGAGTCTTAGAGAAGTAAAATCCCTTGCTCAAGATCACACAGTGAATAGCAGGAAGAAGAAATAAAATTCTTCCCTGTGTCAACCTGTAGCCAGAGCTTTTAACTATGGCCATCGTTGATGGATTTGAGTATAAAAATATCCTGACATCTTTGTATGTTGGCTAATTTCTATTAATTATTTATACTTAAATTATTATAAAATATTGATGTAAATTCATATTTTATATTAATTCAATAAACCCTTAATAAGTCCTTAATAACATGAACCAATTAACTTACTGACCCTGGGCAAGTTATTTATTTATATTTATTTATATTTAATTAACACATATGGCCTTAACTATGTGCCAGGCACTCTTCTAAGAACTCTACAAGTATTACCTATTTAATTCAGATTTCAGCTTGATGTACTAAGTGCTCCACTTACACAAGAGGAAACTGAGGCATAGAGAGTTAAGTACTTCCCCCAAATCATGCAGCTAGTAACAGACTCAGTGCCAATGCTCTCACCTACAAAAGGAGAAGATCACGATGGATAATCTTCACTGGCATTCCATGAACTATGAATTTTGACTTTCTGGTTTTATTAATAACTGATTAATGATTAATTTATTGGTTGATCATCGGAGTAATATGCTGCTACAGAGTACAACTTGCTTTAACAGTCCTTTCTGTTAAAAAATATTTTAACCAGGAATATTTTTGCCAGTTCAGAAAAAGCAGCCATTTCCCTCTATGTACTGCTAAAAGTTCAGCTTGTAATCCATTAGGGTATAGCTGGCAAATAAGCTAAAAGAATCACTTCCCAAAAACAGGCTTATGAAAAAATGGTTTCTTCCTGGATACTGGAGAATACCCCAAGAAAGGGTGTCTTTGTAACAGGCCAGCAAACATCTCTCAGTTCACAAGACACAAGGCACAATAACAGAAGTCAGATGGCTTAACACTGTGCTGACCATGACTTGAGCAAGAAGCTGGCCGTCGGTCAGCTTTGGGAATTCAGGTGTCAGTGTTTCAATCACCTATCTTTAGGAAGATCGGCACCTTCTCTGTACATATGAAGTTACAAGACATTGCTGGCACAGGAGTGGCGTAGGACCTTCCACATGTGTACAGGTATCCCCCATTTGAACTCCCCAAATGGTAAGCTGCTGTCCTATGGGGCAAAGGATCATGTTATTTATCACTGATGTCTACTTAGATCCTTGTAGCTCTAACTAATGAACTTACTAGGAGGCCCACTATGTTCCATTGTTTGAATTCTCTCTGCCCAGGTTGTTTTAGCAACACATTATTGTGACAGGTGGTGTGGGCTTTCTACTTCCCCCTACCTGACTGGTGCCCTTCTCTTTTACCTACTGGGTTTTTGGCTTCTAATGACTTCTACTTATAGCCTCTTCTGAAGAATTCTCCTTGGCTGATAGGGCTGCCTTGTTCAGATGCCTGGAAAGTTAAACACCTTTCCCTGGAGGTACTCCATTGCCAATAATGGATGCTGATTGTACAACAGTCTAACTTTATTTGCTTGGGGGTCGGGATAGGAACAGGGGAGGAGTAATGTGTATAATTCCTCCTTCACAGCATGCTGTAAGATTAGGAAAAGGGGAGGTTTCTGAATCTTCTTGTCTACCCTGCTCCCTCACTGCATTACAGGTTTCTGTTGAAAGCACTCTCTCAATGAATCACTTACACAAGGTTCTGAATCTACTAAAACAAGAGGACTAAGCCAAGGTGTGTAGGGTTCTTATCTTTAACTGCTGGGTTCCACCCCTTCTTGGCTAAAATGTGCCTATCTAAAATAGCAGAGCTCTTTGACTGCCTGCTGACTAAACACCCGAAATTTCCTCCCCCTTATATCCCTTTCAAACAATATAAACTCTTTCGCTGAACCTAACTAGCCAGCACTACCGCTCCTGCAGAAGGAAGGACAGAAGCGCAATCCCAGAAGAGAAAATATTCTGCATTCATTGGAGAACCAGTGACCAATGGTATTTCATTTAGCCAGGAACATGCACCAGAAAATAGTACACAATATGTCCCAGCAAGTGACATCATAAGTATATTCATTTAAGAACTGACCAAGAGGCTTCTTGCCTCTAACCATCCTGGAACCTAAAGATTTGGAACCTTTAACTAAACTTTTAAAACTAAATGTTTTGTTGCTGTTTAGGCATGAAATTTGTTTCCTATCATTTGTCAGGGTCACTGTACATTTTATTTTATGAAAGAAGCAAAGTGATTGTTAGCAGTTAGTTGGTTATAAGTGGAAACAGAAGAAGAAATAAAAAGGGACTCGTGGAAGATGTTTGTCATGTATGTCTAAATGAAAGTAAGGTTCACCCTCAAAAATTCAAGAAAAAGATTTTATGTGCTGATGTTTCAAAACTACTTTTTATGATAATGACATACAATTTGCTTCTAGGGGATTTTGAACTTTAGATAATAAAAACTATGTGCAAGGCTATCTCCTCTAGAAATTGGTAAAATAAAAAGCAAATCATATTACACATAAATTTAATTCTAATCATTTTCAACAAATATTTACCAAGGGCTCATTCAAAGCCAAAAGGATATTTAAAAACACAAAAACAAAAACAGGTAAACAGATACAAAGAGCAGCAAGCATGTGGCCAAGGAGCAACTATCAGTTCTGCTGGAGAATATGATGTCAGAGAGGAAGCAATAGAGGATGCAGCCCATTCAGAATAGTAGGATTGAGACAGGTATAAATAGATGTTAAAAGGAAGACACCAGTGACAAGAAATAGCAGAGCCATATGTTCAAAGGAAGGAAAGTGTAGGTCATGTTCAAAGAAGAGAAAAAACATTTTATCTGGCACTTAGGATACTGCAGAGGAGTGCAGAGAGAGAATCCTGAAAGGTATGCTGGAGCTCTGGAAAGATTTACGGGATTTAGTGGATCTGTGAATGTCAGGATCTGTGGGTCTGTGTATGTTGCATTATAATGAAGAGACCTCAAAGGTGGAATGCCAGGCAGTTATATGGCAATGATATACAGTGAACAAAGAAGGCATTGACACACAAGAAGACAGTGGAAGTCAAGAAACTGGAGTTTAGATAGAGAAAAAGAGATCAGTACTGCCAAGCATTAGAGAAGGAATGAGGAAGCTGGAAGTCGAAGCAAAGTAATTGGATTTGGCCAATAGGAAGTCATTTGGTCAACCAAAAGCCAGTTCTAATTCTTTACTGTCATAGTTTGGGTTCCTCCAAAAGCCAACCTCAGCATCAGGCACAAGTTATGGTGGTTTGTTTGGGAGGTGATCCCTCTGGAGGGACCTGCAGAATAGATCTAGAACTGCCCATGGAAGAAGTAATGCTGAAATATTTACCCAGTGAATTCAATCCCTAAGTGGGAGGGCACTGTCCCTAGGAGAGATTAAATTAATCATGAACCACCATGCCTGTGGAGAGTAAACTCCTATGGTCTTTTTCAGGTAAAGAAGCAGAGAAATTCAAGCACTTGAATTATATAAGGAATCACCCGCTGCAGCCTAGGATAAACTCAGAAATAGAAAAAAGGGTTTGTAGTAGGATTATAAATAGCGATTGTTCTCAAGTGCCTATAAGAGCTGAGTACTTGTGACTTCCATCTTCAAAGTCACCTCATGGTCCAATATGGCTGTTGGAACTCAGCTATCACATCTACTTTGTGGGCATCAGGACACAAAAAGGAGTCACTTTTAGAAGAGCCCATTTCATTTAATCAGCCTTGTTAGAAGTATTACTGAACATCTCATCTGCCAGATCTTAGTCATATGACCAAATCTCGGTATGAGGAAGAGAGGAAAAGGTAACATTTTACCTGGACATGTGGTTCCACATAAAAATATGATTTTGTTGTTAAGGAAGGATGGGTGAATAGATGTTGGATGCCAAGCCACTGAGGAGGATACTCAAGTAAGAGTTTGAATTTCCTATGTCCCATCCACTAGATTTTCAGTTTCTTAAAGATGGGAACTGGGTTAGGTTCACTGCGTAATTATTCACTATGACTCACACATTAGACTCCTTTATGCCTTTTGGCTACAGGTAAGGAAACCAGTATCATTATTTCAACCAAAGGAAGAGTGAGGATGCCCAATAGCCAGTTATACTGAAAAGTTAGGAAGTCTCAAGCCTCAATTTTGGGCTTCCTCAAAGCAGCAGGTGGACCTAGAGATGAAAATTGTGGGTTATTTCAAATATAATTTTTCAATATAGTAGACAAATGCACTACCCTTTTAGAATACCATCTCTTCATTTCTCACTCCTCCACATACAAACCTACACCACTCTCCTCTGGCACTAGGTCTGAAGGTATTTGAAAAAATACCTTCCATGATACTGGATATTTCTACTTGAACTCAGTAGATCGGGGTTTGAGACTCCCTTTTCTGGATTACAAGGCATTGACAAGCAATTTATCATTTCCAAGTCTTAGTTCTCTCATTTTTAAAATAAGCATAATCACACAGCAAGGGTTATTTGAAGGGAAAAAAAAATTTGAAAAACTCCCGCATAACCACTGTCATAGCAGACGATCAGAATATGAGGTTTAACTTGAATCTCTCCTCTTCTGTCCAAGACTACAGAGAATTCTTACTTGACCTTTGGCTCCTTGAACACTGGGGAATCACCACGGCCACCAATCATGTGGTGAGGGCACCCAAGGATTCCTGTGGGTCTTTCATTTGGACCCTTGGGCATCTGGCCTTGACTTTCCCCAGAATGCAAAGGAAGCCTCTAAATGACAGACCCCAGAGGGAACATTTCTGAACGCTTCTTCCAAGCACAACAAATCAATTCCTTCTCCTTGCATATTCTGAGAATTAGCAGAGAGCACATACATATTTCAGTTACTTCTTAATACAATTATAGTTCATTTAGCCAGCAATTACAGTAATAGAAAGATTGGCAACCACCACAAATCAGTTTTAAAGGAATTGATGGCTTGAGCAGCTAAAAATTTATTTTGTCCAGCTCTTGTAGTAGACATGGTCGGCTCACCACCCCATGTGGAGCGTTCAGGGCAGGTGAGACTGGGTGCTCCCAGTGATGTAGGTTGACTAATCACAGTAGCCATTTTAGACACTGGCAAGAAAATACTTCTGAAAGCCTTTACCTCCTATGGCTATTAACTATACCAGTCAAGAGGTCCAAACTTTTGTGACTGTGCCTGGGTGGCTCAGTTGGTTAAGCATCCAACTCTTGATTTTGGCTCAGGTCATGATCTCATGGTTCATGAGATTGAGCCCTGCATCTGACTCTGTGCTGACAGCATGGTACCTGCTTTGGATTCTCTCTCTCCTCTCTCTCTGTTCCCCTCCCCCCATTGGTGCTCGCATGCTCTTTCTCTCTTAGAAAGAAAGAAAGAAAGAAAGAAAAAAAGAAAGAAAGAAAAAACTACTATGAAGAAACACATGTGCACAGAGCACTGCAGAAAAATGGTGATTTTACTAAGGGAGATGTGTAGGTAAGCCCCCTACCATTGTTGATCCCCAAATAAAGTTTCACTAGACTTCATGTAAGCCTTTGAAGCCAACTACTTGCAGCTATGTCTCATTCCTCTCAAGTCTATGCCTCATTCATCTCTTAAGTACTTATTCCCAGATATCTAAACTCACATGGCATCTGGCTAGAAGATCTCAATACACGTTTGTTTCTTACTAATATACTCACAAATAAAATAATTTTAAAAGCCCAAAGACTAAAGCAATAAAGACTAAAAAATTAAAGACAAAAGCCTAAAAATGAAAAGACAAAAGAGTGTAAGAAAAATGCAAGATTGAGCAGCATTTATAAGTAGATATGTCTGGGTAAAAGAGAAAGGAAGAAAAAAGAGAGGAAAGGAGGAAGGGAGGGGAAGGGAAGGAAGAAGGGAAGGGAAGGAGGAAGGGAAGGGAAGGGAAGAGAAGGGAAGGGAAGGAGGAAGGGAAGAGAAGGAAAGGGAAGGGAAAGAGGAAGGGCAGGAGGAAGGGAAGGAAGAAGGGAAGGAGGAAGGGAAGGGAAGGGAAGAGAAAGGAAGGGAAGGGAAGGGAAAAGAATCCCCTGTTCTTGTCCTTAGCTCTTTAGAGCTTCATTCCTTGGGAAATCCTAGGCCAGCTCAAACATGAGGAGGGCATTTAGAGTGGTATAAACCCAGCCTTCATTTTTAGGAATAAATTTAATATCCCCACTTGTCTGACTGGTGCTGTACAAAACTTATTATGACAAAGCTCTTTCAGGTTTCTTGGCTAGGAAAATCGACATCTATATCTATATCTATATATACACACACATATTAAACATAATCTATGCACATAATTTAATTATATGATTATTCCTATTAAATGAGGCAATCAAATCATGTTCAAATAATGCAACGTGAAACAAACATGAAATCATGTTTGTTGTAGCATGATATAACTGAAAGACAATGTTTCTCGATATTTTTAAGTTTTCATAAAAAATCTTATTTTACTGTTGATATTTCTTGACATTTGCTTTATGCAAGTCCTGCACTAATTTTACCTATCATCTCTACGAAATTTTATTTTGTTCTGAGGTCAATCCTTCAAGCTTGATGATAATATGATGTACATTTTACAAATGAAGATGCTGAAGATTGCTCGAAATGATGAGTATTTGGGCTGGAATCAAATTCAGATGTATTTAAGGCCAGATCCAGATATCTTTTTTTTTTTTTTTGAGAGGAAGAGAAACAGAGAGTGAGTGAGTGGGGGAAGGGGCAGAGAAAGAGGGAAAGAATCTTAAGCAGGTTCCAAACTCAGCGTGGAGACCGATGCAGGGCTCCATATCACAAGCCTGAGGTCATGACCTGAGCTGAAATCAAGAGGTGGATGCTTAACCAACTGAGCCACCCAGGGGCCCCTAATCCATAGATCTGAGAGTTTACTGTGCATTATTATCTTTCACTAAGTATCTTTAAAACATTCGATTGGTGGCTCCTGGCTGGCTCAGTCTAAAGAACATGCAACTTTTGATCTCAGAGTTGTGAATTCAAGCCCATGATGGGCACAGAGATTACTAAGTAAGTACGTAAGTTAGTAAGTAAATAAAATAGAACATTCTCTTGTGCCTGGGCATAATACAGCCCAACTATATTTGCATCTATCTCCAAACTGAATGTAATTTAAATTTGGAACTCTTCACAACGGGGCTATTCAGAGTTGGTCTATATCTTTGATCAGCTGTCTCTGAATGTGGTCTGAAAAACAAAGAGTCTGAAAAGCCCCTTCTTTCCAAGACAGGAAATGGTTCTAGTAAGTTCTTCTTCAACAGAAGTATTTGTCTCCGCTATCACAACTTTGTGATTGCAACATGCAATGGACCCAATACCACTGGTCCTTCTAAGAGGAGAAATGAGGACTAGATTGTTCATTTTACTGAAGAAGAAGAAAAAATCTCCAAATACTCCTGCCTCTGTAAGAAAACTACTCTGACAAAAAGATAAATGATATATCAAATAAAGAACCAGATTTCTGCTGCATAGGATTGACTTTGCATTGAAATGTTGGTCCAGACAATTTTAGTGAACTTTTTTCTTGACCCATTTATCCAAAGTTGAGATCTGGGGACCGTGTTTTGGTGGAGAGGTTTGTCTTAAAGATGAATCACATGCTCAGAGACTCTGTCTTCCCTGTTGCTAACACACAATAGCCACTGCTATGCATTAGCAGGGGAAGGACTTTTAAAATCCTTCTGCCGAAACCTTGCTGAGTGAAATGCTTCTTATTGAAATCCCTGGTAAGAGAACTCGGTGGCCAAGCACCAAACCACAAACCGCTGTGTCCCACTTTTTGAATGTGTTGAAAAGAGAATGCTCTTTGAAATATATTGAAAGGAGAAAGAAAACTGATATTTGTCACAGAGCTTACAAAAAAAAAAACATTTTAGCTTAGACATAGGAGCTGTACCAACACTCATTCATTCAGCAAACATTTTGAAGGCAATTTTACCAGCTGCTAATTCCTTATGGATCCTGGGCTTACTGCAGCTCCTTCTGGGCAAAATTCCTGACTGGTATCTATAATCATTGTTCTGTGACCTCTAATCCACACCTCAACCCCCACCCCTCCGGCTTTTGCCATCACCATGAAAAATAAGCTTTGTGATTTGTGGTTGGTGACTATGACAATCTTCTTGCTTTTTGATAAACAAGCTGATTTTGAGCTGAAAGACAGGTGCCTTGATAAAATGACTACTGTTCCCATCTTTTAGTGTAGTTAGGTAAAACATGTGACTAATTTCTGGCCAATGAGAAGTAAGCAGTGGTAGTGTTGTTGTTACTGTCTTGGAATGTCCCAGAAGGTTGTGTAAGTCAACTGACATCTCTGGGACTGTTTCATACCTTTTGGTCTTTAGCAAACACTATTGGTGGAGATCTAGCAACCATCTTTGACAAGTTAACAAGAAACCTAACTATGGTAACTATGAAGAAAGATAGGATCCTGGGTCCATGATGTGTAAGTCTAGAATAGGCAAAACTATTTTAAAGTGAAAAAAAGGAACCGTTGTTACCTACATCTGGGGCAGAATAAATCTGAATGAAAAAAGGTATGAGGAAACTCTCTGGGTTTATAGAAAACACTCTGTATTTTAAGTGTGGTGGCAGTGATTAGGGTGTACACATTTGACAAAATTCATTTAACTATATACTTAAGATGGATGCATTTTATTTAGCTAAATTATACCCCAATATAGCTTGTTAATGAGAAACCTCACAGGAAATATTGTACTTAAATTTCCAATATTAGAACTTTTCATTTTAATTTGGGGCAAGGAAAGAAGGGTCACTACCATCGGCATTTACTGTAATATTGGAGATCCTTTTCGTGGTAGTAAGAAAAAAAGTAATTAAATTTTAGGGCTCTAAAGGAAGAAACAAAATAATACTAATCACAGAATTGATGACTTCTTTGTTAAATTCAAGTTATAGTATTAGGTACGCTTACTGTTGTCATTTTCTGTAATTTTCAGTATGTTTATGATACTTATAAAAACAAGGGTGCTTGGGTGGCTCAGTTGGTTAAGGGTCTGAATTCGGTTCAGGTCATGATCTCACAGTTCGTGGGTTTGAGACCCAAGTCGGGCTCTGAACTGACAGCTCAAAGCCTGGAGCCTGCTTTGGATTCTGTCTCTCCCCCTCTCTCTGCCCCTCCCTTGCTTGCCTTCTCTCTCTCTCTCAAAAATAAATAAACATTAAAAATTTTTTAAATAATTAAAAAGATAAAAACAGAAAATGTTACACAAGATTGTAAGCATAGTCAATATCAGGAAATAGATTATTATCTAATGCATTAAGTGATGATAGTTAAGAAGCCATATGCACATTATGACATCTGGCAAAAAAAGTCACTTGATAAAGTATAGCACCTACTTCTGGAAAAATAAAAAACAAAAACCAAATACAACATTAAAAACCCTTCTCTTGCTCAAGGGTTTTTGAAAGTCAATAACACTCATCATATAACTTTAAATTTGTTTCCCATTGTTATGAAAACGAAACAAATTGTTATACAACAGTTGTCTTGAGACACTAAATGGTGCAATGGAATATGAAAAACAATGAAAAATATAAATATTTGGGGGTGCTTGGGTGGTTCAGTCGGTTAAGCATCTGACTTCAGCTCAGGGCATGATCTCCGGGTCTGTGAGTTGGAGCCCTGCATCAGGCTCTGTGATGAAGGCTCAAAGCCTGGAGTCTGCTTGGGATTCTGTGTGTGTCTCTCTCTCTCTGCCTCTCTCTCTCTCTCTCTCTCTCTCACTTTCTCTCTCAAAAATAAACATTAAAAAATTCTTAAAAAAATATAAATATTTGTAGTTAAGACATGACTCTAATTCTTTTAGGAAACCAGTAAATTTGTTTTAGATCCATCCAAAGAAATCATCTTTAGAGCTTTGAAACTAAAAATACTGGAAACCATTTGATATGATTACACAGAAGTCAATTGTTTTCTGATATCTAAGCATTAACCAATGAATTTCAAATAGAAAAAAAATCTCATTTACAAGAAACCAACAGCACACAGGTGTGATATAAAGAGAGCAAATAAACTACAAAACACCTGGAAATAATAGAAATCGTAAATAAGAATAAAGAAAAGTATTTAACCGTTCACTGTCCCAAAGCTTGTCATGTATTAGATATGTTCATTGTCCCAATGCTTGTCATGTATGGGACACTCAACAAATAACTAATGAATTAATGAATGTATAAGAAACATCTGAATATATGTAGAGATTTAACTGGTCTTTCATTAGAAGACTCAATATTAAATGACATATATTATCTTCAAAATTATGTATAAATTCAATGCAATGGGATTCCACTGAATCTGTGAGCCATAGGTAACTTAATACATGGCAATGACACATTTAGAGTCTGCTGATCATGTATTAAGATTTGGGTTCACGCTTGGGAAAAATGTCTTCTACTTAGACATCATCAACTGACAATAATGTTGCTTTGGATCTTTATTTTTGATATTTACAATGTGTTTATCACACCAATGATGTACTAATACCAATGAAAAAATATTTTTTGTTCATCATTTTTTGTTAATGAATTAAACAGAATTCTGACCAAAGGAAAGAAAAAAACCTTAAAGAAAATCATTGAGATGTTTGGCTTCATTTTCTTTTTCATTATTTTAATAGGAAAACCGATAGTGTTTCAACCTTAACTATAACCTTAACCTTAACTATAACATTGGCTTTGGCATAGGAAAACCTTTTTTAGATTATTAATCATTTTTCAATTCCAATTTTGCTAATAGTACTTTTTGTTCTTCTTTGTTACTAAATAATGGACTTTCTCTTTCATCAAGTGCCTTTTGACATCTCCTAACGGGATCTCTTTCTTCTATTTCCAGAAATCAAAGTGTCGTTGTTTTCTGTTTTCTGTCAGTGTTTAAAGCAGAATTATATCACCTTCATTAAATTAATTGAAAAGCTTATCTTGTATGGTTGAAATGATTTATATAATTTAGAAATGATCTGTTCCTTTCAAGTTTAAACTTGTTTATTAAAAAGACAGTAGTGATAATACTAAAAGCAGGTACAATTGAATGAAGGCAATAGAAACATTAAAGACAAAATGTTGCCTATTTTATAAAAATAAGAAATATAATTCACAGTGATATGATAGTTATGAAATTTTATGTCCCAAAGAAGTAGTATCAAAGTATATAAAGCAAAACCTAAACAATAAAATGAAATGATAGGAAATAAAATTATACTAACAAACTTAAATACAATATTCCATATATATAAGAAATATCATATCAAGCAGATGGAAATAATTTCACATATGACAATATTTCTAACATCACTATTTATGACAGTGATAAATTTAAAATGTACAATAGAAGAATCCTAAAATCATTATGATAAATCAATAATTCAGGACACTGTGTAATCTTTAAAAATCATATTCTAAATAACATTTAGAAATAGGAAAATATTATTGTAATACTGTTTCTAATTACAGTCTCTGAGAGATTTTAAAGCTACAGAAAAAATGAATAGTATAAAACCACCGGGAAATGATAAATATAGCTGTTTCTCATATAGGTCTCATTTTTACATGAATGGAGTACCACACACACACACACACAACATACATACACCTCACAAACATCACCACACACATCTCACACACACACACACACACACACATCACATATACACACATACACAGCCCCATCACACACGCACACACATGTGTACACACAAACATCACACGCATTGCACACACACACACATCACAGACACACATCACTCACACACACACACACACACACACACACACACAGAGGCACACACATGCTCCCTGTACCAGCTCCATTTTCTTCTTTTTCTCCATTCTG
Organism: Cryptoprocta ferox; assembly: GCA_028646485.1. Taxonomy (NCBI): domain Eukaryota; kingdom Metazoa; phylum Chordata; class Mammalia; order Carnivora; family Eupleridae; genus Cryptoprocta; species Cryptoprocta ferox. The sequence goes on along the minus strand of CM053576.1, from coordinate 18,697,990 downwards.
ACAAGTAACTGCTATTAAAATTTTAGTGATCTTTTAAATCCATTTTATATATTCAAATGCAAACGTAACTAGTAACATAGTATTTGAAGGTTTTATTCACATCAATGGCAGCATACTATAAAGGTATCAACTATTATTTTTGTTTTTTTAAAATCACATTTCTGAAGTCTAGTTACATGGGAATATAGTTCTAACTGTAGTTGTAGATCTACATAGAGATGGGACACTAATATTTTTGCTTTTGCCTTACACTGTACTAAAATCGCAGCATTTTACTTTTATTCTTTTCTATTAAAAGTCATCCTTGCACCTATCTTTTTGTGCATGCGTTCCAGAATTTTCTAAGATACATACTTAGCAACAAAACTGTCAGTCTCTGAGGGATATTAGTTTTCAGTTTTCTGCATACTGCCACGTTGTTTTTCAAAATGGTTGTACCAATTCACACAATAGAGTATGAAAGGTCCCTCTCCTCATAGCCTGGTAAATCTGAATGTGTCACACTTTTTGAGTTTTCTTTTTCCCAATCAGATGGGAGTACAACATACCTCAGTGTCGCACTAATTTTCATTTTACTCATATTGAATCAATTTGTACACTTTCTAATATATTTTTGGTCCCAAGGCTCACAACTCAACAACCCCCCCCACACACACCACCCCCATAAATTGCAGGGACAATTGTTCCCATTTCCTATTCATTTAAATCCATTTTACAAGTTCTTGATATAGCATGGATCATTGTTTTTCTTTTATGTACTAAGCAAATATTTTCTCCCACATAGTGGGGCACTGGTTTTCTTTACTTTGTTTATGGTTTTATTTTTCAATCCATTGGTTTGCTTTTGCTTCCATGTTTAAGAGGCCCTTTCATATCATCACAAAGGCCTTCCCATCTAAAAGATTCATTTTAATTTATTTTTTGATTTTCACATGTAAGTTTTAATTGCTGTGGAATAATATATTTTGAACCATTTGTGTCATTTTATATCTGTAGAGAACAATCAACACAAACTAATGTATTGAATATGTCATTATTTTCCCATCTTTGTAATATCACCTTACTCATTTAAACATTTGGATATGATCATTTTATTTACTATAATTTTATAATGTCTCTTGACAGGTGACCAAGCCAATCTCCCCTCCATTTTTCTTTTTTTTTACTATTTTTAAATCCAGAATTGTCTTGATTTTATGCACATTATTTCATATACATTTTAGAATTAGTATGTCACATTTCATGAAGAAAACTCTTGCTATAATTTGCATTGTCATTGCACTGAACCCAGTGATTAGTTAGGGAACAATTTTATTTGTTATGATTCCTTTTCCAAATTATTCCATGATGATATTACAAAGATCATTTTCAAAGATGTATTTCTTCCTACATATATAATTGATTTATTGTAATTGAAAATGAGATTTTTTTAAATGAATTTCCTGGGGCACCTGGGTGGTTCAGTCAGTTAAGCTTCCAACTCTCGATTTCAGCTCAGGTTGTGATCTTGCTCGAGCTCAAGCCCTGCGTCAGGCTCTGTACTGGCGGCAGGGGGCCTGCTTGGGATTCTCTCTCTCTCTCTCTCTCTCTCTCTGCCCCTCCCCCACTCACGTTTTCTCTCTCTCTCTTTCTCTATCAAAATAAATAAACTTTAAAAAAATAAAAATAAATAAAATGTATCTTTACTTCTTTTTTTAAATTTTTTTTAATGTTTTATTTATTTTTTAGAGAGAGGGAAAGACAGCGTGAGCAGGGGAGGGGCAGAGAGAGAGGGAGACACAGAATCTGAAGACAGACTCCAGGCTCTGAACTAGCTGTCAGCACAGAGACTCACGCAGGGCTCAAACTCAGGAACCGTGAGATCATGACCTGAGCTGAAGCCGGATGCTCAACCGACTGAGCCACCCAGGTGCCCATGTTTACTTCTGATCTATAGGAATTCTTTTGATTTTTGAAATATGTATTTAATGTCCAGATATCTTTCTGGACTACCTTAATAGTTTTAACAAAATATAAATCCTCTTGGGTTTTCTATGCAAACAATCATGTGCTGCAAATAATGAAAATATTTTAAAATATTTTTCTTTCTGATCTTCTTTATTTTGGGCTTGTCTTATTACATGGACTAGGAATCACATTAACATGTTGAGCAGAACTGGTGAAAGCAGTCATTTATGTCTTTTTTTTTCTGATTTGATGGAAATGCTCTCAATGTCTGTAATTACGTGTACTAAAATCTGAAGTTTTTAAGGTTAATATATTTTATCAGGTTAAGAAAATTTCTATTTAATTTTTTTAAACTACACAAACTCATAAATGGAAACTTTTTCTTTTGCTTCATTACATCTATTCAAATAAACACATTTCTGTTTTCTCTTAATCTACCAAACTATTGGGATATTCTTTAATGTTGACCCATCATTATATATCTGAGATAATTTGAGGTGTCCAAGTCTGGGATAAGCTTTATTTATTATTTTAAATCATCGTTACAATTTTAAAGAAAATTGTGAATTTTGAATTGCTAAGACTTCTATTGGGTGTTTTGCATGAATGTCCATAAGCCTGATTGGCCTATAGCTTTGTTTTCTTGAACTGCCTTTGCCTAGATCTCATTGATGCTTTAGTATTCTCCCAGAAGAGTTTGAGCTTTTCCTGTTTTTCCATTTTCTGAAACAGTTTGTAAAAGAGAGACATCATATTTTCCTTCAATTGTAGAAAATTCTTGGGTCTAGGAGCTTCTAAATTATATGATACAAATTTTAAATTTTATTATTGATTTAATTCTTTAATGTTAATCTTTCAATTACAATCTTCTTTATTTCCTGCTTTAATTTTAGAAATTTATTTTTCTGTATTTCCAATTTTACCTAAGTTTTCTTATTTATTGCTATAAAGCTATTCTGTTATTATTTTAACCTCTCTTTTTACCTATTGTTCTTTATGACTTTCCATTCCTTTTAATAGTTAATTTATGATTTCCTCCTATTTTTCTTTAATTGTGTTATTTTTGATATGTTGTTTTACCAAACTATTTGTGGTTTCATTAATCATATATAATATATTTAAAAATTTATTTGTATCTGTTTTTCTTTTTATTATTTCCTTCCTTCAGCTTTATCTTCTACTTACTCTAAAATACCTTTTCTAGGGGTGCCTGGGTGGCTCAGTCAGTTGAGCATCTGACTTTTAGTTTCAGCTCAGGCGATAATCTCATGGGGTTCATGAGCAACACAGAGACTGCTTGGGATTCTCTCTCTCCCTCTCTCTCTCTGCCTCTCCCCCACTTGTGCTCTCTCTCTCAAAATAAAAAAAATAAACATTTTTAAAAATAAGCAAAAAGAAAAATCTTTTCTAGTACTTCTTTAGTTGTATGCTTAATTCACTAATTTTGAAAGTTTTTGTTTCTAAAAGAATTTCATTAAAGATCTATATTTCTCTTTAGGTGTCAATTCAGCTGCATCTCACAATTTTTGGTATATAATAATTTCACTTTCACTAATTCCTAAATATTTCTCTAATTATGGCATTTCCTTTTTTTTATTATTAACTTGGGATGCAAATGCAAAGGCACTACAAAGTTAATGATATTTTAATCTTTCAATTCTTTCAAAGCTCTTCATCAATTGATTCATGTCTATTTGCTTAGTCTATGAGTTCCCCAATGGCAGAAATTATCTTCTTTTAATCCCCTGCCTCAGGCCCTGGCATAGTCCTGGGCAAACACCAAAAGAACAGATAAGCACATGTCAATTCCTGAGAACCACTCATACACTAATTCATTCATAAGTATATCTTCATTCATTTAATAGATATTTCTTGAACGTCTGAGAAGGAGGTAATGGGAATGTTCTAGGCACTTGGGTTGGTTATACTATACTCTGAATATTGTTGGTATCTAACACTTAAGGGCACAAGCTCATCTGTGTAACAGGGGAATCGAGATGTAGGCCCCTACACGGATGACATTTTGTTTTCTATAATTACTTTTACTTAACCCTTCAATTTGTTATTTTTGCTACCTGTTAGCAGGACCAGAGTCATGTTATAAATTAATGGTGCAATGTTGTGCTGTGAGATTAAAAGAGAGGTTCAGTGGATCATTTCAGACTTTCCTTTGGTTTAGGTATACATATCAGACTATTTATTTCAGTTGAGGTCTACTTTTTGCTCATCTGCCATTAGGATGACCTAGAATGCTTTTCAGAACACTGCTCTCTGGACACAAACACAGATTAAAAGAGACAAAAATACAAGTCAGGTGTGGGCCTGAGCACTGACGTTTGGTCAAAGATTCCCAAATGATTCCACAGTGTTCTCAGGTCTATAACAATCAGAATGTACGTATTGTTTAATATGTACATTAAACTTCAGTTAAACCTATAGTTTAGTGCCCCTTTCTGCTCTTATTGTCTGATTTTATTGTTAGGTTTTGTTTATAATTTCTCATGTGGTTTCTGAGGCATTAAAATGGGGTAGAATTTGGAAGTTGGGTAATAGAATATACAGGCATTCGGTAAATGGTTTTCATTTTTAAGGTAAGCATGTTTGTTATAAAAACTCACTGTTTATATACATGTTCTCTGTCTTTACACATATGAAGAGTTGGCCAGTCTCAAGCTCTCCTCCATATCTGAAAACAAAGAAGCAACCTGAAAGCCTCCATTGCAGGTAGCAGGTGAAATTAAAATGGTGAATGTCTCAAGAAGGTTCCAGAGACCTCAGACACCAAAACTAGCTCTTCAATGCCTCCCTTGAGCACCTGGAATCCTCTAACTGTGGTCAATCAATCAGTGAGGATCAACGCAAGAAGAATACTTTTTCATATTTCTGTTGTTTTCAGTAAGGGGGCGGGGGCAGAACACCAAACTTTAGAGCCTTGGGTATTCATGAGTACCCTAACATGGGGCCAAATGGTGAAGCAAGAGCAGGGCTACATTATCTTTGCCATGTGGACAAAGGACCTTAATAAACTAGCCTCTGTTATACAGAAAATAAAAGGCAATGGACGAATAGCTTCTTACCATACTCGTTCAGCTACAACTACTTCTTGCCATACTAGTTCAGCTACAACTAATTTTATCAGTTGAAACAGCAGTAGCAGTAGGGCGCAGAATGTCCACATTTTACAAAATGTAGAAACAGCAGCTGGCACAGTCAGTAAGTTAGTCCCCACCCCCACCCAAGTCACTGCATGGATAGATTTCCTGCCACAATCAATATACCTGTGCTATTAAAGGTCCTCTTCCATCAATGATGTTACTTTCTGCTACATGTCCTTTCTAATAAACTGCTATATCTTCAAATAACCTTACTTTTCTTACTTATAGGCATTTCTATAACTAACTGGCACAGAGATGATGCATTTTATTGAGGAAATTAATCCATTTTTGAAGAATCAAATCAGTGTTAAATGCAAAGCTTCACCTGGAAGGAATCATCTGGAAGGTGTTTTATTTCTTCCAAATGATAAATACTGTCTCCTATTGGAATCACTTTTTGGAAAACCATAGTATCATTTGAGAATCAAATAAGGTCAATTAAAAATATTAGAATCCTAGCTAAATAATTTGTTCTATCTGTGATGAAAACCCTTAGTTGAACATTCTGTTCTTTTTCTAAAATAAAAATAGCATTTTCCTATACAGATGTGGCAATTGGAGGAAATTCTCCCATGTAGCAAATGTAAACACATTTTGTGTCATTGTTGAGTCTAGGAAACTGGATTCCCCAAATTATCCCTCTTGTAGAAATTTATTTGTTAAGTAAACTGCTGTCCACACCACTTCCTCAGCCTTGTCCAAAGAAACATATTGCCTGAACAATCAGAGAATTATAAACTTGAAAGGAAGATTCAAGTTCATCTAACTGAACCAACCACCAACCAAAGCCACCCTTTCTTCTAAAATGCCTTCTTGTTTCCAAAGGACTGTTTTGCAAGTAGCAGTTTGGAGACATATATAAATTTAGTCTCATTTTAACTATGTTTGTTGGCATTATTTCTGCACTTTTATTTTCCTTTCTTTTTCTCTATGTTTCAAGCATGCTTTGATCTTTTATCAATGAACGTCTTCTCAAGGGCAAGCAGGAAACATGCTCAAAGAAAAATATTACCAAAGATACATATCATTAGTGCAGAAATGAATAATTTTCCCATCTGTAATTATTATAATCCAGGGTTCTCAAACTTCATAGACTGAAGAGCTTTAATTTTATCTACTGTCAAATCAAGCCTATTAGGCTGGAAAATTTTGAGGCTATATTTTTAACCTTCTGCAACCCTCCCATCTGTAATGAGTAGTGGTAATAGGAATTGAGTAACTAGGGGTGAGTTAGGGGGGACAGAGTCTGATGAATTTAAAGACATTAGTTCTGAGAATGGGAAGTTGACATCTAGCAGGAGACTTCCAGCTCTGTTGTAAAATGTAGCTTCAATTGACCATCCCTAGGTTAGTTCACTCTGCCCTGAAGACCACTCAACCCTTCTTCCGGAGATAGGTTTTCACAGAAAATGTCTGCTATGTCCAAAGGCAAACATATCTATATGCCCAATAAAAGTCTGAAAACTCCTCTCCTAGTTTATTTTGAGAACTTACATCTTTAACTTTGGAATTTAATAACAAGAGATAAACACATCAAATCTGACAAAAATATTCATTCCCAGAAGAAATTGCAAAAGACTTATGATCCTTATTTTCACTGGTTATTGAAATTCATATTTGTTTTATCCTTTGGGTATGGAGTTATTTGAACTAAGAATAATTTATTAATTTAAAGGATGCCAATTATCGGTTTTTAGAACATACCCACTCTATAATTTATTAACTTTGATGATTGATACATCTCCTCCAAACCTGTCTTAATAATGATTATTGAAGCCAAAACTCTGGCATTGTTAAAGGAAGGAGTAAAACACATTTCCTTAGTAATTATGATTTCTTTAAAAAGACTATGCTTTTTTCAGAAATATTTACTTTTTACTTTAGTAGATGAAAAACTATGCACAAGATACTCATCTTAATATTGTAAAAAGTTAGTTATGTATTTGTGTGTGGTTATGTGTACATCCTCGGTAACTATGGAAACAAACAAAATAGGTCCTAAAATTGGGGAAATCTTTGTTTTCCCAGCAGGGAAGGGAGAAGGAACTCACCCTAAATAAGGAAGCCACAAATGAAACAGTAAAGATGTTTTGAAGACAACCAAAATTGAGTCAGAAAGCCCAGAATTCCAGCTAAGTAACTAAAACCTTATAAATCACATATAATCCTATGTATAAATTATATAATTAGAAAAGCATATACGAGCATGGTTTTAATTTTCTAGGCTTCTAAGGAAACCAATTTTCTCTTTATTTTGTCCTCTAGGAAGCTCAGAATCAAATTTACAGCCCACCTATTGGGCAATTGTCAATACTTTATGATATACAGATCCATGTATAACTCTAACCTTCCAATCCCTAACCTGTACCATCTGTTTGTCCCAACTCCTTGAGTTAATTAATTGTCTTATTGTCTCCTTTTTAATAACTGACACAACAAATGAAGAAAAAGTAAAGATTATAAGTAAGCAAGTAATGTCATAGGCCTTTATGTGCATCTATCTAAATATAATGTGTAGGGCTTTCAATTATCAACACAGAAATATACTTGCCTTCTCTGCACATATGTGTACACTGATAATATTACTTTGCTGTTCCTTTCTAGTGTGGAGAAGGGCTACCGGATCCATGCACTACTTTGATCTAAGGAAGGTATTTCATCTCCAAGGGTATCAATAGCCCCTGTTTCCCCTCTGAGGCTTACAACAAGCTGAGACAGGCAGAGCCTCAGGGTGCTTTCCCCAGAATAGACAGTGAGTGAAGGACGGTATTGAAATTCGCTTATTTGGAAGACGATCCCAGGAAGCACCGTGAGAGAGCAGGAAGGAAGAGAAGTAAAACAATACACGGTTATAAAACGAGTTGACTTCTACTAGGAGTAACTAGGGCTCAACCTCATAAGGTGATGGTTACGAAACACCAGAGAGAGGTCCTACCACAAGACCAAGGAAGCTGGGTTCCTTTCCCACCAACTCCTATTTCTCATTGATTGAGGGCTGTGAACAAAGGGTGTAGACTCCCCAGCACTTGCAGACTGCCCCGATGTGGGCTGAGCCCACTCATGCACATTCTCTGTGGACTTGCAGGCATTTGTGCGGGGTGTGTGTGGGCGGGGGGGGGGGGGGGGAGGGCATTTGGCAGAAGTAATGAGTACCCCAGGGACATGATTAAAGCACCACTGAGGACCACTACAAAGAGCAAGAGAAAGGACTACAGACAAAGGTATCTTCACGAGAGTCCCTCTCAGAAGCATCCTTCACATAATCTGGTAACTGACGTTACTCAGTTTGCTCTGGAGAACTGACAGGAGGTGAACAGTCGTTCAAAGGTAGGATAATCGTATCCCGGTTTTCGCTCTTTTAGACATCAGGGCAAGAACGTGTTTAAAAGTCAAATGTAAACACATCACATATTTCACTGCTGCCTCTGTTTAACAGTGTGACCATTGGAGAGCCAGCGACTATCAATGGTCTTGGCAACTATGGGTTCAAAGGAGAGTGTCAGGAGTGAGCCATGGGCTTCCTGCTCCTGCCGTTGCTTCTTCCGGTACCTGCTATGGGACATAGTCGGCCAAATTCCACCTGGTTCCCATGCACTGTCATGCTTGCAGCCATTGCCGAGCCTTCTCCTGAGATAAACTCATGGCTAACTTTTCCTAGGGCCTTCTGTCCTGATCCTTTTACATCTCCAACAGTCAGCTTCTGTCAAACTTGTGGGAAATAAAGGATTTTACAGAGGCTGAAAAAAGATCAGAGGCACAAACCTACTTAAAAATTCCAAAATCGATATTTAAAAAAAGGGATGAAAACCCCCAGGTTGTCTAAGGCATCCTCAGTTCAAAGCTAGTAATTCAGGGATGAATCTGAGGATCTGAGTGTCAATAGGATCTCGGTTTGATAGGAAAAGAACGATCTTTTTAGGGTGCCATGGGACTATTTGACTTTATGACCATTGTACAAGGTGAAACTAAACCAGAGCACTGAGGCTGATGGAAGAGCGAGCAGAGGAAGATCAGGCACCTGCCTCCCTCCAACGCCCACTTTTTAATTTTTCTGGAGGATAAAAAGCAAACGAGAGAATAAAGGTGTCAGCAGTTTATCCAAAGATTCTGTTTTATTTACATAGCTGAACTGGTAGAGTCTAAAATAACCAACTGAATCAAGTAGTTTCATAGCTGTGTATCTTGACCATCTATTTTAAGGAGACATATATGCATGCAGTCCTTAGGGTTCTGCAGAAAGAGTAAGCTTGGGGTGTAGTTTTTATGAAATCTTTTGGAGCCTGGATTGAATGTCAATTTAAAGCAAATGTCCTAGCAACTTCACCTGTAGAGTTGGCCTATTTTTGTTTTGGGTTGGGCGAAGCCATCAGACTGTTACTGGACACTTGTGTTGGACATGTATCTGTTGCAATAGCTCTGAATCCCAGAAACTTGTCTATCCACCATGCTAATCCAGCTTGTAAAGTGGATCTCAGACTCTGTTTTCCAACCAAACTCTCCTGTTCTTCATGAGCTCTTTTGTCTTTGCCTTCTAGCTCTTCTTCTGTGACTCCAAACCCCAAATCTTTGTCTGAATAGGAAGCTTGCCCAGATATCAACATCAGTATCTGGCTGACTTGGAGTTTTTCTAACATCAGAGCATTCCTGGAAACAATTCTCAGTACACTGGAGTCCTTGCTCACAGTCCTCCCCAAATGTTGAGCCTGTGCAAGCCAGGCCCTCACTCTAATTTGTCTACGTGGGACTGGCCAGCTGCCCATGGTGGGATAATCCCTATAAATCGGTGGCCCAGAATTCTCAACTGCCTGTGCCATTCAGGTTTCAGCAGACATCAGCCCAGCTTGTTTATGCCAGAGTTCCCTATGATGGGGAGACGGAGTCATTGGATGGGCCCAGGCTATGGGTGGCAAATACTTGGCACTTGGGACACTACTCTTTGTCTCCTCACAGGGCTTCAAACAGACTTTTCAAATCAATTAGTGTGCACTTTCACACCAGGGCCAGATAAAGCAACAGGGTTCTATTATTTTATTATTTTATATGACTAGTGCCAATAGATCACAGTTAAATGAATCCTACTTTCCATCCCTGGTGCAACCACCTAGGTGCTGCTGAAACAACCACCTAGAAGACAGGGCACCGTGAGATGATGTAGGGAATGAGCTTAAGGGGGAAAAAAAGTCCCTGGAGACAGGAGAGAGAGGGAGAAAAAGTTAGCTGGCCCACACTGAGGGCTCTTTAGGAAGGGGATCTTTACTGTGGTGATGGCCCACTGGCATTCAGATTCTTGGTTTTGTTATACTCAATTCTCTAAGGATCCTGACTCAGCAGACCAGGGTCAAAGAAAGCAGTTTGATGAGTTGACCCAAATCTGGGAAGTATCAGGATATCAGTATAAGGGGCCACAAGGGAATATGTGAGTAGGAATCTCATCCTTTCCTACTGAGTCTGGGATTACCAGACTGGCAGTGGTACCTGTCCTCTTGGTCATGACGGTGAGCAGAGCTTCTTAAGAGTTCTATTTTTGGGGTGCCTGGGTGGCTCAGTCGGTTAAGCGTCCAACTTTGGCTCAGGTCATGATCTCGCGGTTCGTGGGTTTGAGACCCGCATCGGACTCTGTGCTGACAGCTCAGAGCCTGGAGCCTGCTTCGGATTCTGTGTCTCCCTCTCTCTCTGCTCCTCCCCCACTCACGCCCCCTCTGTCTCTCAAAAAATAAATAGAATAAAAAAAATTTTTTAAAGAAAAGATTTCTATTCTTTTCAGAGAAGTCCTTTTATCAAGCTTCAGAAGCTTCTCCTTCACTGCATTGAGGAGAAACATTCTGGTGCATAACTAAAGTTCAGATAAGATTATTTGAACGCCACACTGACAAAGACCAAGTGGATCTTACTGTAATATGCAAATTTACCATCTCCACATTTTTTTCATAGAAAGTCTACCTAATTACCCCAAGATCTTCTACTCCTAACTCCATAAAGCTGAGGTCAGCAATGTCCCAACACCGTAACATTCTATGTTCTTCAGATCTTGAGCCAATACTGATCATTTGGGATACTCAGAAACAAGCACAGTCCTGACACTTGCCTGGGCTTAGAATAGAGTCAAGGTCCTTCTTGGAGAAGACAGACACACTCCAGTCCTCATAGCCATAACTTTACGTGTGGGGTTGGGAAACATTCATCTTAATTCAGCTCCTCTCTCTACCCTTTGCTATCACTCCTCCACACCAATAGGAAGAAGAGTCTTTAACCTGAATGTTCAGAGCCCACAATATTCTCTGGGCCATGTCTTCCAATAGATGGTAAAATAGTGCCTTGAAGATCCAAAGGTAGGGAAAATTTTCATCTTTGTACCTTCTATGTGGTGAAGGGACCTAACAGGCTCTATGTTACCATGGCCAGCTCTCTGATTTGTTTGTGATTGGGTAAGATTGGCACAGACACAGATGCTTAGCCATTTGGGATTTAGCAGGGGGAAGCAGGAGGCCCCAGTTATGCCTCCTGGCCTAAGGAAAGTCTGTAAATTCATCTTTTTACAAAGAAACTGCATGGTAAGACAGGAGAAGTTTCAAGCATTTGCCTAGCTTTACATAAACCGTAATCTGGTTTCCATTTTCCTTTTGATCCTTGTGTGGGTATAGGTCCCACTGCTTCGCTCCTTGCTGTAACCCTCCTCATTGACTCACCTGGTTGTTACCAGAGTGGTGAGTTGTGGCTGAGGTTCCTGAGCCACTTTGGACACTCTCTGGCTCACCCAGCTCTAATGACCAAAACCACAAAACAGACAAACAAAACCAAACAAACAAAAACAAAACTGCTCTGTCAATATCAAACTTTGACAAAAACAACAAAAACCTAGCCATCATATGCCATGGCAAATTCATTTGAACAGAGTATAGCAAGTTTAATCTTATGGGTTAAGCCCAAGCATAGTTATTAATGATCTGAAGAGTTATGTTGAGAAAAAGTCTGATACCATCCCAGAGATCAGTGTGAAAGAGTACAATTGAGGAAACATATGCTATGAATACAGGAAAGGGAGGTATGATCATAAGGGCTAAATATTTGTCATTTAGAATCTAGAATACAAGCTTTCATGCATGTAGCAAAAATGTGGCCAGATCTGTATATTTTCAGAAAAAAATATTTCTTTCCCTTACTGCTCATAATGCGAGGTGGCCGCATGTCATGTTCTGCCTACGACAGACGGGTTTGCACTTGTAGCCCTCAGTGATGGCACCTTCTTTCACTCTCACAAGTGTCCCATTCTGGGCAGCACATGATAAGGCCACCTTATGAAATTAGGTGTATGTGTTCCCTTGTATGTGTTGAGTCTTAAAATCTTAAGGTTGGTAGGTAAGACTCTTCAGAACCAAGACTAACCTTGCTTATTTTCCTTTGTCTCAAAAATGTTATCTAAACCTGTCAAAAGTTGACAAAAAATTCAAATATATTGATGCCAAACTTGGTATATACATATAGAGAATAAAACTAGATTGTTTTCTAGATTTTTTCAGAGGACAGTTTGATATTTTATTGCATTGCAAGGTTCAAGAATGCGAGGCATTCTGATTTTGGCACATGATCCAGCATGAGAGCACAAATAGCTGCTTTTACCAGATGTGTGACTCAGGACATAACACCAAACTCCTAGCTTGTATATGGAAGTGTCAAAATATCTGCAAAGACTTATGAAAACAACACCCAACTCAGAGCGAGCACATGCACATGCACACACAAGCACACATTGTTTTAGCTGAACTCTGAGATTTAACATTTATACCTGGAGCAATAAAATGGATGCATATAGAATCTATTTCTGAAACAAGTTCAGCAATGTCTCCTCCAAACTCCATTTTGAGGGCCCAGAATAAATGCCTTTTTCATGTCGCAGCTGAAGCCCCAGCCAATTCTGCAAATGGTCTTGGAAAATTGCCTTCAGAATTGACTGTCCCAGGGGAAGGGTTACTGGTAGAGGAAGCAAAAACACAGGAAGAGTTTTCTAGACCCAGAAAGAGACAGAGGCAGAGGTGAAAGGGTAACTCAATACAGGTGGCTCCAATTTCTCTTTGACCAGTAGTCTTGTTCATTATTAACAGCAACAGTTTCTACTTGTGCGAACAAATTTGCATTAATCTATTTTAACTTGCAAAATCCACCCAGTCCAGGGTCTGTATCCCAGGCATTACATTGTGGGGAAGTTATTCCCATTTAGGAACAAAGATTTTCTATTTTGGAATCTGAACTCTACTGAAGGTGACTCAACAAATATCTGAGGGCCTATTACATAACACCTCCTACTCTGTATTTTATCGTGCCTGCAAGAAGACTAAAATTCACCAAGTCAAAATGTATTAAAAAAAAGACAAAATAGGTACCATGATCAGATTTAGTAATTAACAAACCACTCAGATGTGAGAAAGATTTTACTCAATTGACATAATCAGGAAAAAATTCAAGAAGGAAACTCTACTTTATATTGACCCAAACAGATAGGTAGATTTTAGTGGGGAGAGAGAGAGAGAGAGACTAGGCTCTCGGAGAAATTCACCCAGCATAAGAAAAGACAAAGAAACAGAGACTAAGAGGCTTGTATTGAGAGAGCAAGATTACTTCTCTGGATTAAGAAGATGATTTGGGGGTATATGTAAGGTTCAAGAAAATTATGGCATGTTCAATAAATTTTAGTCTAATCTACTTTTTAAATAATTTGTCCAAAAGTCATAGAAGATTTTTCTGATCACATAATAGTATAAATAATTCTCTTTGTTATAATGAGAATTTAAACAGCTTGTCACTAAACTATCCCAAATAACTCTTCAAAGAGAGAAAAGGCAAAAACTGTTAAATGATGAAGGTGGGTGGTGCTAATCCAAGGCTCTGGCCTATAGCCAAAAGTATTCTATAAGGCAAAATAACATCTATGTGTGGTTTTACTGAACAAGAAAGAATGAAACAGCAAGGCCTAAGTATTTAAATCAAGAAATTATACTGGCATGCCTGACGAGCTCAGTCAGTAGAGCACATGACTCTTGATCTTAGGGTCAGGAGTTCAAGCCCCACATTGGGTGTAGATCTTACTCGAAATTAAATAAATAAATAGATAGATAGATAGATAAATCATGAGGATATTTAGAAAAAAGAAATTATAAAATTACATACACACACATATGTAACAACAATGCAAGCTTAAAGAAAATAAGAAGGAACACATAAAAGTGAACACAAAGCAAACAAACCAAGTATATATATTCTCTACCTAAGAAATAGAGGTAAAGAGAAGAAAGCAACACAAATAAATGGAAAAAAATTAGCAAGGTGTATAATGTCAGATATTAGATTGAATAAATTATGTGTCTAATGTACCCCTAGATGCAAACAAATTTTAATGTCAAAGAAAAGAGTATTTTTCATGAAAAATACTGATTACTAAAATATGCTTAAGAAAATTTTAAAAGCCTAAATAGATCAATTACCCTTGGACAATGATGGCAGGAGTGGGGATACATACAGTGAGGGGTTAAAAATTCACCTAGGATCATTGTGTTTTCCACGGAGTGATTGGAAATTTCAGGGGAATAAAATACTCATGATACAGCAGTAGTCATATTCCATGAAATATGCAAAGAATTCCAATTAAATCTCATCACATTTGGAGAAAACCAAATAATGATAAAGGATCTGGAAGACTTGAAAGCATAATTAAAATTTGAACCATTAAATTTAAAATTTTGAACCATTAAAATTAAAATTTGGCTCATTATAGCCAAAAGTTTGCACACGCTTGAACCATTTATAAAATCTAACTGCAGGCTAGGTCACAGATGAAGGTTCTGTCCTACCTACATCATTTTCCAATCACCCTCTCCTCCAATTCCCTATTGGCCTGGTCTGAAAGATCCACTCCTGAATTCTTATAATTCTAAAATAAGAAGTTGGAAGAGCAGGAGGAGATTTGGAATATTATAAATATCTTATTTCCATCTACTTGAGTTTCCTCTTGAATAAAACCAATCATAAGGAATTCTCCTAAATTAATGAACAGTGTTAATTATTAAATATTTTTAACGTTGATTCAAAATCCATCTCCCCATATTTTCCCACCTTTAGCCTTAAATCTACCCCCCCGGGAACAACTAGGACATGACAATCCCTCCTCCCATGTTCAGAGCTTGAGAAATCTTCAGCCAACACACACAATTCCTGGGGTTCCCCTCTTCCAAGCCAAGAGATCAAATTCCTTTGCATGATCCTCGTAGAATATAGTGCTCTGTATTAAAATTGGGCAGAATACTCCAATTTGGATTTGGAAGAAAACAAAGTTCTCCTTGCTTTTTCCTTCTGTCCCTTGCATTCTGAGAAGAGTTTAAGAATTAAGGATTGCCGCTTTGGGGGGAAGTACCTTCTACCCAAGTTCACACTCTGGTTTGGACATCAGTGCCGGTGATGAACTTCAGGTAAGCCCACGGGCCGTCTACTCCTGAGGCTAAAGGGAAGTATATCAGGAGGATAATTCTACTTGAGAGAAAAAGCTCTTAAGCACTGGACATTTTATTTACTACATGACCTTAGGCAAATCGCCTGTTTCATATCTGTGTCAGCAGGTTTCTTTTGGTTATGTGACAGAAAACCCAACTCAAAATGGATTAAACTGGAAAGGGAATGTGTTGGCTGACTGCACCAAACATTTAGAGATCAGTGCCCGTGGCTGTAGGCATGAACTGAAGCTGTATGGAAGTATTCTAGTCTCTCTCTTGTCTCAGCTTTCTTCTCCGTTAGTCTATCATTGGTGGTAGGATGGTCCTCATCATCTCCCCACTCACATTTATTCTCTCAAATACCCCAAGGGAAATGACGTTCTCATTTATTAACACTCCAGGAATTAGTCTCGGTAATACCTAATAAAGAGACTTATGGCTATTCTACAAAGGAAGGAGTGAGATGGGGGCGTGGGGTACTGTTGCCTCAAATATGTTATCAGAGAACACCCCTGAGACCCAGAACATCGTACTAACAGACTGGGGCTCCTGGGTCCTCTACCTGGGGTCTCAGCTTTCTCATCTGTAAATGACAGGGGTTAACTGAGGTGATGTTAAGGCCCAGCCTCCAAGAGTCTGTGATTCATTTTCTTGTATCTGTCTTTGTATCCGGCGGTTTTGTGTCTCTGGCTCCTGCACACTCCCAAAGCTAAGACCCTGTAAAAGTAGAAGCCCAAAGGATGGGGCCTGTCCCCAGTTACCTTGGAGGCCTCCAGAAAAAGCCAAAATTTTATTTTATTTATTTTTTAAAATTTTTCAGTTGAATAAACTCTTAACCTTTAGCTGTAGGGTATTGATTTTCCTGGCCTGGCGGCTGACCTCCAGTAACACAAGTCTCTTGGTCCCCTGGGGAACCAACCACCTCGTGCAGCATGCCTACAATGTGCTGCACAGACCCAGGTGGGGCCTTCCATTTTCAGCAAAGACCAGGAAATTTCTAATGGTCTCCTCCATGCCTCTGCTCAATACCAACCCCCCCCTCCACCCACCAAAGACCATGCAAATGACACATATAGACGGCTTGGGTCTGGCTGGCATCATTCCAAATGCCTCAGAGGAAATGTGACTACGCCGGGTGCCTAACTTTACTTTGCAAGGTCATGGGCAAATGTGAGCTATTAACATCCTGGTATTAAAACTGGTCTGCTACCCTTGTCCAGAATACCTAGTACTTAGACAGCTTTACTAAATCTGTCTAGGTTCAGATTTCCTGGCTTTACAATTTAAGCCAGATGCTTGCGGTGTAGGAGGGTATGGGCAGGGTGGTAGGAGGTAACATATAAGGTCTACGTACATACTAGGGCATCAAGGACAGTCATGATTTTATTTTTTATTTATTTTTCCTGGTGCAGTTATTAATGGAACCCCCCTTTATTCTCGAAAGTGCCACGGGTAGGAAGATAAATCATATGCTCGTCCTAGGTATAAACGGCTTGCTCAAAGTGGCACACATAGTCAACTTCATGCTGAAAATTCAGATTACTCAATTTCAGATGTGTTCTTTTTCCAAGCACTACCCATGTCCCTCAAACCACATCTTACAGGCTTGAAAGCCCAACCTTCTATCTACAGATGCCTGGGATACAACCTTATACCTTCCTGACTCTGGCAGGGAAGGTGAAGGGCTTTGTCAAGGTGATGTTAATTAGCACCTGAAAATCATTAGTTCTACTGAAATGGAAATATCCAAATTTTAGCACATGTTACTGATTTCCCTGCTGTAATGAAACCTGATTTTTATCTTTCACCAGGAAATGTAACTGCTGGTTGGCAAAGAAAGGAAACCTGATGATTTTGTCGAGGGCAAGGGGAAAAACCAGACCTTGGTTTTGGCATGTAACTTTGGAAGAATGTTATCAGAATCCTGTATGTATACATGTATGCACCCACAGACCCATATCCTCCACCTGCTTTATCGCAGTAGCTGTGTACATGGGAGTTACCAACGGTGAATAATCAATTAATCTCCCTTAAGAAAATTAGCCAATAAATTCAAACTAATTAACTGGATTTTGGTTGAATCAAGAGAGCAGTTTGTTGGATCTGGAGGAGGACTCAGAGCAGCATAGTAGAAAGAGGTAGTAAGGAAGCAGGGGTGAGGGACTGGAGGCTCTAAGTGCTACATAGAGCTCTCTTGAGAGATGCTCCTGATCTCTAGGAACAGGCTAAATGACCAAGTTTTACTGTCTTTTGTATTCCAACATGTAGGGAGGTCCCTCACCAACAAGCAATTCTCCAGACACCAGCTGGATATCCTACAATTCAACTCAATTCTGACACTGTTTACCTGGGAAACAGCATCAGGTTCCACAGGTTAAGGGTCATCTCCCAGAGGACTGCCACTGCTCCACATCAGATGCCATTTGCAATCCAAGGTTGTCACCTGTGCCTCTGACCAACTGGCTATAAATCAGAGATTCCTAAGACTTCCTCCTCAAGTCTGATTAAATTGCTAGAGTGGCTCACAGAACTCAGAGAAACATTTTGCTTACCAGATCATTGGTCCATAAGGGTGTAACTCAGGAACAGCCAGATGGAAGAGCTGCATATGGCAAGGTCTAGGGCAGGGGTGCAAAGCTTCCATACTCCTCCAGGAGTGCTACTTTCACCATATCTCCACATGTTTAAACAGCCCAGAAAGTCTCCAAACCCTGGCCTCTTGGCTTTGTATGGATGCCTCATTACATAGCCACAGTTGATGAAATCATTGGTCATTGGAGACTGATCAACTCCATGGGGAGCTTGGTTCTGGGATTATTGCTTCCCTGTCTCTATTCATTAAAAACTTCTCCTTTTTTTTTTTCTAGATAGTCTCAGATTAGGCGATGGAGAAATACCTCCTATTGGGGGGAGGGGAGGAGGATGTTTCCTCTGCTACTAGCCCCATCTCCAAATAGCACTGTGTAAGGTTTGCAATTAGCCTGCCACTTATGAGTAATCAACCCCAACAAAGAGGAGATAGGATGTGTTCTTTTTTCGGGGAGGTGGGGTGGCAGGGGGATGGGCAGGGACGTCTTTTTCCTCTGGTTTCCATCATGACACATGAGATAGTTCCTAGTCCCTCCTAGTAGACACATCAATCCACAAGCTCAGCCGACTTCCTGGGCAAACAAAATCCACTTGAAACCTCTACCAGCTATCCTGACTTTAAGCAGAGCCCACCATAAGTATTCCTGCTGCATCCATCCCTAGAGATGTACTGTATGTGTTATCTCATAAGATCCTCACCCTGATCCTATAATTCAGGCTGGATTATTATCTCCATTTTACAGGGGGAAACACTGAATCACAGGATGACTGAGTAAACCATTACAGATGACACACTCCATATTGTGCCGCTGAGTTTAGGTCAAACCCAAACCCACGCTTCTATCTTTAAATGATGAACGTCTTTGCTTTAAGACACAGAGGGGTTCATCATTTTATCACATTTTCATTCTCTGTGACACACCAGATGCAGAAGAACTTCAGTATCACAGGATCTGGTTCTGAGGTGGGAAGGGAGATAGGAATGGGGAAAAGGGTACAGAACACCAAAGAAACGCAGAATCACCCTTGAATTTCTAACTTCACCTGGGCCAGCCCGACTAAAGCTGGTACCCTCTGTGAAGGAATCAGGCAGAGGAAGAGATTACAGTCAATCACCAAGATGAAGGTTTGGGTCTAAGGTTTTGGTCTGAGTTTACTAGTGAAGTAACTACTAGCCACACAGATTTTGGCTGATTTTGTTGTTGTCGTGCGTCCAATAAATGCATACACACTTTTATTAAGTGCAAATGGAACATTTACCAAAACGGAGCAGACGCTGGATCATAAAGTGTCAACAAATTCCCAAGTACTGAAGTCACATTAAGTACGTTCTCTGACCATAGGAATTACCCTAGAAATCAATTAAATCAAGAAGATAACCAATAAAAATCCCAAAAAGTTTGGAAAAGAGACACTTTTTAAAAATTTAGGTATATCTTGGGGCGCCTGGGTGGCTCAGCCGGTTAAGCGCTTGACTTCCGCTCAGGTCATGGTCTCACGATTCATGAGCTTGAGCCCGGCGTCGTGCTGTGTGCTGACAGCTCAGAGCCTAGAGCCTGCTTCAGATTCTGTGTTTCCCTCTCTCTCTGCCCCTCCCCTTCTCACACTCTCTCTCTCTCTAAAAAAAATAAATAAACATTAAAAAAAATTTAAGTAAAATTTAGGTGTAACTTAGACACAATATAATTTACCCTTTTAAGGTACAGTTTGCAAGTGTTGACAAATGCACGCAAGGGTGCATGTGCAGCACCATCGTCAAGACAAGGGACAGTTTCATCACCTGCAGAGCCCCTCCCCTGTCTTTTTATAGACAGCCTCTCCCTAGAATGCCCCATTTTGCTCATTTTTAAATTGGGTGTTTTTCCCGGGCTCCTGGGTGGCTCAGTTGTTGAACGTCCCGCTTAAGGTCAGGTCATGATCTCATGGTTTTTGAGTCCGAGCCCCGCGTTGGGCTCTGTGCTGACAAATAGCTGAGAGCCTGGAGCCTGCTTCAGGTTCTCTATCTCCCTCTCTCTCTGCCCCTCCCCTGCTCATGCTCTGCCTGTCTCTCAAAAATAAATAAATGTTTTGGGGCACCTGTGTGGCTCAGTCGGTTAAGTGTCCGACTTTGGCTCAGGTCATGATCTCAGGGTTCATGGGTTCGAGCCCTGCATCGGGTTCTGTGCTGACAGCTCAGAGCCTGGAGCCTGCTTCAGATTCTTTGTCTCCCTCTCTCTCTGCCCCTCCCCCACTTGTGCTCGCTCTCTCTGTCTCAAAAATAAGCAAAAAAAAATTAAAAATAAAAATAAATGTTAAAAAAATTTTTAATGTACATTTAAATTGGGTGTTTTTCTTTATTACTGAGTTTTGAGAGTCCTTGATATAGTATGACTATCCTTTATTAAATATGTATTCTCCAATGTGTCCTCCCGGAGAGCGGTTGACCTCATTTCATTAAGCAAAATGAGCAAAAGCCTTTCATTCTGATGAAGTCCATTTTATCAATTAAAACAAATTTTTGTTTTATTTTGTGATTTTTGTGTCCTAGTAAGAAATCACTGCCTACTATAAAGTTGCAAAGAATTTCCTTTAGTTTTCCTCATAATCTTACAAAACTATACTCCAAATTTGTCCTTTCCATTCTTTACACAATTGTTGTCACACATTTTACTTTTTACAAATGGTGTGAGGATGCTATATATTGCTACCTCCTCTCACTTTAGATAGTCAATTATGCTTTTTTTGTGCAAATCCAAGTTTCCGGTTAGTATAATATTTCTTCTCCCTGAAGAACTTCTTAGCATCTATTAGTGCAGTCTTGCTGATAATGGATTCTCTCAATTTTTATTTATCTGAAAAAGTATTTATCTTCCATTTACTATTGAATTTTGAGGGGAAGGAACTGAGTGGACTAGTCTAGGCTGACAGTGGTTGTGTTTTGTTTTGTTTTGTTTTTCCTATAGTCCTTTGTGGATGTCATTTGGTTTTCTTTTTGCTTGCAGACCTTCTGATGATAATTCTTATATCTGTTCCTCCATACATAACAGATTCTTTAGTTTTGATTTTCTCTTTATCTTTGAATTTCAAAATTTTTGAATAATATGGTTTAAGGGTGTAAGTGTGTGTGTGTGTGTGTGTGTGCGTGAGTGTACATACTACATATATATGTGTTTCCTAACTTATTCTGCTTGGTGTTCTCTGAGCATCTTGGATTTCTGGATTAGTGTCTTCTTCTGTGATTCTAACTTCATCAATTATGTATATGTTAGTAAGATATTTTCCCACACTTTTTGGATAATCTATTCTTCTCCTCCTACTCCCACCCCCTCCTTCTTCCCCTCTTTGCCCCTCCCCATTCTTCTTCTTCTTCTTCTTCTTCTTCTTCTTCTTCTTCTTCTTCTTTTTCTTCTTCTTCTTTTTCCTCTTCCTCCTCCTCCTCCTCCTCCTCCTCCTTCTCCTTCTTCTTCTCTCATTTTTCTTTGTGCTTTCATTTGGATAAACTGTTCAACAGCCATTTATATTGTCCATTTTCATTTACATCCAGTTTTGTTTTTATAATTTCTATTGAACTCTCTTTCAGTTCACTGCCTCACTGCTGTGTCAAGTGCACTAATAAACTCATTAAAGCCATTCTTCTTCTCTGCACCCAAGTTTTTGATTTCTAACAGGGAGTGTCCTTCATTCTGTGAAATGTCTCACCTGTTCACATATGTTGTCCATTTTTTGCATTAGAGCTCTTGCTGTATTAATAATATTTATTTTATATTTGCAGTTATTCCCACGTCTGGATGATCTGTGAGTCTGGTTTTCTTTATGGTCAGTTAGATGAAAGCTGCAAGTCATGCACCATAAGAATTTCATAGATGCAGGGACTGAGGCTAAGGAATGTTAGATGAATAGTTCGAGATCACACAGCTAAGTATGATACAGTTAAGGCAAACAGATTGCTGATTCCAACCTCCAGCCACCATAATATGGACACATTAAAAAGATGCTGAACAGATAATTAAATGACCTGAAATTACTGAGCATGGAAAACCTGTCCAAAGTCTTGTAATAGAGATTATCTCAGGCGGTGACGTCAACCTTGGGACAGAGCTGAACGGGAAGCCATGAGGAACGTATGCCTATGTTTTAATGTTGTTGAACTATGACAAAACCAGGCAAGGAGGTAGGCATTTAGTAGGTGGGTGTCACTGTGGTCGGTGTATATTTATATCTTACTTACATCCCAAGCTTGCTCACCGGAGCAAACAAAGGACAGAGCAACATTTTACCTAAGTCATGAAGACCCCTAGCTCACCCTGACTCTTCATTAAGAAAATGCCATGTGCTTTTGCATTGAATAATCCTTTGTAGCTTACAAAATAAGCCCTGTGATTTGTCTCTTCCCTTATTTTTTTAATGTTTTATTTATTTTTGAGAGAGAGAGAGAGAGAGAGAGAGGCAGGCAGTGTGAGCAGGGGAGGGTCAGAGAGAGAGGGAGGCATGGAATTCAAAGACAGGCTCCAGGCTCTGAGCTAGCTGTCAGCCCAGAGCCCAACGCGGGGCTCGAACCCACGAACCGTGAGATCATGACCTGAGCCAAAGTCGGACGCTTAACTGACTGAGCCACCCAGGCACCCCATCTTCCCTTATTAAGAAAAACAAAGCTGGTAGCTCTACACTATCCCACAGCCAGGGATATGCTGGCTATAAGCCAGCACTGTGGCTCTGCAAGTGCAGCCAGTGTAAGGAGCTGGGATAGGACCAGTGGGGCTTTCCCAGCTGCAAAGGCACAGCTGTCCACAGATTCCTCATGGATCAGGGAATTGGGGGAGGGGCTGGGCACAACACGATCAATGGTCTTATAAATACCACCTTCCCATTAAAGCCAGTAGACAATGTATAACATGGCAAAGTGTTTCACATAAGGTCCCCAGAGCCTGGATCAGGCATTGAATCAGATACATCACCTGCCAGACAGGTACAGTGGAGAAGAGAAGAAAGCTTAACCTCACAGGTGTCTGTGGAACATATTAACTGCCCTGACCAGAGCATGTCTGCCTCTCCAGAACAGCCTCTGGGGCTGGGTCTTTGGGGCCTGAATCATCCATGATCAGCCACTGGCCCCAGACTTGCTTCTTCAGTTTGGAAGACACTGTTCAAAGGGGGCTTCTCATATCAAAGGTCTCAAGCAAGTCTACATAAAGGCTTCCAAATCTGTGACCTAATAAATATTATTCCTGAGGAAATAATTCAAAAGAACAATATGTAGAGATGTTACTTATAGTAGCCTAAGTTTATGACATTAGGGCCATGGCCTATGTATTTAATGGACTGTCATGTAGCTATTAATATAATTCTGTCCCATATTTAAAGTTCCAGAAAAAAAGAAACTAGGAGTAAAAATATCAAAGTTTTAATATATGAGAATTTCCCAGAGAAATAAAGGTCATAAGCATTCATACGGAAATGATATATTAAGATTCCAGTGTAAAAGGAAAGGACTGTCCAAACCTAGGTAGATTATTAGGAGATTTCAAGCATTAAGAATAAAGAGGAAACCTTCCCAAGGTGTAGAATAGACTCCTGTAAAGCAGTAAGAATTAAACTGACCTCAAACTTGTTATCAACAATATTGGATGCTTAGGGCTATTTTATTTTTAGACATTAAGATATAGGGTCTAGGGCCTATGAGTTTTAAGCTCGATGAAAGTGTTTTATGAAGGGGAACTTTATTATAGATATATACATTTTATCTATAACTATATACGATATGCATAAAGAAATATATATTATAACATTAATATTATACATAATATACAATGTGTGTGATGTAATAAATAGAAATATTATATCCATATGTACTATGTGTATGTAGAGAGATAGAGACTAAAATATATAAAAATAAAAAGTGAGAGATTAAATAAATACATATAAAATATAGTATTTGTTTATATATCATTATATGATGGTTCTTTGTATTATGTTCCATATGACAAGAGAAGAGTAGGACTTCCAACATCGGGAGTACCCAGGATCTACAAAAATTGTAAAAGTCTTGCAAATTCTCTAACTTTGATCCTAATAATCTAACAATTAGAGAAAAATCCCCTTCCCCCATAGGTTTGTATCTCCAGCCAAACTATCAGTCAATTGCAAGGATCTCATGAAGAGATTTTTAGATGTGACAGAACTCAAAATTTTTAAGTTAATTTTAAGTTGCTAATGGGATTTGAGTAGTGAAAATTAATTACACCTTTCACCTCTCCCCAAGTTAGTAACCAATTAAGAAAAAGGCACAAGGAGCTGAACGATATGTTTTAAAATTGTCCTTATTGCTCACAGCATAAAACTGGATCTATGGATGGCCCACTGGGTGTCTTAATAAACTCCAGATTGGATTCAAAAGCTAGAGTTTGGGATCAATCCCTCAAGGGTCTTGTTGAGCAGATAGTCTTATTAGAATCGTGGCTTTGTCTCCCTTAGGTGTAGAAAGAACCTCCATATATAATTTCAAAGCTGGGCTTGGACCCTGACCCAGGTGTGCTTCTGGGTCCAAAATGCCAAACCAGTGTGGGCCAACTTGAAAGAAAAATCCCAGAAAAGCTAAGCCATAGGTATCAATGAGTTCTTTCTCTCTGCACAATTTACCACAAAGTCATGACTTCTTCACTGGCAACAAGCAAGTGAATGGAAAAGAGAGAAGCCAGGAGTATTTCCTCCATTCATACTCTGTTTCTCCTCGTGCGGTGCTGATCCAAATATAGTGCTCAAGCTAAGAGCAACAACATCTCCTGAGAACTGGGAAAAATGCACATTCTCAGGCCCCACCCCAGACCTACCAAATCGGAGATTCTGGAGGGATGATCTAGCAAACTGTGTTTCTACAAGCCTTTCTGGGTGAGTCTGATGAATAATCAGAATCACTAGCCTGAAGCATGTAATGGAAATTTGGTGTGTGTGTGTGTATATATTATTCAGCCAGGTGCCCAGGGGCACCTAGGTGGCTCAGTTGGTTAAGAGTCTGACTCTTGATTTAGGCTCAGATCATGATCTCACGGTTCGTGGGATCAAACCCTACATCAGCTCCATGCTGACAATACTTGGAGCCAGCTTGGGATTCTCTCTCTCCCTCTCCTCTCTGCCCCTCCCCTCTTCAAAAGTAAATAAACTTAAAAAAAAAAAAGGAGATACTGCTCTTTGCTACACCATGGATAACCCTGGAGAACATTATGCTAAATGAAATAAGTCAGACACACTAAGATAAACCCTGCATGATCTCCCTTATATAAGGAATCTTAAAGAGCCAAATTCATAGAAACAGTAGAACATTGGTTATCAGGGTGGGAAGGTGGGACAAATGGGGAAATGTTGGTGAAGGGGGGTACAGCTGCAATACTGTAGGAGGAATAGGTCTAGAGCGTTAATGTGTAGCATGATGACTATAGTTATTAATACTCTACTGAGTATTTCCAGTTAAATTTGCTCTGAGAGTACATTTCAGCTATTCTCATCACTATGTGAGAAAATACATTCATTAGCTTGACTATAGTCATCATATCAAATGTATATGCATATCAAATCATGCTTTATACCTTAAATACATATAATTTTATTTAAAAAAGAAAGAAAAAAAGAGAGGGAAAGGCAGATTCTTGGTGATGTCTTCTGAGCAGCCATATCTTAAAGAGCCTTTGTCTGTCTTATCTCTTCTCACTTATTCCAGAGAGCAAATTAACTCCTTGCTGGAATCATCTGGGAAGCTTTGTAAATACTGATATCTCAGCTCTATCCCCATTGATTTGGATTTAATTTGTTTGGGGTGTATTGTGGGCAACAGGACTTTTAAAAGCTCTCCAGGTGATTCTACAATGTATAGTCAAGGTGGGAAACCATTGGTTCATTGATTCTGAAAATCTGATTTTCAGATAAATAGCATGGGCATCACCTGCAAACTTGTTAAGAATGTAAGTTCATGGGTCCAACCTGTATCTACCAAATAAAAAGCTCTGAGGGGGGCCTAGCCAGTGTGTCTTCACAAGCCGTCTAGTTCATACTGATGCATGCTCGGATATAGAGAGGTGGTTTATTGATGGTTGCACTGAGAATCTCTGATATAGAGAGATGATTTAACAGGTTTGCTACCCCTAAAAGAGACATGGGTGAAACACCACCAGCTCTGGCCATGCACTAGAGCTAGGGAAAGGGGAGGAGCTGGTGGTGAGTTTCCTGCTGTCCTGCCAAGATGAAAGAGTACAACTTAAATCGAGGGCCAATTAAAAAAAATGTCCCTTTTCAGAGCAAAGCAAGCATCACTTTGGCCATGGTAATGAGGAAGCAGAGCTTAGAAGGTGGCCAGTGGTGATGGCAGAGAACTCTAGAAGAAGTGTATCCTCTGGGATAGAAGATGCAAAGGGACGAGGTGGTGTCTGCAGTGGGGACCAGTCAGACCTGAGAGAGTTTACAAAAGGTTCAAAAAACCTGAGAGAGTTTCTTGCCTTCTGCTGGGAAAGACAAAAGGTTGGTGTAGATGTAAAACTGGGTTTTGGCGTCTTTGTGCCAAAACACTGTATCCTCTTCACCCTCCACCTGACAGAGCATTACCTGCTAGGTAAGAAATAGCACATTAAAGGGAAAATATCGAGGAACGAGGAGCACTCCCAAACTCATTTTACAAAGCCAATATTACCTTGATACCAAAACCAGATAAGGATACCACAAAAAAAGAAAACTATAGGCCAATATCCCTGATGATAAAAATTCCAACCAAAATATTAGCAAACCAAATTCAAGAACACACGAAAAAGACTATACACCATGATCAAGTGTGATTTATCCCTAGAGCACAAGGATGGCTCAACATGTACAAATCAATAAATGTAATTCATCACATCAACAAAATAAAAGACAAAAATAACAATCATTTCAATAGATGCAGAAAAAGTATTTGATAAAATACAACATCCTTTCATGATAAAAACCCCTAATAAGTTCGGTACAGAAGGAACATACCTCAACACAGTAAAGGCCATAAATGACAAACCCACAACTAACATTATACTCAATAAAGAAAGGTTGAAAGAGTTTCCTCTGAGATTAAGAACAAGACAAATGTCCTCGCTCTCACCACTCCTATCCAATTAGTACTGGAATTCCTAGCTAGAGCGATTAGGTAAGACCAAGAAATAAATATATTCAAATTGGGAAGAAGGAAGTAAAACTGTTACTATTTGTTGATGATATGATCTCATATATAGAAAATCCCAAAAAGTCAATAAAAAATCTTTGGAATGAATCAATCAGTAAGGTGTCAGTTTACAAAATCAACTTACAGAAATCAGTGGCATTCCTTTATATTAATGATAAAACACCAGAAAAGAAATTTAAAAAAATATATATCCCAATCATGATAGGATCAAAAAATAAAAATAAAATAAAATAAAATACCTAGGAATAAATTTAACCAAGAAAGTGAAAGATCAATGAAAACTACAAGACTTTTCTGAAAGAAATCAAGGAAGAGACAAACAAATGTAAAGACATCTAGCATTCATGGATCAGAAGAATAAATATTGTTAAAATGTCCATATTACTCAATGCCATATACTGGTTGAGTGCAACCCCCATCAAAGTGCCAAAGGTATTCCTCACATAAATAGAAGAAACAATCTTAAAATTTGCGTGGGCCTACAAAAGACCCCGAAGAACCAAAACAACCCTGAAGAAAAACAAAAGATGGAAGTATCACACATCCTGATGTCAAACTATACCCCAAAGCAATAGTAAGGAAACAGTATGGCTGGCACAAAAATAGACACTAACCAATGGAACAGAATAGAGAGCCAAGAATTAAATCCCAGTATAAAGGGTCAACTAATATTCAACACGGAGCCAAGAATACCCAAAGGGGGAAATAGTCTCTTCCTACGGTGCTGGGAAGCTGAAGGAACACATACAGTACAATGAAATTGGAGGCCCATCTCATGCCACTCACAAAAACTAATTCATAATGGGTCAAAAACTTAAACAGAAGATTTGATGCCATAAAACTCCTAGAAGAAAACACAGAGAAGCAGCTCATCCATAGTGGTCCGGGCAATGAGTTTTTGGACATGATGCCAAAAGCACAAACAACAAAAGTAAAAATCAACAAATGGGGCCACATCAAACTCAAAAGGTGCTGCACAGCAAAAGAAACAATTAACAAAATGAAATGGCAGGCAGAATGGGAGAAAAATTTTGCAAACCCTTATATTGGATAAGGGGTTCATATTCAAAACATATAAAGAACTAACACAACTTAATAACAACAAAAACAGCCAATCTGATTTAAAAATGGGCAGAACTAAATGGACACCTTTCCAAAGAAGACAGGAAAATGACTAACAGGCACATGAAAAGATGCTCAATATCACTTATTATTAGCGAGATACAAATAAAACCACAATGAGATACTACATCCCACCTGTGAGAATGGCCATCATCAAGAAGACGAGAGATGATGGGTTCTGGTGTGGAAGGGAACCCTCACACACTGTTGGTGGGAATGCAAATTAGTCCAATCACAATGGAAAACAAGATGGAAAGTCCTCAAAAAGTTAAAAATAGATCGACCATGCAATCCAACAATTCCACCTCCTGGTATATACCCAGGGGAAAAGAAAAGAGGATTTCAATGAGACACACGCATTATTCACAATAACAAAGATATGGAAACAACCCAAATGCCCATCAACAGATGAATGGATTTAAAAAATGTGATCTATATATACACAATGGAATATTATTCAGCCATGAGGAAAAAATGATATCCTGCCATTTACAATAATATGGATGGACCAGGAGCACATTGTGCCAAGCAAGATAAGTCAGATGAAGAAAGTCAAGTCCTGTATGATACCACTTGTACATGGAATCTTAAAACGTCAAACCTGGAAAAAAAACAGAGTGAAGTGACAATTACCAGGGGATGGGGGTTGGGGGGATAAGACTGATGATGTTTAGGGGTACAAACTTGTAAGGAGCAGTAAATTAGCCATAGGGATCTAATGTACAATATAAGAAATGAAGACAGGAATATTGTGCTATAAGGATGTAATGTGATAAATAAATATTGCTTCAATGGCAATCATATTACAATAGAAATGTATCAAAGTAATATACTGTACAGCTTAAATTTACAAAATGTAACATGTCAGATTCAATTAAACTAAAAAAAAAAAAAAGGCAGAGGCAGCATGTCATGGTAGAACAAAGGTAATGTGCTATCGAGCTGATCTGGGGTCATATCCACTACCCGTAGGTCTGTCACTACTATGAATGTGGCCAATTTACCGAAGTCACCAAATTCAATTCTGTCACAGTAAGTGGAGGGTAATAAAATCTACCCTGTTGATTTGTGTAGGAATTAGAGACCGTGCTTAGCGTAAGGACTGACAGTCATCAATCATAAGCAGTAACTTCTATAACAATTATTGCTGTTATTTAGTCTTTTGTGTTCTGAGCACCCAATTTCACTGTGGGGAAGGGAGGGCTCCCCAAACCTCCATCAGGCAACGCAGTGACACCAGCTGGGTGCCATATAATTCAACTCAGTTCTAATGCTATCTACCCAGGGATAATGTCAGATTCCGCAGGTTGGAGGCTCAGTCCTGCGGGACTGTCCCGCCCCCTTCAGAAGCCAGTCACCAGTCCTAAGCTATCACCTGTGCTACTGATCTACCTACCACAAACTGGAGATTCCAATGGCCCCCAACTTGGGTTTGATTAATTTGCTACAGCGGCTCACAGAAGTCAGAGAAACATTTTACTTGCTAGACTAGTGGTTTATTATAGAGCTATAACTTAGAAACAGCCAGATGGAAGAGCTGCATATGTGGGAAGGAACGTGGAGCTTTCGTGCCCTCTCTCTCCACGGATGCCACTCTCCCCAATCTCCAGGTGTTCACCAACCGCCAGGCTCTCCAGACTCTCTCTCTTTGAGTTTTTGTGGAGGTTTCATTACAAAGGCAGGATTAATTAAATCATTGGCCATTGACAATAAATCTCGATCTCCAGCCCCTTTAAGTTCCCTGGAGGTTGGGCAGCGGGATTGAAAATTCTAGCCCTCTAATCCCATGGTTGGTGTTCCTGGCAACCAGCCCCCATCCTTAGGGGCTTTCCAAAAGTCACCTAATTCACATAACAAAATATACCTTTATTATTCTCATCACTTAGGAAATTCCAAGAGTTTTAGCTCTGTGCTAGAAAGAGGCTGACGACCAAACATATATTTCTTATTACGAATCACAATACCACATTTAGCCACTTAGTTAACAAATAATTATTAGGTGCCTCCTCTGTGCCAGGTTCTGGCAAAGGCTCTAAAAATAAAACGGGGAAGGGAAGCAGACACAGTTCTTTTCCTTGGAAGCAGGTAGTCCTGTAGGCTCCCCAAATATTAATCAAATAATTATCACACAACTACAAGCATCCCTCTAATAAGTGCTATATGTGTCAGGGCTACAAAACTATGAGTGTGGATGACAAGCCGTGTAGTCTAATCTGGGAGAAGGCAGTCAGGTATCACAGATTTCCTGAGAAGGTGCCATTGGAACTGGCTGAAGTGATAAATGTTTGAATAGGCATGGGGAAAGCAAATCAATTTTTTTTTCCAAACAGTGGCAACAGTTTGTGCAAAGTCCTATGGCAAATAGAAACATCAAGGGACCAAGAATGATCGATGGGTACCGAATTCAGAAATCAAAGGAGAATGTAGTCCAGGATTAATTAGGAGAGAAAGGTAAGGGACAGAAATACAAATGTTTAGTTTTTCTCTGTTGCTGGTGGTGGTGGTGGTGGTGGTGGTGGCGGTGGTGGTGGTGGTAGTGTGTGTGTGTGTTTGTGGTGTGCTTGCTTGCTAAATATATTCCATTGCAAATTTCTGCTTCTGCCTTCACAATTAGTGTTCAGCCACCTACACTATGAAGACACACTGAGAGGCAGCCCTGGCCACACCCTGAGATGGTCCTGTCTATGGGGCTGTGGGAAGCTCAGTCTATTTCTGAAGCAAAGGAGTGGCCCAGTGTGGTACAGCCATGAAGCCATACACCTTTCTCATTTCCCGTCTCATGTGGGCTTCAACGGTGCACTTGGAGGTTGAATTAACAAATCACTTTGCTAGCCATTCTCTAGCTATGGCTGTGTCCTAAAAAACTCTGAATCTGGTACAGAGATGAATTAAACCCTTATTGTTTTCCATACAAAGTTCTGAAGGTATTTACACATTTGGCCCCTGGTCCTTCCAGCATCCGCAGTGACTGGTACTGGCTGGCATGTTGTTTCCCTAGATCATTTTTATCGCCACTGTCCGCTGTTGCTGGAAGACTTTCCAGGATCCTGCCTGCATATGGCTTTTGATGGAAAAATGTCTCCCTTGGCACCTCCTCGTAGGAACCACATATATCAAAACCCAGCTCCCAGACCACCCTTCCAGCCAAACATTCATAAATGTCCAAGAGGGAAAGAAGTTATGCAGGAAGACTATATCTCTTAATAAAATCTTGAAAGAGTTTCCATTTCATTTCTCATAAATCCTCTGTAAGTGAGTGTCGTACAATACTTTCCTAAGAGGCAAAATTGCCTCCAAATCTTTTCCTGGATCACGACTATGGAGTCATTTGTACCCATCCAACACATCATGATCCATCGTTGGCCTGACAGCGGGAGACATGATTTTTTATTTCATTTATTATATTATTATTCAAGCTCATTTTTAACAAATAGGCTTTCACTCAACACAGCTTCTTCTTGATATAAAAATCTAATAAAGTTTAGCATAAATCTCACAACTTTCCCTTATAGGAGAACTTGTCGTAGGAGCCTCTGCTCTACATTTTCACATTCTAGAAAACGGTAGGAATTTGGGGGAGTTGGCATAGCACTGTGGGTAGGAATGTAAACTCTGGAATTAAACAGACCCAAGTTCAGATCCCAACATCTCTATGTGACTTAGAGCAAGGAACTTCTCTCTCGGCATGCTTAGTTCCCTCATCTATAGAATGGGGATAATAAGAGATCACTGCAAAAAATTAAAAAAGATAGTGACCTAAAAGCCTAAAGTAGTGCCTGGCAAATCATATACACTCACTAAATTGTAGTTCATTATTTCCTCATAGCACCTAATCTAGTAACGCCTCAGGCCCTTCTATTTAATTATAGTAATACTTGCTATTTTTTGAGCAAGTACTATATGCTATGAACTGCCAAGTATTTTATGCGAATTATCTCATTAAATGTTTTCAATAGCTCTGTAATATAGGCATTATTCTCATTGCCATTTCACAGGTAGGGAAATTGAGAGGCAGAGATATTAAGTCCCTTATGCAGGTCACATGGCTGGTGAGCAGAATTGCAGTGCCCTTGCATACCAGCTCTGTGCTGTAGGGAAGTCAGAGCAGTGAGGCTGTCCAAATCTCCTGTGTTAAGGATAGAGCCAGAAGGACCTCTGCATGATGCTCTGTGATCCCCCTCGAGGGCAGGCAGCACATCTCAGACACTGGAGCTACGGCTTTGTCACTAGACCGGGGCTGCCCCTGGAGGGCCATTTCATGACCCAGTGAAATTTTGGAAAGTGCCTGGAATGTGGACTTGGTCAAATCTGCACTCAGCTGGGTCAAAGAGGTGCATGACCTTGCTTAACTGTTAAGTGTTCCAACCACCAGTTTCTTTGTTTGCAAACTGGGGAAAGGAATGGTAACCAGTTCTCAGGGAAGCTATACTGTGTTGTGGTTTAAGCATGCAGCTTCTGGAATTGGACGGCCCGAGGCTCACCCTGGACCACGCTTTACCAGCTGTGTGACTTTGAGGAAGTCACTAGATCTTTCTTAGCCTCAATTACTCAGCAGTACTATTGTTACAATGGCATTGTTACAATAACTTCAACAGGATAAATATGATTGAGATGAGGGTCACGGACATATTTTTGCCTCTTTTCCTTGTGTGAAGAATTCTTCGTTATGCCCTCATTGCATGTTATCAGTCTCGAGGAATTTAGCCAAGTACATCATCAGTAACATTAGTTAGTTATTAGTGGCCCTAAATGACAAGTATCAAGTCATCCAAGGCTCCTGCATTACATCTGGCAGCCTCAGTTATGCAGTAGGAGTGCTGGTGATGCGGAAGAACTGGATTTCAGGTCCCTGAGTTCTGGCACGGCCCCCCAGTGAAGCGATTTGGGATTCAGCCTGTGATACTTCTTTGAGAACCAAGAGCCTTACATTTATTCTGTCTGCAAACTTTCTCTGTAAAAGGCCAGATAATACATACTTTTGGGTTTA
Organism: Cryptoprocta ferox; assembly: GCA_028646485.1. NCBI lineage: Eukaryota > Metazoa > Chordata > Mammalia > Carnivora > Eupleridae > Cryptoprocta > Cryptoprocta ferox. Next base: position 18,664,540 of record CM053576.1, on the reverse strand, counting down.
TGCACCAAGCATTACTGTCTTCGACTCTTGCAATAACTGTTCTTACCAACGGGCCACCACCAGCCTAACAAAACAGGCAGCGGGCTACATGGGGTGGGGACGCTGAGTTTGCCAGACCCTGTCTCACTGTGAGGGTTGAGGCCATGGATCCTGGAGACAGACCACCCAGGTGTGTAGTCTACATTTGTTAGTTTGTAGCTGCTGACCCTGGACAAGTGACTTAAACTCTGTGTGCCTTAGTTTCTTCATCTGTAGAAAGGGAATAAAGACATCCTGGGGATGCTGTGGGTTAAATGAGTAAACACATGTCTAGCATTTAGAGCTGTGTTTTCCATGCTGTAAGGGCTAAGTGTTTCTTATTATTGTTACTATCATCCTCTTTTTCCTGTTTCTTCCAATTGTGCAGATATATCGAGCATCAGTCGTCCCTCCCTTTGTTGCATTCTGTTTCTCTGTAGTCCTGTAACTGGGTCTACTAAATATGCTTCCTTTATTCTCTTGCATGCACACCACCTAGGAAGCTTGTTACAAATGCAGATTCCTAGGCCTTTCCCCAGACTTGCTGAACCCTGTCTTCTGGAGGTGGGTCCTGGGAATGAGCATTTAATATGCTTCATTGGTGATTGCTCTGCCCATAAAGTTTAGGGTCTATTGCCCTCAGAGTTCCCCACCTCATCCTTTGATCAAGATTCCAGGCTGGAAGATGGATGGTAAAGGAGGAACACCAACCATTGAATTAACCCTACCTCCAATTCGTCAGAAGACTCGCCGGAGGCTCAAAGCCCCATGATTGAATACCTGCTTGCCAACTTACTCTAAGACCAGGAGGGAAAGAAGTAACTCATGACTGGGGAAACTAAGCACTGTCTCTGTCCAGACTGTGGTTGGACTGAGGGAAGCTAATTCCATGCAGAAAACGAAATCAGTGAAACCTTGTGGATTTGGAAATTAGCATGAGAAAGCCAACCTCATAGTGGCCTGGTCCTCCCTCCAGGACAGGAGGTTTGGAAGACACAGGAACCTCTCTGGACTTCCAGAAGCTCCACAATGAAAGGCAAGCATCCCAGGAAGAAGCTGTTCATGGAAAATCCCTTGGGGTTTTACTTTCCCTAAGTGCAATAATCATCATTTGTTTTTCAACTTATGCAATAAAACTAAACATGTGGAGGTAGATGACTAGTTTCTCTTTTTTCTAAGGTAAAAACTTCAAAAAGCAGCAATTTATATATAAAATAAAGTTTAAAGGCAGTCTTCTATCCTTGGTCTCTCTAACCAAAGATAACTCTAATTACTATTTTCTTCTGTGTCCTTCTAGAAATGTCTTAAGCATATGCATAGGAAACTTGCTGGATGTGTTTGCTAGAAATACATTTTGTTTGCACTAATAGAATCATACAATATTTACGCTAGGCAACTAGCTCTTTTGACTTAAATTATATTCTGGGCCAAATGTCCACTTTTAATTCCAAATAACCACTTCCATCACTTATATCCCTTCCAATACACCCATTCCCTTCTCCTTCCATTCCGTAATGTCATTCTCTATATTGCTTAGAAATTAGACTAATGGATGTCTTATCATCATCCAAGTGAGGATGAATGCCTATAGATAGAGATATAGTTCTAAAAGCACAATAAAAACATAGGCAAAACTCTCTGCCCACTCTCTAAATCAGTCTGATGTTTCCCCAGGCTTTATCAGCAAACACCATACCGCTTCCCACTCCTACTTCCCTCTTGCTCTAGGAACAGCTTCCAGCATAGGTGATGTGGGTACCAAACCAAGAGGAGAAAATGTGTGTGCTTAGAGATACAGCCAGGCACTCTGTCACCTGGGGGCTTCCCAGCTCACATTTGGCAGTTCATGATGAGATTTGAAAATCTAGGCAAGGTAGCAAAATATATGTGCTCACAAAATCTACTCCATCTAAATGGCACCACTCATTTTGGAAGTCAGTAAGGTGATCATCTCCAGTGGAGAAGCGGAGGCCTTCCAGAGGACTGAAGACAAGCAAATGGAATCTGAATTTATAAGAAAAGAGAGAAAGCAGACTCCTCAGTTATGGACCAGAGGCATACTATAGCTTCTCAGAAAAATTTGACAGTGGACAAATGAAATGTAGCCTTGTGAGCACTTAGTGAAAGAGGAACCAGCATGAAGTCACTGAAGACGACGCCATCCTTTGATACCCCAATGACCACATTCCCTTTTTTGGTGTTATTGCCAGACTGGCAGACCAGGAAATTGCCATAAACATAGGGGATCAGGAGTTCAGCAAAGGGTTTTATAAAATCCATTCTAAGTGTGGGATGGCATTTCATTTAGCTTAGCTTGTTCTCAGGATGCCTGACTGGCCGTAGGTCATTAGTGGTGCACCTCAAGACTTGCTGAGATACTTATGGGACCATGTGGATGACACACCCGCAGGGAAAGGCCACTGAGAATTCCACTGCTGGGTAGGAATGAAACAATGTCTGAGGTAGGCTGAAACGGTGGACTGTTTATTATAAGATGTGTGTTGGAGCTGATATAAACAAGCAAAAATAAAGCAAAGATCATTATCAAGAATGGAAAGACATGGAGACTGAGGGGAAAAAGAAAGAACAGGAGAAGCCCTTCTGTGTCAGGCAGGTGGGCTGGTAGAGATTTCCCTCAGCACCTCTGATCTCCTAGTCCTTAACTTGGTGTGAACATCATAGAGAAGAAAGGAAAACTTCCGGATACTGTAGAAGTAACACCATGCAGGCTCTTTAAGAACAGAAGCTTCTCAAAAGAAGGGAACAAATAAAAAGGGGATTCTCATGGGTTTTCAAAACTCCTTCACAAAGGGTAGTCCACACAACTGGACCCCAGAAGGTTAAGTGGGACTTCAGTACCTCCTGAAAATTCGACCTCTTGCCTCTCTTGAGATAATGTCTCTGAGTGAATGAGAAGATGCGTCATTCATTCAATCCACTTGCCATATACTATCTGCCCTGGGCCCAGCCTTGTGACTTGTGCCGGGAAGATAAAAATGTGTGAGACATCTCTTAACTCTAAGAATCTCATAGCCAAGACAGCATTTCCCAAGAAATGGTGCACAGATGACCTACATCAGAGTTATCTCAATGCTTGTGTTAGAAATGTTGATTTCTAGGGGCGCCTCGGTGGCTCAGTTGGTTAAGTGGCCGACTTCAGTTCAGGTCATGATCTCACAGCTTGTGGGTTCAAGCCCCACGTCAGGCTCTGTGCTGACAGCTCAGAGCCTGGAGCCCGCTTCTGATTCTGTGTCTCCCTCTCTCTCTGACCCTCCCCCGCTCATGCTCTGTGTGTCTCTCTCTCAAAAATTAAAAAAAAAATTAAAAAAAAAGAAATGTTGATTTCTGGAACCTACCCTTGATTTGCTAAATCTTTCTTTTCACAAGTCCCTTGGTCATGGTTATGAAAACAACCACTGCTCTAAAGGAGGCATGTAGGAATCTGGTTTTAAGTATGAGAGGGAGTGCTGTATATGGAGGTGGGTGAAGAATGTATGCACACAGTGTAAGGCATAAGACTACACACATGAGTATCTGTGAATACTCGTAGGAAGGGTAGATGCCTGGCCGCAAGCACAGCTATGCATTGTGCTCAATTACCTAATCAGATGAGAACACAGGACCATACCCTGAGTTTCTGAAACTGATGATGGCTCCTGCTTCCAGAGCAAGTTTAAGGATCAGAAGTATGAAGCAATCTGTCTTTACAATTTCATCTGTTATCCATGGGACAGAAATTTAGTGGACATTTTTGAGACTGTCCATGTGTTGTTGCAACAGCAGTTTCCAGAGGCACATGGATCTGGACTTGTGTTTGGACTGTAATGCTTTTCACCTGTATGATCTTGCTCAAGAAGCATGCTCATGGAGACTTAATGTCCCTGGTGGAAGAATGGGGGTAGCAGTGCCAATATTTTGGGGAACTGTGATTCTGACATTGCAATGTGTGATATGGCCCTGATGACTGGGTTCAGAAGACCTGAAGGAGCACAGAGCAGCATGGCTGGAGGCATAAGGTCCAGTGGAGGCGGGGAGGGGATGCTGCTCTAAAGGTCTTGCACAAACTCATGAATTCACAGTGAAAGTGGTTGTATCTTTTCCTCCCTCTGATGAAAGCCCAGCTTTTTGCTGGCCCTTACAAGAGTGATGCATCAAGTCATTCCTTAAGGAACGCCGTGCTCCCTGTTCATGGAATTGTTCAAGCAGGACCTGGACCATGGAGATGCATGCCTCATCCCACCAGCATCTCCCCACACCAGGAACCCACGGTGTTGAGACCCTGAGTTTCTCCAGTGTCCCAGTGTCTTGTTTACTGGCCGAGTCGTGAGGACATGCCTGCCTTCCACAGCGGGGTCTACTTCTTGCCCACTGGCATCACTAAGAATAGCTCTAAGGAGTTGATCAGAGGTTGCCAGGAGAAGGTCATACACATGAACACGGTTTTCCATCCAGCTCCGCTCCCCAGTGGATGCGCCACATCAGGTTGGAAGAGATGTGGTCTTCACCACAGGACCTTTTCCAAATACACCCCAGAACAGGATGGGGGCAGCACTCTGCTCAACTTACCATGTTCCAATGGCTTCCTACCTACCAGGCTGCCATATGTTCAGGAGCATTCTATTGCCAGATGTATGTCAAAGTTTTCCTTTTTAAAATGTAATTTTCCCCAGAATTTATTGGCATCCTACAATGCTGCTTCTTGGCTGCAGCAGCGGCTTTTCTGCCATTAGCGCCCAAAATAGAAACCACACGCAACCTTGACAGTGATCATGACCAAGGAGAGAGAACGCACATCTATTTATAAGGCACCTGAAGGTGAGTTCTTTGTGCTACTGCTTTAAAGATAAGGTCAACAGAGCTGGGAACATCAGCTTTCCTGACTTGTAACTTTATTGAAAACTGAGACAATCACAAATATGTAATAAATACTGAAACATTAGATATTATGGGTAAAGTTTACTACTTTGAGTTTTAAAGAATTTAGGATATTCATGAATTAGAGTTTTGTTGAGAAGTCTACTATTTTGTTCTGTCTTATCTTTCATTTTATGGTGTTGGTGTCCCGTGCAGGGGGAGCTCTCAGCATCTCAGGACTCTGTGCATGCTACCGTATCTGGGCATGAGCTCGTGTTGGTCAGTGTGCTGCCTAGATAGATGGTAGAAGCGCTCTTGAGAATTTTATTCAACAAAAGCACCACCATGTGTTTTTGGCATCCAGAAAGCACTTCTTGGAAAGGAAATCACATTCATGTTTAAAATTTCATACTCCTTTTCACTTGAACAGTTTGGGCAAACAGTCAACATTTTTGTTTTACTTTTGACGTCCTGGCAATTGGGATGGCAGCCTTAACGGACCCAACAGGTCACAGACAAGTCAGCACCGAGAACAAGCATGTCCACATATCCCAGGATGCTAATGTTCACCTCCCCCTCACTGCTTCATGAAGCTGACTCTCCTCTTCTTTCTGCTCCCAGCCGGAGGTTGCTGCATTCCCAGGTTGTTGCTACCTAGCTTATCTGTTCAAGTGGTTTGGGAAGGAAACACACACTGCCTACTCAAAAAAACTGCATACTGTCGGGGTACCCTGGGGTCGCCTCCGGAAGATGCTCTATCCTGAGACTTTACGAATTTCAAACTTGAGTGAACTTAAGGAAGAACACATGTATAGGGACATTTTGGACTTTAAGATAGTGTTAGCCCTGTTCATATGTATGCTGTCTCTGCTGAGGATCTTGCCGGAGACTAATTCAGGGGCTCTAGAGTAAGGTCTGGCTGCCAGCTGGTGTTGAGATGGAGTTTTCCCTCCTGAGTTATCAATTATCATTTCCCAAGACGAGGCTGTGGAATGCTGCCAGCACAGTGGATTGCAGGATCTCGGGGCTGGAACTGCTTCCCAGACGCAGAGGTCACCATGTACGTGTGGTGGGGATAAAACACAGAAGCAGGGAGAAGAAGCCATGGCTACTGAAAGTAGGTCTTATGCAGGGAAAAGTTCTAGAACAGGGAACAAGGATATTACGCATAAGTTGTCAACAGCTGGGTGATGCTGGAGATCACAGACAGATTTCGAGGGACCGGTGGAAGAATAGATTTTATGTATAATCTGCTCCAATTCTGTATTTAACAGACAACAGCTTTGATGGAGAAACGTTGGTGTGTAAAACACTTCACCACCGCAGAAAGATAAAAAGTTTGCACCCCAAAGTCTTTCCTCAAGGAATTGCCAAGACTCGAGTAACATTCTGAGAAATGATAGCGTATTCACAAATAATAATAAAACACATGTAGTTTTCTGGTCATGAAAATCACTCTTTTCTTTTTTATTTTTTGAGCACTTACCATGGGTCAAGCACTTCCCTAACACTTTATGCACACAATTTCCATTACGGTTGACCCTTGAACAATGCAGGGTGTTAGAGGCACAAATCCCACCAGTATAGTTAAAAATCCACACACGGGGTGCCTGGGTGGCTCAGTCAGTTAAGCATCTGACTTCAGCTCAGGTCATGATCTCCCAGTTCATGAGTTTGAGTCTTGCATTGGGCTCTGTGCTGATAGCTCAGAGCCTGGAACCTGCTTCAAATTCTGTGTCTCCCTCTTCCTCTGACCCTCCCTCCCTCCCTCAAACTCTGTCTCTCTCTCTCTCAAAAATAAATAAACATTAAAATTTTTTTTTAAATCTACATACAACTTGTGACTCTCCCAAAACTTAACTAATAGCCTACTATTGCCCCAAAGCCTCACCAATAACATAAACAGTCAATTAACACATACGTTGTGTGTTATATGTATTATACACTGTATTCTTATAGTAAAGTAAGCTGGAGAGAAGAAAATGTTATTAAGAAAATCATAAGGAAAATCCATCTATAGGACTGTATTGTATTTATTGAAAAAAAAATCCGCATGTTAAGTAGGTTCACACAGTTCAAACCCGTGTTTCTCAAGGGTCAACTGTAATTACTTTTTTTAAAGCTGAAATTATTAGAAAAATATTTTAAAAATAGGTAGACACCATTAAGATCCCCATGTTAGAGGTGAAGATGAAGAAACTGAGATTCAGCGCAGGGCCAGAACGAGGTAGAGCAACTGAGGTATTTGCTTTGGGTGTGAAATTAAAAGGGATCTCTCCTCTCCCTCCCCACCCCACCGCAAGAAAAAAATCCTCAGTAATCAAGATTTTTTAAATTTTTTTAATGTTTATTATTTTTGAGAGAGAGAGAGAGAGAGAGAGAGAGAGACAGAGCAGAGCAAGGGAGGGGCAGAGAGAGAGGGAGACACAGAATCTGAAGCAGGCTCTGGGCTCTGAGCTGTCAGCACAGAGCCTGACTCAGGGCTCGAACTCACAAACCGTGAGATCATGACCTGAGCTGCAGTAGGAAGCTTAACCAACCGAGCTACCCAGGCGCCCCAGTAATCAAGATTTTTAAAAATCAGAAATAATGCAAAAAAAAATTCACAATGAACAAAACCTCATTTTAAATAACAGAATCAGTATTGGTGTTTTTTTTCCCTTTGCCTCAGGCTCCAGTCTGGCGTGATGCAGTGCTGGTTTGGGGGAATGGTTAGAAGATTTTCCAAAGCTCACAAGTCAGTAAGTGGCAAATTTGGCCTAAGAGCTTTGACTTTCCAGGCTGAACTTTTTAACCACTGCTCTCCAAGTGGGAAGGTCAAGTACCTAGCCCTGCTGATGTGAGTCCCAGGCAGGATCTGTCAGGGGAAGCCTCTCTTGCCCAGATCTGCAAGTGGGTTAAGACAGAGCAGATGTGCAAAGTCAGGAGAAAAGTGGCAAGAGCCAAGTCCCATCCAATGAAGAGGAAAACGCAGCTGGCGTTGGGGAAGGTGGTTGTGAAATACAAAGGTTGAAAGGCCATTGTGGTGATGGAACAGCAGCTGAGGATGCAAAATTGGAGTCAGGACTGGACACATCCCTGAGTTAAGCAGGGGTTTCTAGAGACCCCAAGAAAAACCATGTGCAGTAGGGCAAGCGGCCCCATGCAAAGGGCCCCAGGGTGGAGTAGAAGGGCATCTTGGACCACAGGGCCTTGGCTCAAAATCATTCCAGATTGGCAATCAGAAAACCAGGACCTGCAACTCAACAGCCACGCCATGCTTTTCTGCCACCAGGGAAAGGAGGACTGCCCTATCCACTTATGTAATTCTGCCCATACTCCCGCCCACAGATACGTGGCCCCCAGAATGGGACAAGGTGTGTTGATAGCCCGCTGGGGACAGGGTTGACTCTGGCCTATAAACACAGGAAGATTCCTTTCTGCTGAACCTCTGAGAGTGTGGTTAGGCCATTTCACTAACTGGGGCTTCTCACCTACATCATTTTGCTTTGCGTTTAATGGCCTTAATCATCCACTGGTGCTCAACCCATAGGGCTTGTCTTTGGAGGGGCTTATGGGATTGCTCTGAGTCCAATGGGCAGCCCAGCAAGGGGCTGCAGGTGGGGATGGGGGCTGGAGGTGGATTTCCAATCGAGGCAATGTGGAATTTCACTTACAAGCCGATGGAATGCGAAAGCTGTTGGAATTCCATCCTAGAGAGCACCCCAAGGAGCCCCTCCCGAGCGTCCTCGAATTACTGCCTGTGGTGGCAACATCCAGGTTAATGCAAGAGATGTTTCCCCAGATACCCAGTAATCTAAAAAACATGCCATTCTGACTTCAAGGGGGAATCACCTAACAGGCCTGGAGATGTGAGGCTCTAATTTTCTGCTGTTCTCAATGGTCCACTGACCTTCACGAAGTAAGTGACTTCAGTGAGGAATATCCCCTTTCCTTCTGCATCGCCAGACTTCACAGCCCTCAACGCTACACGAAGAAACACTGAGGCCCCTCTCCCTCTTTTCGGCCTCGCACACGAAAAAGCTTAGGCAGGGAGCCAGCTAACTTGCTTGGCTATTGGCACCTTGAAATGGAAGTAAATCCCCAATCTTCTGATTTATTATTTCCTGTTCTTCAAAGAGATGGGCAGGCAGCAATGCTTGAAGTATTTAGGCAGTTAGTCACTGTACAAATCCATCTCTTGTCTCACCCCCAATTCAGGGGAATAATATTTTTTTTTTCCTGAGTTACATAAGGCATGATAGAAAGCATTTCTGAACCCTCTCTGCCTCAGGACTGATTTCTTGCGGTAAATCTCTAGAAAATCTTTCATAGTTTCTAAAATAAGTACCTGGGGCTCACAGCATGAGCGAACTCTAGTTCTCTCATGTGTTAACCTTGCTGCCACCTTCTCTCCTTCCATCATCCTCTGTCTTCAGTTGTAATACGGTTCCATCCAAACCATAGGCACACAGCACATGTGTGTGTGTGTGAGGTGCTGTGCTTACGTCCTGGGGATTTTTGATATTAAAGCTGGATGCTAAGTCAAAAACAAAAATGCCAGGGGAATAAATGTGGCCTGCACGATTTTATAAGTGGCCAGAGGACTGAGATCATGACCAACTAGAATTTCCCAAACACACGTCCCGGCTGAACAAGGCAGGTGGTAATGACGTTCATCCCTTGGGGTTTTAGCCATATCTGTGTTGGTGTATATGTTGTCACTAAATAAATGACCTGGAGAAGCATGAAGGAACCAAAACCAGCTGGCACATCTGTAACTGAACCCTGCTGATGGCTGTGCAGTGGAGGGGAATCATCCAATAAGGCTAAAGTAGCCTTTTCTTGGGGTGAATGAGCCATACCTCTGGGCTTCCCCCAGACGTGCTGGGGCAGGCACCATGGTCCAATGGCTAAAACTGGCTTGAACATCCTCCTCGCTGCCCTTTCTCTTTCCCAGTTGGGCCCTTAATCTGTACTCCTGTTCAGCTCAGAATTCACCTATCTCCCATTAGCTCATCTCTTTAAAAAAATTTTTTAAGGTTTATTTATTTTTGAGAGAGAGACAGTGCGCAAGCAAGGGAGGAACAGAGAGAGAGGGAGACACAGAATCTGAAGCAGGCTCCAGGCTCTGAGCTGTCAGCACAGAGCCCGATGCAGAGCTCAAACTCAGGAGCCTCGAACTCATGAACTACGAGATCATGACCAGAGCCAGAGGTGGATGCTTAACCAACCGAGCCACCCAGGTGCCCCTGGCTCATCTCTTAAATTAGGCTTCTTCATCTCTGGATCTCAGGACCCAAAGCCACAATTCCAGGCTGGTAGCTCACAACCTAACTAGTTTTCTGCCCTTCATCTCTCAACAGGACCAACTTTCAATTACTATTTTGGCTGTCTGCTCTGGCCTTGACTAAGGTCTGCGTCTTGCTTCCAAGAATGCCAATTTCGGTCACAAAAGATCCAGTTGTCCCTCATCCATGGCTGTCTAACTTGTAAGTATCCATATGTCTTAATACACATTAAGAAGTGTTAAAGCAGACCCTAGTGCACACATGCACACACACACACTGACTCTAGATCATAAACAGAGCTCATCTGGACAGGGAGTGACTGGGCACATTGCCTGTTTAAATCCAGAGATGCAGTGCCCAGGTGTGAGAGTCAACATCTTCTGAATCTGGCGGCGGGATATCCAACCCTAGGCATCCGGTTCATTTTTGCCTCCAAGTCTGGGACCAAGTTCCAAAGCTATTGAGACCCCGGGTTACCATTTTAACTTGATTGAGTTCAGGTCCCTCTTGAACCTTTGTCTCCGGCTCCGACCTTGAAATCAACCTCCTAAGAGAGACCGGGAGCCTACTGTCTGGCCTCTAACCCTGCTGGGCAGTTTGGGATTCTAGGGACACTCCGTTGTCCTTCTGATTACACCTCTGCCAGTGTGTTACCCGTGTGGTCCTAGACCTGCTGAGGGCCAGGCGTTATCGAGAAGTGACTTCTCCAGGTCAGGTGGAGGAAGAACTGACACGTTCGCAGTTATGTAACGAAGAGAGAGAGAGGAAAAACAACAACAGAGAAGATATATTGGCTATTATCCTTCTTCCCCTTCTTGTCATCTCTCCCTCCCGCTCCCTACAGCCCTTCTTCCTCCTTCCCTGCTTCCCTCCCTTCTCTCCCTTCTTTCTTTCCTTTTACTCAATAGACATAACATGTTAACTACGTGCTTTGTAAGACTCTGCAAATCTGATTGGAAAGAATTTCCACACCCATAACTTTTCTCTGAAACACACACAGTGAGAAAAATGGTCAAAGGGAATATAACATTAAGGACCAAAACGAACAATGCAAACAGAAACAGTTGCTACGGTTGATAGAGAGGAAAGCAAAATAGCATCTGAATCCATCTTAGAATAAAAGTTAGCATAAGTAAAATATTACCTATTAGTTATTGAGTATTTCTATAGCTGTACAAGACAAGGTATTTTTCTCAGTAGCACCCACTTCTCAGATCCTTTCAGTTTACCAAATGGTGGCTGTGTCCATGATGTGTGTGTGTGTGTGTGTGTGTGTGTGTGTGTGTAAATGCCTTGTGGGGTTGATGAGGGAGCATAAGGCAGGTGGACGGGCCACAAACACACACAATATGTGTAATATTCCTCAGGCACTCCTGGCTGCCCAAGAACAAAGGATAGGGGAAAAAACAAATGGTTAACTGATAGAGATCAGAGTCCTGCAGGACCTAAGTCTCCATCACCCCTCCATAGTGATGTGGGAAACAAAGGCGGAAGGAAATGACAGATAGAACTAAATTTCCTTATAATCTGCAGCCCATTAACAAATACTCAAGGCAGGCAGAGTAAACCATTTCTCCAGGAACTCCTTACTGTCTTAATGTGAATGCTTTGCTAGAGGGAAAAACAACCTTAGCTTGATGATAGCCAGGCCTCCACTATCCTGGGAGTCTTCTTTAGCAGATGAAAATCTCACTGGAAACTTCCCCTGGACGCTACCTCCCCCAACCCCATAGTATACAACCAGTCTCTCCTCATGGTCCTGGGGCAGCTCTTCCTGCCCACAGGTCCTGTCCCCCCCTCTAACCCCATGCTTCAATAAAATCACCTTTTTGCACCAAAGGATCCCACGAACCCCACTATCACCCCCCAAAACCTCATCAGAGTTTGCGTTAATTCTCTAACACTCACATCGCTGTGAGGTAGGAGTCACCCTTAAGCCACCAAGGAGGAAGCCAGGGCTTAGAGCAATGAAGTAACTTGTACAGCGAGGACGCGGCAGGGCTGAGTTTCCCTGGACTGAGGGAGCGGTGCACCAGGAGGCCTGCGGGTGAGTGGGGAGCCATCCCTGGACGTTCACAAGTGCCCGGATGGAGAACTCGAACTTGAATCAAAGGCAGTAAGAAGCCCTAGAAAGTGTTTGGTGGAGGAGTGACTCAATGGCTTGTTTTTAAGAGGATTAATGCAGGCCAAAGAGCTGGATGCATTGGGGATGGGGTGGGGGGTAGAAATCAAGCAGCTGACCAATGACGCTCATTCTGCTAGCAGGATCCTCTCCATCATCCCAATGGTTTAGAAACAGAGCACAAGACCCAAATGACAGTCCGGAAACATCCTCCACAGGCACATTTCCAGGAAAACTTTGTTGTCTCAGTTGCTTGCCTTTAAATCGATGCCTCAGAGTGGTTCCTTCCCTCAGATTTTCACTACTCAAGTCCGTAACACCACTCCAGAATTTGTAAAAAGGAAAGACAAAGGAGTTTTCAAAGCAAAGATATTAGTTACTTCTGAGGTTGTGTTATGTCTGGGGAATCAGGGTGGGGTAAGGGACTCTGTACAGAGTGAAACATGCCCAACATTTCACCAACAGAAGATGAGATTTTGGCAGGAGCTGCTAACGACTGAGATGGCTTAGTATCCATTCCCTGATGGGGAGAGTTCCGGACCAGATTTCACCTAGGCTGGGGCAACACTCCCTTTCTGCTCAGGCTGATTGCTAGGCTATAGGATGGGGTTTCAAAAGACATACACTGAGTGGACTTGTCCTCACGGAGGCCAGAGCCTTTCCCAGAAGAGTTAAGTCCAGTGATTTCTCCAGAAAAAGGAAACACGGAGTGAGGAATGGATCAGGGTGCTGATTAATCTATAAACCAGGGCCCCGAGAGGGGCAGAAGCTCAAATCATTTATTTATAATTAGAGATGAAATGGGCTGTGTGACCTGAAAATTCATGATTCAACGTTTGTGGTGAAAATGCTCAATAATAATACAGAAAAACAATCAAAAGCTTGGACAAGAAATATTTGGATTTATATCAGGTATCTTCGCAAGCAAGACCAACACAGGTCTTCGGATAAGTCACCACTTTGAAGACTAAAATTGACCATAACCTTCAAATTCTCCCTTCAGGGCCTCCTGTCACTAGAGTTGGTCCTATTTAGGGCAAGAGGCCCCCAGGCCAGGGTGGGGTCCAGGGAGGCG
>CM053576.1:18409018-18651101 GCA_028646485.1 Cryptoprocta ferox | reverse complement strand
CCCCCCCCCCCCCCCCCCCCCCCCCCCCCCCCCCCATCAGAATGCAAAGCTCCTGATTTCAAATACAGATGCAAGTATACAGGACCAGGATAGAATTTGCAAAGGTGAAAGTGGTGAATTTAGGGCTAGGACATTTAAGAAGTTACAAAGAAACGTTTTATCCACTGTCATTAGGCGTTGCTGTTTTATTGATTTTACATTTTTAAAAGTGGATCGAAAAACCATTCATTGTATAGAATTATCATCAGTAGATTGGTTCCCAGAGAGTTGGGTGAGATCTTCATCTGTTTCCCATCCCCAAAATTTGTCTTGAAAAATAAGTAAGTTAACAATACACAGCAATTAGCATTTCTTGGCATACAGTGGCCCCCCTTCTCATTTTTATCGTCATTATGATTAAAACTCATCTCAAGCAAAGTCCAAAGGGACATATCCATTAAGCTTCTATCCCTGATTTAGTTTCCCCAGGGGTAGTCAGCCTCCATTGGGTGTCTCCCCCTTTCATTACTAAAATCCCACCCTAGTTTGCATAAACCTACCTGAGTAAATACTGACAGACCCGACCACAGTCCTGTTGCTGTGTGTGTGTGAAAGGGTTGAGGTAATACAAACTAAGTGCCTGACTGAATGGCGCTGTGAATTTATTACAAAAAGATAAAATATGCCTGAGTTGTCCACCGTTGCCACTGCCACATTTGTTAGAAATATCTGAAGGCGTCTTCTGTGCTTGCTGACATCTGTGATGTCTGCTATTCTGGAACAGCCATCCAATTCTTCCAACCTCCAAAGCTAAGGGACATTTGCAGCCTTCATTTGGTGTCTCTTAGAGGGGATTTTCCTTCATGTCTAAGAAGCCCTCAGTGGAGGGTCCGACTTCACTGGGAATTATTTTCCACAAATGCCAGGCCTTGTTCTCTAGAGGGTAGCTATTAAATTAAAATAAATATTTTGTTCTCCCTCACCCTCTCCCGAGGCCAAGTGTTCCAAGAAAGAGCAATAGCAATAGGGGGCAGAGCACAGTCCGTTTTAGAACAGAGCCTCCTGGTGCTGGGGACCGCCTCGGCAGGGGCTGATCCGCAAAGAAGCAAAAACCCAGGATGTCCCCAAGCCTTCCCACCACTTAGGTGCACTTAGGATGCTCTAAATGCATTCAATCAGTGCCCTGATTCTGGTGTCCTAGGGGGGAATCCGCGGTGTGGAATTCCAAACAGAAGCATCACCAACCTTTTATTAACACACTGTTATTGATCGTAACAGCATTGGACTGGCCCTAAGACACAACCGTTGTTGTGTTTGTTTCACGTTTCAACGCCTCTGAATTCAGGTGTGCAGAGCAGCCAGGCAGCCGACAGACACACGCACTCCTATTGCCTGTAAACCACCATCTGCGTTTTTGGGATGTGTGTCAGCGGCTTGCAGGAAAAATCCACGGACGAGGGTTGAGCTCTTTTCAGAAATGTTTCTTCACCAATATACTTGAAAGCACAGGAGACAATAGCGTGCAAGAAAAACCTGGGCAATGGATTCTGAGCCGGGGAGTGATTCACAAGACCCAGACTGGAGCATAAAATGTTTTAAGAACACCTTCAACAATGTATGGTGCAATCATTTGCCTTTCTGTTGTGTACAGGCATGATATATGGCAAAGATCTATATAAATAACTCTAAAAGGGATACTTACGCTAAATCAGAATTACGCTTTAAAAATAAGAATTACCTAGTTTAAAAACAAGAAAAATTGTTTTTAAAATAAAGGCTATTCTATTACTCACCTATGGAATATAGCCTTTTCTCGGGTTTAAGGGCTATCTACGTCAGTGGTATGAAAAAAACAAAAGAGGACAATGTGTACATTACACGTGGTTAAATATCCAGATTAGGCAATACACTAGTCTTCCTACAAACACTCCTATAACTGACTGTGATTCCATGGTCTGATGACTCTTCTACCTGATTTGAGAGCTGCAATTCTGGACCAACTCAATTTGAATAAGCCACTCACAAAAATTCACTCAGAATGCACTGACTCAAAAAAAAAATCACATTTATTGAACATGTGCTAGACATTGTGCTAGGCATTTTGTATGCATTAGCTCATTCAATCCTCACAAGGAATCTACAAGGCAGATATCAATCTCCGTAAATTACAGATGAAAAAAATGGACCAGAAGGATTTTCTACTTGTACCAAGTTACACAACTGGTAGAGTACAAATATGGGGTTTGAACTCCGAACACTATGTTCTTTATTGTATATTCTTAATACAAAGTATTGAATTATCCCTCAATCAATCTACGCCAAGAATCATCCCACACACAAACACACAAACTAAATTGTGAAACCCACAGACTAAGAGCAAGTAATGAAATGTTTATATGAGTCAAAAGAAATATTGAGCCAAGTAATCACTTATTTCATCAGCAAATGCATTAAAACATAAAATGATTGATGATGATGTAAAAGAAAGTGATCAACGGACCTCAGGATCTTGACATTGTGTGATACATGAGCCGCGCTTGTTATGGAAAGTCCTGAAATTGTTTAACCTGTGTGCGTGAAGGGTGGGAGGTCATGCTTTCCAAGGTGGTGACAAATTTTTCTATTTAAGAGAAAAAACACCTCTACATATGTTGTGCTCTCCTCCCCGACATAAGCTCAAGGTTCATGAGGAAGGAAACACTTTCAATAGTGTGTTCATTTAACCTCAGTGAGAACGCATTCCGATCATGAGGTCTCAGAACTTGAAATAAGATTTAGATAGAATGGCTCCCATTTTAAACACCAGGTACAAGTACTCCATCAATAAGAAGCTGATCTCAACCTCAATGTTAGACCCACTGGGCAAGAGAAAGAGTTTGAACAGAGAAATTGCTCAATAAGTAATGTTATTTGTAAGGAATGTATTAAAAATACTCAGCTCTGATGGTCTTCAATGAGGAGACACGAAACCAGCAAAAATCAAATTATTAATATACAGCACAGGTAAGGACGTGGCCAAGCTTATATGCACAGACTGCTTCTTTGCAAGATTGAAGAACCTTCTTCTGCAGATGGACACAGCCAATAGTTTACCATGTATGAAGTGTAAAAAAAAAGCATAACAAAGTCAAACTTTGTTTAGACTGGTATAAACCAAGAGGGAAGATCAAATCTATGAAAAAGGAAGAGCAGCAAAGATCTAGGTGGCCAGATGCACATCACCCAAGTTGCCTGGGAAAGAGCTCTGTAGACCTAGAGATGGATCCAGGACATCAGGATCTTTTTTGATGGTTTCAGGTATAAAGAAACATGTGCAGATAGATTCTCTAGGAAGGAGGTTGTAGAGAGCCAGGCAGAGGGTCAGGGGATGGTTAAGTGGGCCTGGCCTGGCAGCAAGAAATTCAGAAGGGAGGGGTGCCTGGGTGGCTGGTCGGTTGGGTGCCCAACTTTGGCTCAGGTCCTGATCTCATAGTTCGTGAGTTTGAGCCCCACGTCAGGCTCTGTGCTGACAGCTCAGAGCCTGGAGCCTCCTTTGAAGTCTGTGTTTCCTTCTCTTGCTGTTCCTCCCCTGCTTACTTGTGCACTCTCTTTCTCTCTCTTTCTCCCTGTCTCCGTCTCTCTCTCTCTCTCAAAAATAAATAAATAAACATTTAAGAAAAAAGGAATTCAGAAGGGAAATGGAATGGTGACCAGGGAACATATGCAATTCTAACTGCAGGGTTTGGCAAAAAAAAAAAAAAAAAAAAAAAAAAAGAAGAAGAAGAAAAGAAAAAAAGAAAGAAAGAAAGAAAGAAAGAAAGAAAGAAAGAAAGAAAGAAAGAAAAGGCTGAGCTAAGGCTTTGCTTCCAGGCGAGTGGCAGAAGGACTCACCCTAAACCTCTAGGTGCCCTTGCTTGTACCCTGTTGACCTGAGGTTATGGTACAGGGGCTCAGCTGTTCCAAGTGGGAAATACGTTGCTGGACTCATCTGAATTAAGTTATCCTAAACATTTATGTACCTTCTGGAATTGCACCCCTCTGTTTTTTTGTCCTTGACCCATCTCCGGTGTATTAGAGGAAGACAAGATGATGCAAAACAGAATGGGGGACTGCTGATGTCCTGTGCTTGAAGGAGGAAGGGAGGGTGAATATCTTCAGATTCCTGCCACTGATATGCTAGTGTCTGGAATTTCATTCTCTCTTTAGGTTATTGTCACTTTCCAAAGATCTCATCTATCTTTTATCTAGCTATTACTCCGTTCACCTCTCTTCCTATCAGATCTATCTTAACTTGCAATAATGTCTGAGAAGGATGGCCCCTTTAGCCAACACATATGATTTTTAGCTTCTACAGAAATAATTTATCATGTGAGCAGAAATGGACAGGTAGGTTTTAAAATAGAAGAGGAATAAGTTTGAAAGCATGAGAATCCAGAATGAGAGAGAGAGGAGAGAGAGATAGAGGGAGAAGAAGAGGAGCGAGGGAGTGAGAGAGGGCTATGTTATTTGGGTCATACGGAAGATTCAGGAAGAGTAGAGAAATAGCACCACCTCTGTCCTTTTCGGCATGGCTGTTATGTGCCAGGCACTATGCCAACCGCTTTCTGTGCAGCATCTCATGAACTACTCCCTCAAGTAGTTGTGGTTTTCTTTTTTTCAGGGAGGAGGGACTTGATGTGAGAACCAAATACTCATTACTCGGTGAGTGAGAAACAGATAAAAGTTCTGAGTTCTGTTTTCCCTGTTCCAAAACCTTTCCTTCTCCTCTCTGTTGGTCTCTTTGTAAAACATCCCCAAAGATTCACCCTGCCTCATGGAATGACAAATGACAGCTCTGAAAGAAATGTATGATCCTACAGCCCAGCCCTCCCATTTTACAGATGGGAGGCTAAGGAAGTTGTGTGAGCTGCACACTGAACAAGGCCATAACCTGGGCAAGAAACCAAGCCTATTCTCTTCACTTCTACTCTAGAGTGTTCTTACTCCAGGGACGTGTCAGGCCCACAACCAAGAAGGAAGTGTAGCCCGTCCCAGGTTTATCATGGCATCCTCCTGCTACGGCATGCATGATTAGACTGTCCACTTTGGGAACACTGCATCCAAACATTTTCTAAATTCTTCTGCTTTGCCATCTTGCCTTAACACTGCGCTCATTTGTAGAAAACTATCATTTTCTATTTTGCTTTACTTCTGTCCTTATGAACTATTAGATAAATACTGAATTTACAGAAACCCAACAGTGACAACAGTATCCAAAGAAACCATTTGGCTCACTTCTGCTTCTGTCATGTCCTTGCTTTTAAGTTTGTGTGTGCTCTAACCCACCAGTATTCTTCAACTCAAAAAAAAACTTATTTTTTCAATTTTAAAAGTTTGCTCATAAGTGCTCTGAATATGTTTACTGGGAAAAAAACTTTAAATAAAAATCATTGTTCAGATGTCATTCACATCAATCATTTCCCTGCAACAGCAGGAAAGTAGAAATAATTGCAATCGTGTGCCCTGTACTTGAAGGATGTAAGGCAGAAGAAAAAAAGATTATTTCAACAAGAGCCTGGAAGTATCCAGCATTTCCAAAGACCATTTTTTGCCCATCCATTTCTCCAGAAACACCAGTGACTATTCCTCCAACAATGTTTCCAATTACATAACACCCACATTCCCAGTAATCATTCCTTCCCATCCATAAGTATACCCACACAATCCCACTTATTGCTCATTTCACCAACTCTCTTTCCATGCCAGATACTCATTCTGGCAGAAGCATCGGGCAGAATTAACAGGGGTCGGAGCAGCTGCAAAACCAATCTGGTGCCAGATCTGAACTGCATACAGTCCAGTGGGTCACATGGGATAACTCGCCATGAACACATGAAATTGACAGTTTGCTCCTGGTAACTTTCTCCCCACTTAGGCTTTGCTCATAGAAACGGTAAGGTCTTTGAGAAGAAATTAATGAAGAGTAAGAAGAGAATAGCCAAGGGGCACATGGTCTTTATGGGACTTCGGTCATGAGTCTTTGCCCGGGGTGAGAAAAAGCTGACTTCTAGCCATCTAGAATAATAAGCTCAAAACTTGGGTTGTAGGACCCTGTCACCTACCATAGCCCTCAGGACTGTAAAAACTGTCTACTAAGCCATTTTTTTGGTAAGCATTTTGCCTACCTACGAAGGAGGAGCTCACACCCTTTCCCTCTTTCTCCATCTCCTTCATGTACCCGAGAACTTCAGGAGAACCAAGAAGCTCAAAATCCTTATCCTCTGATAGCTGTGTTCTCCCCGCAAGAGAAGTGCTTTGTGGTGTTTGAGTAGGAACTGGGGAGGGTTGACATTAGACTTTGCAATGGGGCCCATTTTTACATTTTATGATGCCGGCTGCAAGGTGATTGCAATCATCAGAACCTATTACTTCTCTAACAGGACCAAGTACAAGCCAATGATTTTTCACATACATGTATAAAAACCATATTCACAATACCCCATTTTATAAGTGAAGAAATTGCCTTGGAGATCTTACAAAGGCTCATATAAAGTCTTTAATCATCACTTGTTTGATGTTTACTATAACTGTGAAGTTGCTCCACCCAGATCCCTCTTCAAGGAAAGACTTGCTGTCTAGCTGGATAGAATGCAATCAGCACAGAGTTTCCTGCTTTGGCTTCTTCAGAGCCTGCCTTCCCTAGGCACTCCCTTCCCAGGGCAGCCTGAATCCAGGCACTGGACAAGGTCAGAAAATAAAGGCTTGGCCATTTTGATCTAACACCTTACACGCTGATGGACAATACTCATTCCAGAGCTCTCCACAGGGTTGGCCAAGGCTTTGGCAAATCTACATGGCAGCTTGATTTCTACCTCTGTTCAATCTTGCTTTCCCTTTCTTCTTTCACAGATGGTACTCTCCACTAAATATCTTGCATCCCAACCTCTATCTCGATGTCTAGTGATTGACAGTGATCCAATGGCTGACACTCACACAACTATTCAGCCTCTCTCTCTTTATCCAGATCCAACCTAGACCTTAGTAGTCAGCAGGCCTGACAAGGAATATACTAACAGTGCATAGGCAAGTCATTATCATACCCTGCTGTAGCCAGTGCCACTGCAATTCCAGTGCTTCAGATCTCAGAAAGTAAAGTCTGCTTTTCTCCAGATTTCTAGAGACTCTGCCCTACCACATCCACGGTTTCTAAACCCAGCGTTTCTCAGAAGAGATTCGCCAATATCAACTCTAAGATGGTGTTTATGATGGTCATTATCTTTTATCAGGTTTCAAACAAATGCCTGTTGAAGATTGTCCAGTGAAGTGATCAGTTCAAGGTGGTCATGTACAAGACAATACAATTTTGCAATTAAGCATAACAACTTCCTGTCATCTTCACACAAAACACCGTGTGAGTGAAACCAAACACATCCCTTGCACCACCACTGGTTTTACCCCTTGCTTTGACGTTTGCCAAATGGCTATAAATAGACAGACTCAATCCTTAACTGAGTGGGTCTCTGCATCTCTCTTTTACCTTCTAGATGAACTGGTTTTTTAGTGGCAGATGTTCTTATGTTCCTTGAATATGCCCTACATGCATACTCTTAGAATACCTAGCCCGCCTTGTTCCTTGTCCTGTGATAGGAGGACATCAAACCTATAATGGAAAGTTTCCAGCAAAGGGCTTTGGTTGCCCAGTGATCAAGAAGGAACAGCCCAAGAGATGAAAATTGGTAGAAACTGGTTCAGACTACAATTCTGAATGTAATATTCATATTTGCTATATATTTGCTGCATATTAACTGATAACCTGGACTCAGGTCCCGTTGTCTTCTCAGCAATATGGTGATCACTCAGCAATAAATACATCCCATGTTGCATCCTAAATTGAACCCTGTAGCTCACTTTTTCCCCCCACAGATAGAAAATAGTGATACCCATTTCCTGAGCATCATTCTGTTATTAAGTTTCCTTCTAACTATCATCTAATGATTTATTCTTTCATTGTTGCATTCCTTTAACAAGTATTACTTGATAACCAAATAATGTTTATGGCCCCCAACGGATTTTCTTAACTAAGCTACCTACCATAGGATTCCCATGCCAACCCCTCCCATGAAAATTTCACATCAGCTCAATACATGTTTAACTTTCAACTTTTCTTCCCTATAGCTTCTCCATTTCACTAAGAAGGGCCATGTTCACTTAGTTGCTCAAGCCAGACACTGGGTACTCATCCTTGATTGTTCTCTCTCCTCCATTATCCACATCTATCCATTCATTTATCCATCCCAAGATCTTCCAATTATGATGTTTAAATCTCTCCTAAATCCATATTCTTTTCTCCAGCTCTGTGTGTGAGCCACAATATCGCTCACTACTGCAACAAAATCTATTCTGAATGGTTGGCTTCTTCTCTTGTCCTCCTCAACTCCTTTCTCCACCAAGTGAGCAGAGTGAGCAATTTAAAAGCTCCATCAATTTATATAACTTTGCTATTTCATCTGGTTTGATAGAATCTAGCAGCACTTAAAGCAAAATCTAAAATCTGCGTGATGTTCTATACAGTCTTGAGTAATGCAACCCTAGCCTCCTCCTCCTGTCACTCCCTGTTCCCTTGGCTCAGTCCTGTGTGGCCACAATGAACTTCTTCTAGCTTCTCAAACCTGCCAAGCACTTTCTAGCTTCCATGCCTCTGATTTTGTTTTTCTCTCTACCTGAGATGTCCTTCCCCTGGATACTTCTCATTCTTCAGATATCTACTTACGTGTCGCTGCTTCAGAGTGCTTTCTCCAACCACCTTATCCAGAACAGGCCACTTACCTCCACACCTGGTTATCCTTTATTATAATATATGTTACTTCCTTTCATAGAATTTCTTCCAATTCATGATTAATCAATGTACTTGTTTCTTTATTCAATGTCTGTCTCTCCTCCACCAGACCCTGGGTTTCAGGGGGCAAGAAGCACCTTTCTTATTCAATGCATACTCTTAGCACCTAGGACAGGGTCTTGCCCAAAATTTTTTGTAATGTTTACTAATTTATTTTGAGAGAGAGAGAGAGAGAGAGAGCAAGCATGCGTGTGCATGTGTGCACAAGCAGGGGAGGGTCAGAGGGAGAGAGAGAGAATCCCAAGCAGGCTCCACACTCATCATGGTGCCTGATGTGGGGCTCAATCTCATGACCGTGAGATCACGACTTGAGTTAAAATCAAGAGGCAGACGCTCAAATGACTGAGCCACCCTGGCATCCCTCACCCATAGCTTTTCCAATGAATGAATCTTCTTTCTGTTCCAACCCCCTTCTCCAGGCTCCCATCAAACATCATGGTACCGGAATCCTCTCCCCCATCAGTGCAGTCCTAACTCTGGAACACTCCCTTCATCAGTCCTTTCTCTACATCCCTGATGCTATGCCCTCAACTCAGACACTTGCCATTCCACACTTGGACAACTACAACACTCTCCTAGCAGGTCTCTCTGGCTCTGCTTTCTCCCTCTCTATCGTCCATACCCTGTCAGAGTGACCTTTCCAATATGCAAATCACTCCCAGGCTAAAAACCTTCAAATGGCTCCCTATGGCCTACAGGATAAAGTTCAAACTTCTTAGCATGACATGCGAGGTGCGCTGCAATCTCACTCTGCCTTCCCCCCAGTTCATCTCTCAGTCCTCTCTAACCACTCCCACGTCTAGTCTCCAAACATTCTTCCCCTGATTCCCACCATCCTGCCCATCCTACCTCCTACAGGCCTCCTAATTCATTCATGTTTCTGCCTGTCCACAGTTACCAGGCTCACTTCCTCCAGCTGAGATGACCACATCCTTCTCTCTAATTGCACATCGCCCTGACCAATCCATTTTCTAAATAGTGGTGAGAGAGCTTTTACACGCCCAATTTAATCATGGAAACATCTGCCATCTCTCCTCTGTGCTTAAAATCCATGGGCAGAGGTTAACAGGTCTTGCAAGAAACAACCCCGGGATATTCTTCCCACACCGCCCTTCCCACTCTCTCTGTGCTCAGAGCCACTCTCATGCTCCTTCCCACCCCAGGGCCCTTGCTCTTCCTTTCCTCACCTGCCTAAAGTACTCAAGAACACTTTCTCCCCACGGAAACTCCCCCTTTCATCATTTTCTTTCTAGGCAATGCCAAGATTCCCTGAGTAATCTCTCACAGCTTACTGAATTTTTCTTCCAAGCTCTTACTCACCCACGGAGATTTGGGATATGGGAGAAGGAGAAGGTTCTCCAACAGGATACAATGAATTCCAGACCGTAAGTTTGGGGAGAGAGGAGGCTGAGGGTCACTGGATGCAACACTCTGGAGGCTGTTCTTTTGGCTGGGAGCACTCTGTGTGCCCTGGAAGATGCTGCAGAGGTCTTACATCATTTTTGTGTATATTTTCCACAATTTCTAGGGGTCTGATACAGCAGGGAAGCCGCAGCATGTGCTCAACTCAAAGTGGAAGGAATTAAAATCAAGGCATTTTGTCCATTTGTTCAGGTTTTGTTTCTTAAAGTTGTCAGAATATCTTTCTTCATCTTTTTTTTCTTTTTGAGGGGAGAGACCTATTCATCAAGAGGGGTTTTCGTCAACTCCCCTAATGTATTCATTCAGTAATCATTCATTCGTTCACTTATTTGCTCAGCGTGTACCCACTGGATGTCACATCCTTTCCTAGGGGCAGGGAGGAGGAGAATGGTCTCCACTTTGGTGGTAGCACACGGAGGAAGGAAAAACCACATTTGCATCCTAGGATTCAGAGAGATTGGACAGCAAATAAAGGTCAAGTTGTTCATGACCAGAGCAACAGGTGACAAATAAGAGCCACATCTGAAGGGGAGAGTGGTACAGGCACGGAAAGGCAGAGTCAAGAATCCGAGGGCCAGGACCATTCAGCTGGAGAGAACCTCTTGCTCTTTCAGCCAAGTCAGTGGTTGGAAAAGTATCTCTCTAAAGGCTTGGCATGTTCCTATAAACAAATGCATGAGATCAAGATCCACTAGACAGTGTCATTTGGCTCCGGATGAATATTGTGTTCCCGACAGAATGAAAGCTGGTGGCCAAGAACCCTGGGGACCACAGCGATTGCTGAGAGGGAAAGCAGGCAAGGGCTGGTAAGCATTAGGATCCCTGCAAGATTCTAGTATGACAAAAAGTTAGAGTACCAGGCAAGGGCACCGGGCAGATTCCCAACGCTACGGACTTAGACAACAAGACAGGTATAGACCAGTAATGCCTAAGACTCATCCCCAAACTGGATCCGTTATCCTCTGTTGGTTCTCAGCACCAAATACAAGGAAACTCACATTGTGGGTTAGACACTCAGCTCCAAGCAAATCTGGCTACAGCTGCGACAAGGTGAGGTTGTAATGGAAGAACAGGGGAAAACGGGTCTGACATCACACACAGCCCTCTGGCCCCTCACCATCCTGTCTTTCTGCAGGAGCCCCAGGGAGGACGATCATCTCCGTGAATCAGGGCCCTACTGCCTCCATTTGTTAAGACCTTCCTTCTGTCCTTTTTAAATATCACTGTTAATACCCCCTCGTGGCACTGTCTTGGTCCTTTACCCTTTCATCCAGATATTATTAAAAACTAGTGTCAAAAATGAAATTCTCCAAAGACCTTGTAAAAGTCAGCTTTGAGGCCACGCTGTACAAGACCCAGTGATGGGGTGAGCCACTTCCTAAGCCGTGATTTCTGCAGCTAACGCTTTCACTTTTCAACCCTATGATGGAAAACCTAAAGCTGGTTCCCCTTCCATCCCCTCCACTGTCCCCATCCTGGGCTTGAAATCATTCTTAAAATTCCACTATTTTTTTCCAACCCTCTATAAGCTTCAAACTTACCCCTTCCATCTTGTTATGCATAATATCCTCTCAAGGTTCCTGCACCTCCAACCTTACCTTTCCACACACAAATATTCTTTTATAGACATTTTCGGAACAGCAGGGGTGCGTCCTGCCTTGGAGGTCCAGTGAGTGGCCCCTTTTAAGACTCCTGGAGATATTTTGGTGCGCAGATCAGAACATATTGAAGAGGCAGTTTAAATTCAGCAGTTTTGATGTGGAACCAAATATATATTAAATAGTGTTATATAGCTAGGTAATGTGTTGTATCGCCATGAATTTAATCCACAGTGGCCAGGCACAAAAGATAATTACATTTATTTTCCTCCAAATTAAATTAAATCTAGCTTCAATATGTTTCAAAGAAAAATCAATCTCTGTTCTATTTAGTGACCCGTCCATCTCCCCAAGGTCATGAAGTAATGGTAATAATAGTAATTATTATTTTATTATAATTAATGAAATACAGTAAACAGGTAGCACTTGCTAAGTTTCAGGCATGATCCTAAGTGCTTCATCTCACTTATCACAACAACCTAATGAAGGTAAGTAGTATCATTTTTATCTGTTTTACAGATATTGAGGCACAAGAGACCTTTGGCCCAAGCCCACAGAGTAAATGCAAAGATGGCATTGGAGACTTGTTCTAGAATCTGTTCTTAACAAGCACAGAGAACAGAAATCCAAGCATTTAAAGGTTATCTTGGAACAGGGAGAGGGCTTTACCCTTAATCCAAGGGGTCCACCATTGTTAGCTTTAGTCTCTGGTTCCATGGAGTGGCTTCTGACCTCTAGCCCCTTATAGTCTAGACCACAGGCCCAGCCACAGAGTCTTGGTTAAAGGCTGCTGGTCTTGGCATCTAGCTTCCCCTGTCTCCCACAGAGACCCCCAATCCAGGGCACTATGCACAATTAAGACATGGGTCTCCAGTTCCATGAAAATCCCAGTGACCAATTTTTCCCTAATTCACATACCAGCCTTTTAAACTGAAACTAAGGCTACTCCCATCCTTGGCTCAAATCACTAGCCTCTACAGTCTCTCCCTCTGTTCCAATTCAGAACAATCTCCCCAAGGAAGCCTGAAACCCAAAAACTATTTATGTCCTTCCTGCTAGTGTGGATTTGGGAGTGGGGGGGTGATGAGATCCCTTCTTCCTGAAGAAAAAGCCTGATTCACTTAACCATGATGAATGTACAGTACTTTTTCCTTGTCTTTAAGACTAAGGGGGGTGCCTGGGTGGCTCAATCAGTGGGGCATCCGACTTCAGCTCAGGTCAATGATCTCACAGTTCATGAGTTCGAGCCCTGCATCAGGCTCTGTGCTGGCAGCTCAGAGCCTGGAGCCTGCTTCAGATTCTGTGTGTGTGTGTGTTTCTCTGTCTCTGCTCCTCCCTGGCACGCGTGCTCTCTCTCTCTCTCTCTCTCTCTCTCTCTCTCTCTCTCTCTCAAAAATAAATAAACATTAAAATTTTTTTCAAAGACTGAGGTATGTGAGATAGTACTCTTGGAGCCATACCATACCCCTCACCCCATTGCTGAACCTGACTCTCTCCCTTCCATTCTATCCAATCCCATCACTATCAAGCCCCCTGCACCCCACAAATTAAAAAGAGTGTGGGGCACCTGGGTGGCTCAGTGGGTTCAGTGTCCAACTTCAGCTCTGGTCATGATCTCAGGGTTCATGAGTTCGAACCCCACATCAGGATCTCTGTTGTCAGCGCATCTTCCATTTCCCTCTCTCTCTGCCCCTCCCTCTATACTCGCTCGCATGCACTTTCTCTCTTGCAAAAATAAACATTAAAAAAGCATTAAAAAATAATAAAGAGAGTTGCAAACAAATTGCATCTGCCTTTTGAAAATGGTAGATAAACAGAAAGAATCAAGCTTACTTATTCTGCTTTTTCTATATAAACTGTTCTTCCAGGTAACCAAATAGTTGAGGATGGGAAGTATCACTCTAGAGAAGTATTGCAGATAATAAATGAAGGTAGAATGACAATATCACCACTTTGTAAACCCCAATGAATTAGTAGATCTAAACAATGACCATGAATGGCTGCCAACGTTGCCAAAAAGAGGCCACCAGGCATTCCTTCCTTCCTAGAAAACAAAAACAAAACAACCAACAAGCCTGACTCTGATCTGGTCTCGAGATCTGTGCTCTTCAATAGAGTAGTCACTGGCCACAAGTGGCTGTTGGGCACTTGCAGTGTGGCTAATCTCAATCGAGATGAGTTATAAGTATAAAAAACACACCAGATCTGTAAGAGTTAGTACAGAAAACAAAACTTAAACTACTTCAATAATTATACTGATTACATGTTGAAATGATGACATTTAGGGTATATTGGGTTAAATAAATATATTATTAAAACAAAAATAAATTGCATCTGTACACATTATCCCACGCCTTCCTTTGGTCTGAGCCTAGAGTCGAACTCTGGTTTTAGAAGCATGGACAATGCTCAAAGTGAGAAATAGAGGTCCGGATTGGGGTAAAACATGACAACAGGTAAAATTCAGCATAGGGGTCAGGTCTGATTTTTTAAAAATGTTAATGATATATCAGGTTCTATCCAAATTCCCCTGCTTCAAAATGTGAACGTGCAAATCACATGTGCTCAGGGTGGTAGGATAAATGGAAGGAGGTAGAGACAAGAGGAGGAATCTTCAAGAAAGGCCCCAAGGCAATAAGAAAAGGCCAATAGGAATGGTGGGGACTGTTCAGGTTGTACTGCTAATGAGGGCTCCTGTTAGCTCCCACTCACTGGCTTTGGCCTTGAATTCCTTGTTGGAGTTTCATCTTTCCACCTCCCGGCTGAGTTCTGGGCCTCTGCCTCATCCCCACCTCTGTGAGAGAGAATGTTGCTTGGGAATTTGTTCCAAGATGATTGCAAAATTCAGAAACGCCAATGCAAATTACTTGGCATGGACATCACCTAAGCAGCTAAGCCCAGTGCTGGACTACCGATCTCTGCCCCATTCTCTGCAGGGGGAATGCTACCCAGTCACCTGGCCTGGCACTGGGTTCCTGCTCCATCTCTTCCCAGATTTTCCAAATCCAGTTTTCCTAGACATGTGCAGAGTGAGTAAAGATAATATACAGAGTACCTTCCACAGCCCCTGGCTCAGAGGTGACTTTGCTGTAATGTTCACGGAGCTTGAGTTCCTGGGACGTTCATGCACAGCAACCCCTTCCAAGGCCCTGGGACCGGACCTAGGAAGTCTCATTAATAATTTTTATTCTCTCTCTTCGAGGACTTAAGAAATTTACTTAAGCTCAGGTCCCACAAAACATGAATCTGTCCCAACTTTGGCCCAATTTAGCTCTCAACCAATGTCCATCCATCCTGTCCTCACTCATATTCCCCTCCATCTTCCCTGTACCCTTCCTTGCATTTCTACGCAGTCAGATAGTACCTGCCCCTCCCATTTTCCAACCTTCCTGGGCCCTGCTTATGTATGTGACAGGCAGAATCATGACCTCTCAGAGATGCCCACGGTCTAGTCCCTGGAAGCCATGACTATGTCACCTTATGTAGATGTGCATAAGGTCATGGACCTTGAGATGCAAGACTATCCTGGAGTACCCAAGAGGACCCAATCTAATCACATGGGTCCTTAGAGGAGAAAATTTTCCTGGCTGAGGTCAGAAAGAGATGCACCACTGTTGATCTTGAAGATGGAAGACATGGCCACAAGCCAAGGAAGGAGGGCAAGATGCTAGAAGCTGGAAAGGCAAGGAGATGAACTCTCTTCTGAAGCCTCCTAAAGGAACATAGCCCTGCTAACACATTAATTTTATTTTTATTTTTTAAGTAGTCTCTACACCCAACATAGAGCTCAAGCCCTTGACCCTGAGATAAAGAGAAACACCCTCCACCAACTGAGCCAGCCAGGTGCCCCAACACATTACTTTTAGACCTCTGATCTCCAAAGCTGTACAATAATGCATTTATTTATTTATTTTTGAAGTAGCCAAGTTTGTGGCAATCAATTACGGTGGTGATAGAAAAAAAAAATACAAGGCAAATACCTGTTTTGTTTTTGCTCTTCTGGTGCCTCACCTTTCCTTTATCAATCTGTGCCTTCTAATAATTCTCTCTTTTTACTTTGAGTCACATAGGGTGGGAACAGGGCTTTCTCCCTTGCACCACCCTCTTGACTTGATTTGTAAGCATTCTGCTCTGAGATGGGTTTGCTCCTCTGAGACAAGCTCTGAGATGGGTTTCATTAATCAGCACCCTGGTATTTTAGTATCTGTGCTGCCAAAGCACATGCAGCACCCTAATATTTTAAAGGTCTATTACCAAGAGGCAACCACTGTTGAAGGACAATTACACTCTAGCATTAGTGAGACGCACCAAGGTTCAATCTCAAATTTTCCACTTTCTATTCACATGACCCTTGGCGACTTCTCTAGCCAGGCTAAGCCATATTCCACCTCCTGGAACAGGAGAACCACAAGGTGTTCCTTTCCATGGCCTTGATTGTGAGTTCTATGAAGATACCCGTCCACTCAGTGAAAATAGACATTTGGTAAGGCTCTGAATTTAAAATCTGTGTTATTTTATTTACGTCTTGCTTTATAACACAATGTAAATGTGCTTGCGAGGCTGATGTCAATGCTGACGGTGAGCAATGGGGGTCACTGCTTGTTTCATGAAGCTATTTCCCTAGAAGCTTCGAAAAAGATCTCATTAGAGTTTGACATCTCACAGTGGTGGTGACCTAAGGGTGAGATAATGATACCTGTGTCACCAGGTTATTACAAAATGAAGTAGGGGAAGCCATGGACATCGCAGGGCCTGCCCATGGGGGGCCCTCCTCTGATGGAATTCCAACTCAAGGAATGAGCATGTCACTCTTTTGTCAGGAACTCGAGTGTATTTGAATACTTACAAAATCACCTCCTGGCCTTTGCATTTGCAAACTGAATTATCTGAATCCTCTCAGTGGATCCTCTAAATGAGAGTCTATATGCAAAAGTGCTTTGGGAAGGTAACAAATGCTGGATGTTACTGTAAATTCAATTTTCTAATTATATATTCATCCTTGTAAATCTTCCCTTCCCAGAATAGAAGTGCCCTGTTAGTAGAGTGTGGTATGAAATGCTACGACCTGTTGGGAAGAACATCTAAATTTTCATTTTTGTCGACTGGTTTTCTCCCCACCCCGTGATATCTAAAGTCCGTGCCTAGAACACCGCTGCTTGGAATGCTTGAGGGAAAGGCTAAACTAAACTTCCTTTTCTTTCTGTTTCCCTGGACAACAAGGAAATAAACAGCAGTGAGTTGTGAGTTCTTTCTCTTTTGTCTTTGAAGTGTCAGTCACTGTTGAAGGGTCCGTGCTGGGCAGTTGTGGGTTTTGACATCAGGCTGACCTGAGATCAAACCCCAGACCCATTTCTTGAATGATAATGGGGACATTGACTAGCCACTTTAGAGCTATACTTGGTCTAATATAAAATAGGAATCACAATCCTAGATATCTAAAAGATGACATAAGAGCAAAATGAAGTCATTTCCCTGAAAGAAGGTAGTGTGGTGACTGCACGGGGCTGTTCCATGGACATTACTTTCTTCTTTCTTATTTATTTGACCTCTCTAGTAAGATTATTCAAACCAACAACGTATCTGCTAAGCATGGTGGAGACAGGAGTGAAGGGAGCGCAGAGAACCCAGTTCCTCCAGCCAGCACCATGACAAATACAACGTCCAGGGGGAGAAACACATGAGGAAACCCACAATTATGATCTGCTTTCATAAATATTCGTTGCTGTGACCAGATAAACACTAAGTACCAAGGGAACATGGAGGCAAGACAACTCGATCACAAACGAGGGATCACAAGAGGATCTCTGGAGGAAATTACCTGAATGTTGTGTCTGAGTTGCCCGGATAAGAGAGGCAGGGTTCAGGAGGATTTGGGTTCCAGACACAAGGTTCATAGATGGTTGTCCAGGGTCCAGACACAAGAAGGCAAGGTGTTTTCAGAAAATCAGATCTTCATGTCAGACAGGGCATGGAAGGAATACATTAGGGTGTGGATGGGTAGGTGATTTAGGGAAGGTACTAAAAAGCGAGGCTGCAGAGCTGGGGAGATCATGAATTATCAATTATGAAATGTAATTATAATAAGGCTTTCTGGATTTATCCAAATGGGAGGTATTGCACAATCGTATACATTGAGATGACATGATTAGGTTTTCTCTTCAGAAGGTCACGCTGGCTGTCCTAGAGGGTGCAGACCAGAGGCAGGGAGAGTAGTGAG
Organism: Cryptoprocta ferox; assembly: GCA_028646485.1. Taxonomy (NCBI): domain Eukaryota; kingdom Metazoa; phylum Chordata; class Mammalia; order Carnivora; family Eupleridae; genus Cryptoprocta; species Cryptoprocta ferox. The sequence continues at coordinate 18,633,031 of CM053576.1, read as the reverse complement.
GAGGCCGTGGCATGACCAGGTGCAAAGTGGAGGTGGTTAAATTAAGACAATGACAATAGCATTGGTAAGAAGTGAGCAGGTCTGTGTGATAATAAAGCTGAATCAACAGGACTTGACGATTGGATGTCCCCTGTGTGGGGAAGAAGCTGTCAGTGGTGATACTTGGGTTTCTCAATTGGGCAACTGGGTGAAAGGTGATTCTTTTTGCTGTGACACATAAAGATGAACAATAGAAAATGTCTGGTATATGAGCTGAACAGGGGATTAGTAGAGGCCAAGGAGAATCATAAAGAGAGAGTTGGCCATGTCTCTGAAATATACCAACGTGCCAGGCACTATATGATAAAGGAATGTCCCGATGAAGCTGAGAAGGAACAGACAGATAAGTGTGAGAAAAGTTTGGGGTGTGGGGGCTTGGGAGGTTTCCTAGTCACTGATTCTATTTGCGAGCAACAGAGTCCAACTCTGGCTGATGTGGGTGGGGGGAAAGAACTTGCTGAAAAACCCACTGGAAAATTCAGGGAATTACCTGAAAAGTAGACCAAGAAAACACAGAACGGGATTCAGAGCTGGCGAAGCCCCAAATAAATCTGCGTATTACAAAAGCCCACAGTCAGATTGCTGTAGGCAGGGTCAACATTGACAAGATCAAGAAAAGAAAGATCTGGTTTAGCACAGGGCTGCAGCTGGTAGATTTGGTGGAGGCCAAAATTCCTCTACGACAAACTACAAGGCCGTCAGGAATAGCATCATACACCAACGTCTCTCTGATGTTAGCATCATGATCCTTTTAGAAAATTAAGAATCACATGGACAAAAGAGGCCAGTAACTCTCAAAGTAGACACCATTCCCTGAGTGATAGCTTCTTAAATTTTGTTGTGCGCTCGCTTCTCTTAGGGAATTGTGTTACAAACACACTTCTTTGGGCCCCAGTGCTGAAGATATGATTCAGTAGTTGGGGGTGGGACCCCGGCACCTGTATTTTTAAACATCCTTTCCGGGTGGTGGTGATACACATGACAGTGTGAGCACCGCTCCCCTGAGCCGTGCAACGCAGGCATATCCAGCTCTTTTACAACGTGCACCGGTGACACAGCTTCTGTGAGAAAGCACCCCAGAACTTTTGTCCAGGAGCACCCGGGTTACCTCTGCTGAGTAGCTTTACATTCTGCTCTTGGCTATAAAGATCCCCAGGTTCATTCACGGTTCTTCAGATTATAGAAGTTTCCCCACCTATGTTAAAGTCTGTGTGACTACACAGGAAGTGAAACAGAGATGTGCCAATTTCCCTCGTGTGCAAAATCCTGTAGATGTGTGCCGCTCTCACCAGATGTCAGGAAGGTTGCCGACTGACCATCAAATAGGCCACCCAGGGCTCCTCAGAGGCTCACACCCTTGGATTCAGACACCCATGGTCAAGGTTTCCCATTTATCCTTGCTCTGCTGCGTACACCTGCATTTCTCAGCCCGGTGTGTGTCCTGTCTTCCTGCAAACAGCTATGATTCTCACTAATTTTCTCCAGAAAGTGAAAGCAAACCCACTGCCTTGCCCTGTCTCCACTGCAGACAAATTCATCACTGAATTTCCCTGAGGATACTGTTTCCAGGTTAGTGTGCACAAAAAAACAGCAAGGGAAGCTCTGAAATAAAGAAAAATCCTCCCGCACCCCCACCGTTCTGCAGCCACTTGGGCAGCTCCCAAACTACAGTACATTAACATCGAGGTCTGAGATGCCTCTATTTACTGGCCTGTGGAGAAAGCAGGACTACTCATCCTGTCACGAAATGAGGGGGGTCACTAAATGAGGGGGGATTAGCCACTGATCAAGAAAATGTTCTGGAAAGAAAATCACAGGCCATCAACCTGGCCATCTTGGCAGCACTCCCTCCACCCTGAGAGCCAGAGCTTCATTAAGAAACACATGGCTCGCCAGTGGCTCAAACGGATGGTCTTCTAACTGGAACGGGAGAATCTAGGATTAGGGGGACACAACAACTAAAAATAATACATTAATACTGGAAAGAATGGGCAAATCCTCAGTAGATTGGGATCCAAAGCGGGAGCACAATTCTAGGAGGATGCCTGGGTCTTTCGGTGAAGGAGGTAAAACCGAGCTGTCCCCAAGGAGAACGAGAGATTGTAGAGACATGACGACAGAAGAGGAAGGGCTGCTTGGGTGGCTCAGTCGGTTAAGCGTCTGACTCTTGACTTCAGCTCAGGTCACGATCTCACAGTTGTGAGATCTAGCCCCACATCAGGCTCCACGCAGAGCATGGAGCCTGCTTGGGATTCTCTCTCTCCCTCTCTCTCTCCCTCTCTCCCTCACTGCCCTTCTCCCCGCTCATGCTCTCTCTCTGTCTAAAATACATACATACATAAACACATAAATAAATAAATAAATAAATAAATAAATAAATAAATAAAGGAAAGCACTTGTCATCCTATGCAATGAACTACAAACTCATAGCATCACATGACAAGGACGCAGCAGCCTCTGGCCAGCGTTGAGAATCCATAGGAACAATGACCAGTTTAAATCAATGATGCCATTTGGTTTTTGTAGGCAGAGCTTTTCGCTTTCATCCCCAGATTTCAAAGCCAAGCACAGCCATTAATTAGTTGTAAGCAATTCAGGCCTGTCAACTTTTCACACCTAATCAAGGGCTGATGTATGTCACCCCAAGGGATCCAATTGACAATTCCTCTGCACTCTCCACTGCCCCTTCCGCTTCCCCCAGCTCAGGCTTTATGGCAAGCCTGCCCCCCTTTTTTCTCTCACAGTATCTGATCCCCCTGCCCTGTGTCCACCCTTTTTGTTGTGTCCCCTCTCCCAAGGTCTCCCTTCCTTCTCATTTCCCTAGATGAGTTAACCAGGATATTTATAAATCTACGGATTTGAGGTCAGGGTACAGAAGTCTGTGAGTGTCAGGCTTTCACAGTGAAAAGCCCAAATGAAGATGAGTTCACAGGCATGAGTTTCCATTTCTCAAGGGAGGTGTTGGCCTGTAAGTAATGTGTGAATCCTACTCACCAGTCAGATGAACCACAGCCAACCCGCAGGCCTCCATCATCGAGATGTCTGCCTCTCTCTCCAGCAGGTCCCTGATTAGGGAGGAAGGTAACAAATACAGTTCTTTAAACTGACTCAAGCCCTTCTCAGCCCCTCAATAAAGGCCAAACTCCATTCTACAGGGATAAATCGCTTAGAACAGGCATGATAAATCTACTGCACGTTTTGTCCCCATCCCCCCACCCAAGCAGACATCACTAATGGAGTGTTGTACTCACCCTCTGTAACGACTTGAGACCCAGAATTACTCTCCAAAGGAAACATGAATGCTCTTTGCCATTTCTGACCCGGACCCTTATGCCTGACTCCTTACCCAGTTCACAGCCCAGTCCCTTTCTTGATTTTAAATTTAAACTGGATTATTTTTCATATCTTTTCACTATAATGTGTGACCTCTTTTAATATACTGTGTAATCCAAAATAATAACAGTTTTATAAGTTATGAATCATAATCGTAAAATGAATACCCATTAACTTACTAACCTAAAATTAAGAACGCAATATTATCAATGATTTGTATCTATCAAAGGTTTTCTTCCCATTCCATATACTGCCTCCATCTCTGAATTAATGGCTCTCCTGACTTTTGTGTTTATTATACCCTGGCTGTTCAGTGCATTTTATATTTATTATATGTATACAGGTTTCGCCGCTCTCCATGAGTAGAACATTCCTAAAAAACCTTGTAAACTGAAATGGCGTAAAGCGAAGAAGCAGTTACTGTAATTTATATGGAAAATTTTCTGAGCATCCTAGACCCCCAAAATAACCTCTCGTAGGCTTTTCTGATACCTTTGGCTACATCTTGCTGATGGATGCACGAAGTAAATCGAGAAACAGACCGGATGCTCACAGACAAGCTCAGAGCTCCGAGCTCTGCAGCAGCGGATGCTGAGATGCTGAGTGTGGTTCCTGGGGAAGGCGCTGGATGGCGCCACTTTCGCTGCTGTGCTGGGGCGCGGGGGTGCGGCCGCCTCCATAAAGGCTCACTGCCAAACCAACGCCAAACGCATTTCCACTTGTCTAATTTTTTCACGAAAGCAAAAATCCTCTTTGGATTTCTGGGGTTAAGCGAACCCCGTTACCGTATTAAAGTAGGTCTGTCGTAAAAGCCAAGTGGCATAACACAAACTTTCGAAAAGCGGGTGGTACCTGTAAACATTTCATCAGGAACGACTCTATTCTTGAACAATTCGTACTTTGGGCTTGCTTTGTTTCTGAACTTTTAGGAATAATACACATGGTTTTGGATACAGCAATGGTTCATGTATTTTCACAGACAAAAAGTATTCCATTTTGTAAATGCAGCTCAGTTTTTGTCCCCCAGATATTATTTGTTCATTCGCCCTGCTGTGATATTACGTTAATAATAAGAAATGGGTATTTGGTCTCTGTCTGTGGTTCCTGGCTCAGAGCTCCCAAAACCCTTGGTGTTTCCTAAGGGAGGAGAGCAATAAAGTTGTCCTTTATTATGTTAATGAGATGAGTTTCAGAACCTCACCTAAGGTTGAGAGCTGGCTGTCAGAAGAACCAAGAGATTAGAGGGCTGAACTTTCTTTTGTTTTTATTGTTATTATTATTTTTTAATTTAAATCCAAGTTAGTTAACATGTAGTGTCATAATAATTTCAGGAATAGAATTTAGTGGTTCATTGCCTACATATAACACCCAGTGCTCATCCCAACAAGTGTCTTCTTTAATGCCCATCCCCCATTTAGCCCATCCCCCCACCCAACACCTGGCCAGCAACCCTAGTTAGTTCATTGTATTTAAGAGTCTCTTATGACTTGTCTCGCTCCCTGTTTTTACATTATTTTTGCTTCCTTTCCTCTATGTTCATCTGTTTTGTATCTTCAATTCCACATATGAGTGAAATCATATGATATTTTTCTTTCTGACTGACTTATTTCACTTAGCATAATACACCCTAGTTCCATCCACATTGTTGCAAATGGCAAGATTTCATTCTTTTCCATCACCGAGTAATATTCCATTGTGTGTATATGTGTGTGTGTGTGTGTGTGTGTGTGTGTGTGTATCACATCTTATCCATTCATCAGTCAACGGACATTTGGGCTTTTACCATACTTTGGCTATTGTCGATGGTGCTGCTATACACATTGGGGTGAATGTATTCCTTCAAATCAGCACTCCTGTATCCTTTGGATAAAAGCTAGTAGTGCAATTGCTGGGTTGTAGGGTAGTTCTATTTTTATTTTTTTAGGAACCTCCATACTGTTTTCCAGTGTGGCTGCACCAGTTTGCATTCCCACCAGCAGTGTGAAAGAAATCCTCTTTCTCTGCATCCTCACCAACATCTGTGGTTGTCTGAGTTGATAATTTTAGCCATTCTGACAATAGAAGGTTGAACTTTCAGTCCTCACATCAACCTCCCTGAATGGGAGAGGGCCAGAGGTTGAGCCAATCACTAATGGCCAACAATTTAATCAACTGTGCTTATGTAATGAAGTTTCCATAAAGCCCCAAAAGAATGGGATTTGGAGAGCTTCTGGGCTGGTGAACACATGGAGGTACTGGGTGAGGGGTGTCCTGGACGGGCCCTGAAGCTCCGTGCTCTTTCCCTGTACCTTGTTGTGCACAGCTCTTCATCTGGCTGTTGCTGAGTTGTATCCTTTAAGAATACACGGGGAATCTAGTGAGCAAAATGTTTCTCTGGGTTCTGTGAGCTGCTCTGGCAAATTAATCAAACCTAACAAGAGGATCGTTGGATCCCCTTAATCTATAGCAGGTGGGTCAGAAGTGCAGGTGGCAACCTGGACTTGGAACTGGCATCTGAAGTTGGGTAGGGGGAGAGACTTGTAGGACTGAACCCTCAACCTGTAGGATCTGATGCTGTTTCCACACCGATAGTGTTAGAATTGACTTCTAACTGGTGTCTGGAGAAATACTTGGTGGTGGAGAGGAATCCCCATCCACACACATTGGAATTGGGTTCAGGCACCCAAAAAGACCTGCTATGAAAACTCTCAATTTTTCAGGGTACAAATGTACACAATCGTTTTTAAGATACGTGCCTTAGAATTGTTCGTTTCTAGAATTAGGGGAGCTTCAAATTTGCCAGAATTTTTGCTTTTTTTCATGCCTGTTTACTTTGTTCTGTTTTTATCTACTCGTTGAAAATTTATACACTTTATTTCTAGGTTTTTAATGGTTACCCTTAGAACTTTAGCATATGTTTAACTATATAAATATTAAAGTAACCAATATGTTAAATCCCTGTAACTAATAAAAGGATCTTAAAATTCATAGTTCAGCCATTGCCCTCTCAACTTCAATACTGCTTTGGTTCACTATTTAAAACTCACCCTCTTCAACCCACAAATTCAACATTATTTTATTATTATCCCACGGAGATAATCATTGTTTACATTTACATGCCTATCTATCATTTTATTTGTTACTATTACATCTTACTGGGAACACAGTCCTCTAGAATATTTTTTCCCCTAAAAAGCATTCTTTATCAATTCCTTTATTCATGGTCTATTGGTGGTAAACTTCCTCACTCGTCTGTGAATCCGTGTGTGCGTGTATGTGTCTTCTTAAAAGTCCCTTTATTTTGTATTCATCGGTAGGCTGAGGGAAATGCAAACACATGATCAAATTCTAAAGGCAAAAATCAAGGCAGAGCTCGATATTTAAACAAGAGAATAAGGTAAAATAAAAATAATGCAATTTTAAATAAGAAGACTGGGGTTAGGTTTAAGTTCTTCTTTTGGCCTTGGATAAATTATTCAGTAATATTCATTAATTTATGTGTGAAATAAACATATGGTGTCTATCTGCTAATTACTTGGCTCTGTCCTAGGTGTTAATGATTAAAAACAGAAAGCATGGTTTCTGGCTACAGTGAACTCAGTCTATAAGGAGATTCAATCACATTAATCAGATAGATAAGAGATTATTTTGTACTTGGAGAAATAAGAATACCTATTTATAGTGCCTTACAAAAACATCCATGGGGACTTCTATCTGCATTTGGGGTGAAAAGGGTTGGGGAGGGTTGGCTTCCTGGAGGCCATGTGAGTAAGGGTGGGGGAGTCATTCCTGGAAGAGGAAGAAAACACAGAAGAAAAAGGGAAAAAAGAAAAGAGAAAAGATACAGCCCCAAAAATTAGAACGACATATATAGTTAATTAATAACATGAACGTGGGGCGTACGTTTGAGGCAGGAAGCTGTTAGAGATGAGGTTGGAGGTTTAAGCGTAAACCAGGTCACCAAGGGTCACCAATGCTGTGCCAAAGTGTTTAGACTTTATCTCATGGGTCATGAAGGCTCATTACAGAAGTGAAATGGTAATGACAAGGTCATATTTGTATTTCAGATGGCTGACTCCAACGAGTGGGAAGAGGCCACATGGGGGGTGGGGAGGCAAGACTGGTGTCCCATCTGGCTCTGAAAACATTTTATAGTCTAGGCAAGAGCTGACGAAGGCTTTCAGTGAGTCAGTGATATTGACAGACAAGAATACAGATTTGAAAAGCATAACTAAGAAAGCATGATGACTTGACTGCTAAAGCATATGAGTGGTAAGTAAAAGGAAGAAGGGGTTCAGAGTAACCCCCTGATTTCTGGCTCTGGTATTGGGTAGATGGTGTAGCCACTAACCCACCAACTAAGAGAGTTCAGGAAGATTTGTAACTTTAGAATAAAGGAGTAGAGTTGAGTTTGGACCACCTTGGGTTTTAACTGCCAGAGGATATTAAAGTTGAAAGTCTTGAATCTGAATTTCTGGTCTCCGAGACTTTTGTTTTCTGGTGTAAGAAACCATATAACATTCACCAATCCTAGGACACAGCTACAGCACATGACTGTAAGAGAATACTGGAGCTGCAAATTCATGGTAGAACATTCCCCATGACAAACTCTAGGGTGGCAAAAACCAAGGCATAGGCTCTCCAAACTCTTGGAACCCACAAGGCAAGGAAGGAGGTATTTTGTCTGTCACCGCAGATATAGTATTTTCTCTCTCATCGATTCTTTGAGAATTCAAGTTAGTCCAGTTTAAGGTCCCTCTTCCATTATATGTGCTGGGGTCTCAGGTGGTGTATAGTCTACCAGGTGTTGTACAGGCAGAAACTTTACCTGCAACTGCTATAATTGGGTTTCATCTTAACCCATCTGCTTGGGAATTGTGTGTGGTCGGCATGATATGGATAAGGAACTATTTTAAATGTTGCTTTTACATTCCTTACAATGCCCCCTAGTCTCTGGTCATCAGAACAACTCATGCCACTTTCTCTGAGACATAGAATATATTCAATCAATCAATGAACACATCCCCCACACGCACGCTCATGTGCACATTGGGAGTTACCCAGAACCCTTTTTGTTACATTGTCTGTATGCTTATTAGACTGCCTGGAATGCTCCCTCCATCCAAAATTTCTTCCCATTGAGTTATCCAAGACTTAGAAAAACGGGGCTTTGTCTCTTCCCTCAGGAACAAGAATCCAAGTGCAAAGCTCTCAGATCTTCACTGTCATTGCAGCATTACCTCTGGGAAAATCTCTGTGTGCCTAAAGTCACCTCTGGAAATGTTTTTCTGGCAGGACCAGATATGACTCATCCTTTATCTTTTGGAACCCAGAACAATGCACTAGGAATGGGAATTTGATGCCCCAAATGATGTTTTATCAGACCAGCCTCCAAGCAAGGATTTATCCACTTAAATATTGTGCTTTGATAAAAGCTGAGAATCTGTGATTATTGAAGTTTTTTACAGGGTACTTCATAAGCCATTACATAAAACACTAATTATCCAATATTTCTACCAGCAGGGTCTCTTGTACTAATTAAATTAACACTGAAAACTGCTAACATCATTGATTAAGAGTCCAAAGCACTGTATATCAGTAACAATTAGGACAAATTCATTTTGGGCAAAAATTAAATCTGCCCTTCCCTTATCCCAGTAGATTAATTATCATCTTTTCCTAATAACCAAGGATCTCACCTGGGAATACAAGCTTTTTGTGATTTGTCCCTCTCTTGGCTCTCATTGTGGAGAGAGCTCATTGTGGAGCCTAGCTGAAGACAGCAATCTTCAGTTTCAAATCTGACGTCAGATTTGGTGGAATTTCTTTGAGCCCCAGTCTTACAACTTAGCAAATGTATAATCCTGAGCAAAGTATGACTTTCTATTGGACTCAATTTCCTTTTCTGTAGTATTTTAACAAAAATGGTCTCTATTTTAGGGTCTATGACCATCACTAAATGAGGAAAATCTTATAAAAGAGTTCTGAGACTGGCACATGAAAAAAAGCTGAATAAATGGTGCTTATTATCATAATTAGCCTTGTTTCTTATTCTCATGTGCTAATGATCTAAGACAGTTCCAGTATCTCTTCCTAAAACCTCAATGTTGGAAGGAAAAATGCAGAGGATTGCCTTAACTAATCCTAAGTTTTACTGAAAAGCCAAAGTGCTTACATTAGTATAATCCAAGAGAGACTCCATTATATCTGGCTACTTCCCTTTCTGTAAAAACTTTGTGGAGAACAGTGCATAACAAATGACTATGGAAAATCTAAGGTCAAACATTCCCAGAGCTACTGTGGAAGAGGAAAACAAAAAACAAAAACCAAAAAACATGGCGGTCACTTGCAGCCCAGTTATTGTGTATGCAGTGCTCAAGCTCCTTTAAGATTTTTGCTCACAGATATGGAGACTCCTTGGAGGTGTTTTGGATTGTTTTTGAGAAGTATTCTCATAACACCATCAATCAAAGGAAAAAAAGCTAAGTGCCAGTCCCTGTATTAAACACAACTATGTTATCACGTTTTGTCTCTACAGGAAGGAAGTAGTATAATTATCTCCAAAGAAATATAATCGTCCCCATTCTACAGAATTATAAACAGACTCAAAGAGTGTAAGTAAATTTTCCAAGGCCACCCAGCTATCACATGATCAAGATGGGATTTAAATCCATGCCTTCCTGATTCCAGAGCCCATTCCCTAAACCCCAAGCACATACCTCTACATGTGAAAACCCCCTCCTTCCTATAGGCATCCCTGGAAAGCAGCACATCCAGGAGCTCCTGAGTACCCGTTTCCTGGCCACTCTGATGCACAGGGTCTCGAAGGAGATTCAGATACCCCTGGGCCAGTTTGGGACTTTTCACACAAACCCAACAACCCACTGCAAAACAATGCTAATGACAGCATAAATGATCATTCAAATTCTTCAATCTACCCCTGTCCTTCATTCTTCTTGGAATTTACTTATGAGAAGAAAGTCACTATGTACCCAGATTTGCAAATTATTTTGAGAGACAGAGAGACAGAGAACGAGCAGGGGAGGGTCAGAGAAAGAGGCAGACACAGAATCTGAAGTAGCCTCCAGGCTCTGAGCTGTCAGCACAGAACCCGACGCAAGGCTCGAACCCACAAACTATGAGATCATGATCTGAGCCGAAACTGGACGCTTAACTGACTGAGCCACCTAGGTGTCCGTAGATTTGCAAATTATTGAGTCCCCTTCTGGCACCCTCGACTTCTGCCCCCAACTCTTTCCTAAGGCCCACCTTCCTCAGATGTCCTTTCCCCAGCACTCACATTACACACTCCTATTCCAGCTCGCCTCCCCTTCTAGGCTTCTGTGCCTGCCCCTCCCACGTGCTCAGGCCCTAGAACTTAAGCACTCCATTTAATGGACCTTCCTACTCAGCCTCAATATTTGCTTTCCAATACATTGGATTTATAGAGTGTTTGCCTGAAATAAAATGAGAAATTTTAGAGCAAACCAAGGCTTCTCAGCTGCTAAGCTCCATCATGTACTTTAAATAAAGAAAGGGAGGGAGTGTGTGTGGAGGGGTGCTTGATGCATCCTCCTACCCCCTGAATTACCATTTCATCCCAGGCTGCTCCCCTTCAAACCCAGCTGGTGCCTACTTGGTCCGGCTCGCTTCCCCCAGCTAAGTTAACAAAACAGTCTCCGCTCATCCACAGAGCTCTCTCTAATCAACTCTCGGTGAAATAATATTTGCTTTCCATGCCTACTTTGAATCCCACTCACTTTGTTAAAAGATTGCCTCTGGCTGTCTCTGCTGGCCTAATCTAATAGTTTCTAGTTTGTACAAGCAAAGTGTTTTCAACCATCTATATAAATAACTTAAGCAGGAGAGGACACTTGTGTGGCCCCAGCACAGCGCTATAGGACATGACAGATCCCAAAATGACACCTCGGCGGAGCTCCTGGGAGACCCCCCCCCTAGCTGAGCGAGAGCAATTACTGTACTGTATCAGGCTGAAAGGACAGTCTGTCTTCCTATAGAAAGGCTGATGGGAAAAGACATCCCTGTCTGGTTTCTCCAGTGCCAGAGACCATCCCAAATGACTCTACCTCTTCTGTGCCGCCCTATGCTCCTACATCCACGGGAGCAAAGTAGGGAGAGGCAAGAGGAGCTGAATCAAGTTATTTTTTTCCCTGTAAACTATTTAATGCAACCAACTTTGCTTTTCAAAGAAATTGTGGTAAAGCATGTGTAACCTAAAATGTATCATCTTTACCATTTTTAGGTGTACAATTTAGTGATGTTAAATAAGGACACACTGTTGGACAACCAATCTTCAAAACGTCTCATCTTGCAAACCTGAAACAGTATAGCCATTAAATAACACCTCTCTTTTCCCATCCCCCTCAGCCCCTGGGAACCACCATTCCAATTTCGGTTTCTGTGAAGTTGACCACTCTAGGTTCCTCTCGTAAAGTGGAATGAAATAGACTTTGTCTTTTTGTGACTAGCTTATTTCACTTAGCAGAATGTCTTCATGGCCCATCCATGTTGTAGCATGTGTTGGAATTTCCTTCCTTTTTAAGGCTGAGTAAACATTCCATTCCACGTTTATCCCCTATCCACCCACGGGACACTTGAGTTGTTTCCACCATTTGGCTGTTGTGAACAATGTTGCTGTGGACACGGGCCACACAAATATGTCTCTGAGACCTTCCCTCCAATTCTTTCGAATGTATCCTCAGAAGCAGAATTTCTGGATCCTATGGCAATGCTATTTTTTAATTTTTTGAGGAACTGCCACATGGCTTTCCACAGCGGCTGCACCATTTTCCATTCCTCCCAATAGTGCATATTGTATCCACACTTGTTACTTTCTGTTTGTTTGTTAGCCATCCTCGTAACTGTGGTCAAGTTATTTCTTTAAAGTCTCTTTTCTTTTGGGATGAAATAAGGAAAAATCACAAGCAGGTCCGGTTGAAGATGCTGTTTCTGAAGAAAGTGAAACTTTCTATCTCCTTCTAGATAGAGTCATCTTCTAAAGTAGTGGTTGGCCAGCTACAGTCACAGCAGCCTATTTTTGGTAAGTGAAGTCTTATTGGAACACAGCCACACTTATTTGTTTGTTTGTTTATTTATTTATTTAATTTTAGAGAGAGAGGGAGCATGAGCAGGGGGAGAGGCAGAGAGAGGGAGAGAGCATGACTGGAGGGAGGGACAGAGACAGAGGAGACAGAGAGTCTCAAGCAGATTCCACACTCAGCACGGAGCAGGACGCCGGGCTTGATCTCACGACCACAAGATCATGACCTGAGCCGAAATCAACAGACACTCAACAGACTGAACCACCCAGGCGCCCCTCATTTCTTTGCCTAATGACCGTGGCTACACTCACACTACCAGAGCGGAGTGAAGGAGTCGCAGCAGAGATCCTATGTGGCACGGGAACACTGAACTATTTCACCTGTGGTCCTGCGCAGGAGAAGTTTGCAAAGCTCCATTCTGAGATGGATAGAACCATGTCATGGACCCTCTGACAAAACTCCTATAATTTCCTCTTGCCAGAGGATTGCAACTAAGGTACAAGTTTGGCAGGAGGGACGCCCTCAGCCTTTTCATGTGTGTGTGTCGGAGCTGGTCAGGGAGCAACACCGTCCGGCTCCAGGTGGGAGGTAGAATCAGAGACCCTAGGAAATGCTCAGAAGGGAAAATCAGGCTTGGGCTGGAAGGGTAGCACTGGCTTCTTGGGGAGCTGGAGTTTGGGGGAAGCTGGAAAGTAGCAGGTTTGGGTGAAGGAGAAGCAGGGCTGGCCCTTCGGGGTGGGATGGTGACGGTCTAGATCAACAGGTAGAGGCTGCAGCTCTCTGAACAGGACTGAAGAAATGCAGAGAGCTTAGGCTGTGTCGGAGACATGACGGGGAGAAGGCCACAAGCAGTGCAGCCAGCTGAAGGGGAGTAAAGGGCGACTGTAGCATTTGGCCTTGGTTTTGGCCTTGAGTGTAACAGAGTGTCCTAGAAGCTTTCGTGACCTATGAGTTAGACGTGATGCTATTTTCGCTTTGCTCACCCTCCCTTTAAAGGGCCGAGGCAAAGTAGTTCAAACCTCCATCTAACATTTGGTGAGAGGCGAGTCCCTTCCAGTCCCTCAGATGCCCTGGGGTTGGCAGTAGGAAATTTTGACTTTTCAGAACAGTTTGAGCCCTCAGTTTCTGCTTCCACTGAATTAGTTTAATTTGCATATAATCTCACACCCTATGTGTCTAATCCATTTTTTCCCCCTCACACAGCAGCACGCAACTTTGGACATTGCCAGTCCCTCAATTCTTTTACTCCCCAAAGTACCATGGGCCCAACATGAGGCCGGATAATAATGACAATCCAGTAATAATACTTACCATTACGCCAGCAGTAATAGTACCTGCCAAGAGTTGTTATGTATTAAATCACTTTCAACAAACTGGTGTTTGTTGTGTTTACCTAAATAGTACCGAGAAATCACTTAAAATTGAATATTAGACAATTTGGTCACGTTTTTCAAGAGGAACTTGGCATGCTACATGCCTGGCATTTTTCCCAGATCTTTTCTCTCCTCTTACATTTGCCTCTCTCCTTTTCCCAGTCTCAGAGATTCCCAAAATCTTGTTAATTTCTCATCAAGAGAAATCTTAACTCTTCTTTGTATATCACAGTCCCTTCTCAGCATCTTGCCCGGGGTCTTACTTTCCACATCCAAAGCAGGACCTGTCAGTCTGTTTTTCATCCCCCAGGGCCCCTTCAGCAAGAGACCCAGGGACCAGCTGGATGATAGGAAATGTTTCACTCCCTTCCTTACATAATAGAAGCTAGGCTTTAGGAGGATATATTTTTCAGGGTATGTAACATGCGTTAAAGACTAAGAGAGGGGTCCCCACAATTTCTGTGCCATATACGAGAAAGCAAGCACGTGTTTTCTGCCAAATGGAGAGAAGGGGCCGGGGGGAATGAGAAGAATCCGGTAGGTGGTGACTACTCACTGTGTGTCCCAGGCACTGTGCTAGGGCTCTATGTGATCATTCAGTCTTCAAGACAACCCCGTGAGGTTGATACTATCACCCAAATAGTACAGGTGAATAACCAAGGGTCACAGGGGTTAAGCAACTTGACCAAAGTCACTTGCTCAGGTAGCGATCTGTGCTCTTTCTACTTTATCATGCTACTCCATCCAGGCACACAGATGAGAAGAGGCTACTTAAAGGGTTAATCGCGGGCCTTGATTTGCTGTGCCTGTCACTTTGACCCTTCCACTGCAAACACCAAGCTCTCTTATTCTGTGTCTGACTCAGATCTCCACTCACTCACTCACACCATACAGGAGTGAGTACATCAACCCTTCAGTGGGGCTTAATAGCAATAATTTGCAACATCTTTTATTTTTCTAATTTCCCTTTAAAAAAATCAATAAGTGGTTAGTGATGCCATTAATAGAATGAAAGCAGATTTCGCCCTATTATGAGAATTGATATTTGTAGCATTTATCACACACACCAAAAATAGCAAAGAAAAGAGACCACTGAGGTTGTGAAACCCTACCTACCGGAGCTTAAATGCTTGTAACCAAAAGAGAGGATGATGCAGTAAAGAGCTCAAACACAAGGGTCAGAAAGTTCCAAGTTCAAGTCCTACTGCACCTCTGCTTATTTCAAAGGACTTTTTGGAAGATTAGATGAATTAGGGCATTCAAAGCACAATGCCTGCTCCTGGAAGGCAGGGAATGCTTTACCAGGGTAAGTCAGATGCAGGTCAGCTGATTGCCTTCTGTGGTTCTTTGCTCTGGGGGCACCCAGGTTGCCTCTCCCCTTCTGTGCATTCTTGTGCTGCACCTGTTCCTAGCGATGTCCCCTGTGACCAGACGCCAGCCCCAGGCCCAGATCCTTCCTCCTCTGTTTGCCTGCTTTCCCTTAACTCCCTGCGTGACTTCAGGAAATCAGTTCTTTCTGCTTTCATATTCCTCCCTTCTCATATTCCTTATTTCACTGCCAGGTACAGCCCAGAAATGATTTTACAAATCCCCAAAGAGAACTTCTGATCTCCCTGAAACAACTCCCGACTCAAGATGAGAGGCTTTAATTCCAGTCATGAGCAAAGAAACATCTTTGGGGGACGGTTTTTGTAGTCTGGTCCTAGGAAAAAGTGTGGCTGCTAATGAGACTTCAGACACACTGAGTCCAGGACCAAGCTTGGGGGACTGTGAAGGGCTGAGCCCTCCCTCGTTATGGAGTGTCCTCTCGGCCACACCTGGAGTAGGCTGCATGGATGTCGGAACTGGATCAAGCAGCAGGATCGTTTCTCAATGACCAGAGCTGGGGGTTTGGGGGTAGGGGTGAGAAGTGCCAAGTGAATTCAAAAGCCACAAATCTTGAGGAACTTGCCCCATACTGGGGAAGAGAAAGAAGTAAAACTCAATGCCGGCCCCAGAGGAGAAAGGGGGTGAGATCGCTTTTATATTTCCTTTCCCACTCTAAGTTAGAATTAAATCTGACATTCTCCCTCAGAAATGGCTGTTCTCATACTCTGCCAAGCCAGGGAAGGAGACCCAGG
This sequence comes from Cryptoprocta ferox, assembly GCA_028646485.1. NCBI lineage: Eukaryota > Metazoa > Chordata > Mammalia > Carnivora > Eupleridae > Cryptoprocta > Cryptoprocta ferox. The sequence continues at coordinate 18,617,125 of CM053576.1, read as the reverse complement.
AAACCTGGGTGTCCGGAGGAGGATGCAACTTCTGCTCTTCCACAGAAGACTGGATCTCCTTTCCTGTCCTGTTCTTCTGTGAGGAAGGCAATTCTGAGTTAACAACCAGGCTTTTGACTGAAGTGAAATCATGAGACACCTGCCTCCTTCCCACTCAGAACCTACTGTTTCATATGTATGGGGGAGGGAAGCAGGAAAATATCACCCAAGTCCCACTGGGATGGATGCATCCATATCTGTGATGTTGTCATGTAACAAGAAATATGTATTTGGTCTAAAGGTGCATCTTTTGCTGTAATATTTGGTTTTAGTCCCTGATTCCTGACACAAGAGCTTCTAAGACCCTTGGAATTTCCAGGGTGATAGGAGTATTTTTTTTTCTGTGTTCTAAAGAGATGACCCGTGGCAGGGAGCCCCTTAAGCTTCAGGATGATGACTGCCACTAGAAAGACTAAGGCATGATTAGAGAGTTGGGGCATTCAGTACCACCCTCTGGCCTTTGGGTCAGGGAAGGGAAGAGGGGCTGAAGACTGAGTTAATCACCAATGGCCAATGATATAATCCATCATGTCTATGTAATGGGACATCCATAAACTCTATGAACAGTGGGGTTTGGAGAGTTTCCGGGTTGGTATGCACACAGAGGTGCTGAGAGGGTGGTACTCACACAGAGGACATGGAAGCTCCATGATCCTCTCTCAGTACCTCGCCCTATGCCTCTCTCTTGTTTGACTGTTTCTGGGTGAGATGAAACCAACACAACCCGTGCCACCTGGCTCTGTGAGGACTACACAGGAGCTACACACAGGGTGTATGGGTTACAATGGAATGACGGTGTAAAGGTGTAACTATCTCAGATATTGAGGGAAGCAGATGTCTGGATGGTTCTATGGAAGTGACCCAGGATGTGAGCATTCAATGAGTAAGTGTTAACCAAGCAGAAAGAGGGGGATGCGTATTTCAGAGGGAACAGAGGCATCATGAAATGACAGACAGGCTGGACACATGAGGGGAATTATTGGAAATTCAGTGTGACAAACCAGTGGTCCTGGGGCCCCAGAGAAAAGAGGTTAGAGAAGGTAGTGTGAGCCATATCACCCAGGGCTTACAACCCAAGAAAGAGTGTGGACGCTGTTCTCAGGACAGTAAGGAGCCATTGACAGTTTTAGCAGAAGAACACAGTCAAGACCCTCCATCTCTGACTGGAGGGGCACTTGTCTGGAGGCCAGGAGAACACTCAGGCCAGGGTTGCTGGGTCCAGGTAAATGATGGTATGGGCAAGGCCCAGGGTGGGTAGCTGCAGGGGTGGGGAAGAGGGGCGGACCCCAGAGATGTAAGGAAGACAGAAAAGATGGGGATGCATGGTGGATTGGGCATGGTGCTAGAGGTAAGAGGGAGTTAATAGTGACTTTCACATTTCTAACATGAGAGGCAAGAGGATGTGACAGGGAAGGGATACAGGTGCCACACAGGGGAAACAGAGGTCACCATTCCACCTTTCCTCCTCCTGTTCCCTCCTTTCCCCCACCTCTGACCCTTCCACAACAGCCTCCCTGTGGGGCTGTAGCCTTCCTGAAGGGCTCCAGGCACTGGTGCTTTTGTAACTAACAATGTGGAGTTAGAGACAGCTGTAGCCAGGAGGCTCAAGCTGTGGCCCCAAAGGGTGATGGGATTGCCCGGAAGGAGAAGCTTCAACGAAAGAAGGAAATTCTGCATGGGGTCTCAGGGACTTTCAGGACTTTCTGGTCTAGAAGTTCCTCTAGCAGGTCTTGGCATGTGATCAGTCGACCGAGGGCACAAAGGCCCCAAGGCTTCTAGTAATAACAAGGAAATGGAAATGCCTAAGAGGCAGCTCTAGAGTAGCCCTTTGGGTTGTCAGGAGTTCCTTCCTTAGCAGTGGGGTCAAACCCAGAAATTGTCCAGGGGGTCAAGAATGGGGAGAGGGAATATTTCTCACCTCTCAGGTAACTCACAATCCTGAGGACGTGGGCATAGCAAGGGAGGACACCTCCCTCTAGGGGCTCCGAAATGCTTTCAGAATCACTGTGCTCACCACAGTTGGCTACTGCCCGCCTTGTCCCCAGACTCCTTGGGTAGAAAAAAAGGAAGTCATAAGACACCTTAGAGTAAATAAGATGTAATTTTTTACCCCATTTCAGACCAGCTCTTGCGCCTTAAGCAATACTTTTCTTCTCTGAGTCTCAAGTTTTTTTTTTTTGTTTGTTTTATTTTGTTTTGAATCTGCAGAATCAGACCATGGTAGTGATCTTTGTTTCACTGAGCAAAATCTAGGTGAAATGAAAATACAGCATCTGCTAAAAACTAGGTGCTCTGTAATTAATAATTCAGTTATTTATTCAACACATATTTATTGGGTGCCTACTATGTACCAGACCTTGCTTAGTGCTTGGGAGTAAAACAGAAAGATCCCCATCTGTGTGGAGTGTTTATTCTGGTGTGTGTATGTGGGAGGGGGAAGGGAAAGCAGACAGCATTTGATAAAAAATAATCATTAGATTATCTAGTTTGTTGGAAAATGGGGAGTGCTATGAAATGATGAAATGAAGAAAAAGCAGAGCAGGGTAAGAAAAGGGATGGCAAGAGTGACCTTGAAGAAGTCATGCTATTTTTCTAAGCATTTTGCTTCATTTGTAAATCAGATACAATGATATCTACCTCACAGGGCCATTCTGCAGAATAAATGCATACAAATCATCTGGGATTGTACTAGACCTTGATAGATTCTCAAGAGTAATAGTTGATATCATCATGATGCTTCAGGACTAGTAGCCTGGGTTAGACCTTACTGAGAAGGGGATATCAAAGACTGGAAGGAGATGAGGAAGTGAGCCATGGGAGCCTGGGGGAGGGCGTCCTGGGCATGGGGATCATTCATCCCGGAGGCCCTAAACATGAGCAGGGGTACCAAGGAGGTGTATCATTGTCAGTTTTCCACTTAACCCCATCAGGGAGATTGGAAAGGCTCAGACAACCAGCTCCTCTGGAAGAAGCTGAGGAAGGGGAAGAGGCATTCAGAGGACTACCCTGGGAAGAGAGTGTCAGTGAACTTGGCTGTTTCTGCAGCAACAAAAAGAGAGAAGCAGCAAATTTGTCCCAGCTGCCGTGAAATGAACACTGGAACTTGTCACCCAACTCGTTGGGCTGCAGCCAGCCTTCTTGCTGGTGGACCCCCATCTCTGCTTGTATGTATGCGAGTGTCCAATGGGGACGCCTTTCTTTGTCTGAGGTCGGGTGAGCGTGTGGGCTTGCGTGTACACTCTTTGTCAAGGTGCATCTTTGTGTGCAACTGTGTCTGTCTGCTTGTTATGTACTATGAGCGTTTTGTTCGTGGGAATGCATCTGTGTCTCTGACCCATGTGTATATGTGTTTGGCTGTATGCGTGTGTTTATATATTTCGAGAGGGGTATGTGTGTGTGTGTGTAGTAATTTGCAGCAGAAAAATTCCCCCTGCTGAAGAGATATGTGTGCAATGGAAGAGGGAGAGACCAAAGCCCCATGCTTCATTTCCTATCCATACGTGCCCTTTGACGGTGAAACTATCCATCTTTGGGGGCCTCGTGCTCCATCCCACCACCATCTCAGAAATGCAATATTTTCAAATCCCTAAATACATTCCAGTTTCAGACTTGCCAGAAATGTGAACAGTCACATTAGATGTCATTTATGGGACATTGAGGGTAATGAATTCGCTCCTTCATCCATTCATCATATTATTAGGTTTCTGTAGTGCTATACCCTGTGTTAGGTGCTGGGGATGCAAGGGAAATGGGCCACTGAAGGTTATTAGTTTTGGAGACAGGTGGGAGTCTGAGTTTCAGCTAGTGCCCTTGACGGGGTGTGTGACCTTGAACGAATCATTTTATTTTCCTAATTTGCTTTATATGCAAATCAGATACAATAATCCCTACCACACAGGGTTATTGTGAGGAATAATGAATACAAATATTTAAAATGGTAGCAAGACCCCAACAGATGTTTAAGAGGGATGGCTAATACCACTGCCACCAGCAACATCACCATGTCCCTTCTTTCAGGCTGTAGTCTCTTCCCTCAGATGGTATGCGTATTTAGAGTAGCTATCACTGAGCTGCCCAAGTCTGTGACACCCGATTTTTACATGACCTGTATCGTGGCTCAGGTCATTGTTCATAAAACCTTCAGAAGGATTTCCCTCCCCACCCACCAACCTGCTTTATTCTCCTCCTTGTGCATATCATCACCTAAAATTATACCGTACTTGTGGGTTTTTTAAATTTTATTTTGTTTAGTTTTGTTTGCTTACTCATGTATTGTTTATTTGCCTGTCTCCTCTGGTCAACGTTAACTCCACAGGAGAATAATGACCTGATTTTGCTCATTTCTCTGGAGTCAGGTACAAACATTACCTTCTGTGTCTAGGACGATGCCTGGCATCAAGAGAGCACTGAGTGAGCATGTGTTGAATGAATAAGTGAATGACTACATGAATGAATGAACTAACATGCTCTACGCCATTACAAAGACTAACTGCTGAAACTAAGTCATCAGTGTGGAAAGCTTCTCAGAGCAGACAGTATTTGATGGGGGGAGGGGGGCTGAGAGTTTTCCAGCTAACGAGCATACTAGGCAGAGGGAAGAGCATGTCATTGTGACTGCGTCAGAGGGAACAACCTACGGCGATCAACTTTGCTCCTAATCACCCTGGTGGATGCTACTGAAACTCCCCCACTTGGCCTGAGAGTGTATGGAGAAGAAACACCCCAAATTTATGACTCTGCGCAATCCTCTTCAGTCTTCCAGAAGCATTGAATCGACCCTCATTTGCATATAAATGGTCATAATTTTTTAATCATAGATAAATGCCATTCTGTTTGCTTGTCCTTGCGCCTCCCTGGATGGAGAAACAAGAGTGACTTATGGTTCATGTGTAACAGCATTGAAAACATGCACATGACACTTCCTTGCTTGGTGCATCTCCAACCCTCTCAAGTACTTATTCCATCTGTCCTTCTCCCGCCCCTGAGTGGTGAGTGGCAGAGAGAATGCTACCTTGGTTGAGAGGTCATGGTTATAAGGAAGGGCACTGGATTTAAAGGGTTTGCTTTCAAATTCTAAGTCCTTCATTACTTTCTGTGCAGTTTTAGACAAATCACTTCACCTGTCTGTACTAGCTTGGTCACTTGTGCTATGGGCAAAATATAAAATCACATAGGTGTGTCGGCAAGAATTTAAAGAAGTGATATACTTAAAATACTAACCTAAAGCAAGCCCTCAAGATGGGAATTATCATTACTGTTTCATTAAGATTATAACCATATTGGATGGAGGTATCCAGTTCAATTAAAATCAGCCAGAGAAATCAAAGGTCTTACTCTCTTACCAGAGAGGAGTGAGATACATGAAACTGCCATATTGGGATGTTGATAGAGATCGGATCTTGTTGATGCTTCTATTGAGAAAGTGCGTATTTCACCCTTGCAGGAATCTTAATTTGGAAGACAGACTGGCTGCAACGCAAGACAGGACATGGTCCCTGAATCTCATCAATCTCTTGTTTCCAACAAGAACCAGACCAGCCCTAGAGAAATCAGCCATGAGTGGACAGAGATCTATTTGATGCTTGTTCTAAGGACAATTGTGTTGGTTTCTGTTTTAGCCCTTTACTCTTGTTCTGAGATCATCTGTGGGAACAAGGGGTGGGGTCTGGGTGGAGGTGGAATGAATACTTACTGGGTTCTTCCTGCAAATGCGGTTTTTGCTTTATCTCACCTCATTCTCACGCTACCTCATGAGGCAAGAGTTATTACTGTAATTTGCAGATGAGGAATTTGAGGTTTAACTAGGTTAAGTAATTTGCTTGCAACTGATGAGGAAGAACCTACATCTGAAGTCAGACTGCCAGAATGTATTCGTTGGTAGCCTGCTTCCTATTTTCCGTGGAGATAGAAGGTGTGGGATTATTTATTAGACCCAGTTTATGGACATCTTTTTCCCTGGGAATTATCTCCTGAGAATCTTGAAGCAGTTGTCTGACTGCATACTGGCCTTGTGCTGATGTGAGGCCCAGTAGCGTCAAGAAGTCAACATGTCTAGGGGTGCCTGGGTGGCTCAGTCAGTTGAGCGTCCGACTTCGGGTCAGGTCATGATCTCGACGTTCGTGGGTTCGAGCCCTGCGTCAGGCTCTGTACGCAGAGCTTTGGATTCTGTGTCTCCCTCTCTCTCTGCCCCTCCCCCACTCACACTCTGTCTCTCTCTCCTTCAAAGATAAATAAACACTTAAAAAAAAAAAAGAAGTCAACAAGTCTAAAAGGAAGCCCAGTATCTCCCCCCTCCTCCATTCCCACCCACCCTCCTACCTTGACCCACTTTTTTTTTTAACATTTCTTATAAGTTATCTCTCACTGCAAGTTACCTTAGAACCCTCCCTTCACTCACCTCTCAACATTGCATTCCATTCCTCAGCAAGTCTTGTCCACTCTTCCTTTGAAGGTACGTCACGTTTGTACCTGCTCCAGGTCCACCAGCAAGCCCATTTTCTCTCACCTGGTGTATGTGCTCAGGGTATTTGCCTCTCTGGCCCATCCTTTTTGCTTTGCCAAGGTTTTTGTCATAAAAACAAATGTAATCATGCCCCTCCCCTGCTCAAGAACCTGTAATGGCTCCCCACTGTCTACATGTTAAGGATCAAACACCTTATCAAGGCATCTACAATATAACTTGACATACTTTCATCTCCTCTCACCTCCCATCTACCACCACAGAAATTTCTAATGATTTCTCTAAAATGCAATGCCTTTTCCCATTTAAGAAAATTCTTTCTCCAATATCTTGCTTTTTGACTCCCAGTTAACCTCCAAGCCCACATAAAATGTGATGCCTGTTACACCCAACTTCGCCAGACAAATTCAGACCCCCCACTCAGCATTTCACACTCTATAATCATTGCTTTCACACCATGCATGGCAACTCTTACACACCTCCCTCCCTCAGTGTAACATGAGCCATGAGCTTCTTAGAGATAAACATCTTTTCTTATCCTTCTTTGTCTCTTTAGCACCTAGCTTGAGAAATTTTAGAGAGAATCATAATGCAGGCATCACTCTGCATGTTCGCATTAAACATATCATAAACATATTTCCACCAAGCTATGCAGTCTTCCTAATTATCTTTTTAATTGCTGTATATTTCCTCCTGTTGATGTGCCATAATTACTTAAACATTCAATTCAAGTCATTAAATTTAACAAACATTTGCCAAGTACCCAACATGTGTGAGGTACCATGCTAGATGCTGGAGACCCTGAGAGGAGGAAAATATGGCCAGTGGCCCCAAAGATGTCACATTCTAACGCAGACAACATCAGATGATAGATACTCTAAGAGAGGCAGAGAGGCGTGTCCCTAATGGGTTGGGAGCACCAGGTAAAGGAGGACTTTTGGGGAAAAGAATCTGGGAAAAGTAAAAGACATCGGTGATATTTTGTATGAGTTTTAAGACTTGAATAGGAACCTAAAAAACAAAACACAAAAAGAAAAGACACAGAGAGAGAGAGAGAGAGAGAGAGAGAGAGGAGATAAATTAAGTCCTCATAGCTTGTAAAGGGCAGAGCTAGGAGCACTGGCCAACCATTGGTCAACATCAATGGTCTGGTTCTAGGGGCCCATTGCCATCTTTTTCTACTGGTGAACTCCTACTCATCCCATAATGCTTGGCTTTGGCCAGCTCTGTACTCTTTGCTAGTCTCAGTTCATTTTTATGAACCAGTTATCCATTTCATGCAGCTGGGAGGTACTAGCAGATTTCTTCCAACCCATCTTCGCCTTAAATCTGATAACTGGGGTTTTATAAAGTATGACCTTTTTTAAGTTTTACAAAATCAGTTCACTAACATGCATCTCATCTTTTGTTTCTATCTCCTATAAGAATTGCAATGTTATGGGGCACCTGGGTGGCTCAGTCAGTTGAGCATCTGACTCTTGATTTCAGCTCAGGTCATGATCCCAGGGTCTTGGGATCAAGGTCCACAATGGGCTCTGCACTGATCATGGACCTTGCTTTGGATTCTCTCTCTCTCTCTCTCCCCAGCTCCTCTACTCCTCTCCCCAGCTCTTGTGCACATGCTCTCTCTATCTCTAAAATAAAAAAATAAAAGAATTGCAATGTTATCAAAAACCAACTCTAGAGAAAATTCCTGGTAAGTCGCTAAAGACATTGAGTGAAAAAAATGATCAACCAAAGGCTAAACCACTGAGCTAGCTAGCAGTGTGAAAAGTTGAAAAAAATTAAAAGAAAGTGAAAGACAGTGGAAGGTCACATGATCACATTTGCAGAAATTAAAACACGTACCCACAAACAAAAAGTACCCAAATGAGTATCTTCACACCATGCCAGTGGTATTGCTGCTTATGCAGTCAGCAGAACCAAGTTTACCGAGAGCCGTGAAATCAACCCTACCCTCTGACTCACCCTTTCATCTAAGAAACTCATTCAAAAAGAAGAAAACAACAGATATTGTATGCACCATTTTCTATATTAGTAAAAGTCTGCAAACAATAAAAAAAATGTCCAACAATAGGGAGTGGTTAAATAAATTACAATATGTGAACTGGAAGGAGTATTATGAAGACATTAAAATGGTAATTACAAAGATTATGTAGCCACATGGAAAAACATTTACCATATAATATTAAGTGGGAAAAAAAGCAGAATACAAAATTGAATCTAGGCCATCACTGCAATTATGCAAAAATGTGTGCACATGAATCAAGACACCAGGGGAAGAGGCACGCATGTGACCAGCTGCTTTAACTGGTGTATTTTTCTTTTACAGATGTCCTTCAGTTTGATAGAATGTGGATCTGCTGGCCCAGTCTATGCTCTCCAACCTCTAGGGGGAGCTCGAGTCTTCCCCTCCCCAGCCTCCTCTATCCACCCTGGGAAGATAGAGAAGGTCTGCCACCTGAGAGCCAGAGGCACAATGAGGTGTGAAGGGTGAGGCTTCTGGTGCCTGGCTTAAGGGGATTATGAATAGAACTGAATTGGAGCAAACTTTCCCCAGGCCTTTTCTCTCTTGGTGCTTTTTGTTGTTGTTGTTGTTGTTGTTGTTTCCTGTCCACAGCTCTTTATTCCTCTTGTGGAATCATTTGCTCTCTTGGCTTTTTTCCTCTTCTAGGCACATATATCTTTCCTGGCTGCTTTCCTTTGGCCACAGCATTAGGAGGGATCTAGAATGTCTGTCACCCAGGAAGTAAGTGCCATCCAGAGCACCTAAATTAAAAAAAAGCAGAAATTATCCTGTAGCTATATTTGCACAAGCAAGAAAGATGTGCATTTGTGGTCCCATAGTTTCTTTTTTCTTTTTTTCTTTTTTTAATGTTTATTTTTGAGAAAGAGAGAGAGCACACACGCGTGTGCGAGTAGGGAAGGGTCAGAGAGAGAGACGGAGACACAGAATCCAAAGAAGGCTCCAGGCTCTGAGCTGTCAGCACAGAGCCTGACATGGGGCTCGAACTCACCAACCGTGAGATCATGACCTGAGCTGAAGTCGGACACTTAACCAACTGAGCCACCTCGGTGCCCCATGTGGTCCCATAATTTCTAATTAAAAGGAAAAAAAAATCTAAGTTTCCATCAAGAGAATACTAATTTAAATAATTTAGGGTACATCTTTACATTAAATACTAAGAGGCTATTTTAAAAACAAAACATGCCTGTGGGTTGATAAAATTCTTCAAAATATAATATTCAATGGGGGGAAGCAAGACACAGGACAGTGTGTGTATGTATAAATTATCCAACGGATCATAAGAAACATCTGTCTATATGTGCTGGGATGAATCAGCACTGAATATGTAAGAAACTGATCATAACAGTTACCTAGGGGGAATAGAAATTGAAGGAAGGACAGAAACTTTTACATTTTACTCCATATTTTATGGTATTTATTTGCCATGTGCACATATAAGTTTTTGATCTATCTTTTTAAAAGTGGGATTAGAGCAGGATCTAAGGATAAGGAAGTTGGGATAGGGGATTTCAAATCAACAGATTCTATAACTATGCTATGAATCTACCTAAGGACCTCTCACATCTCGCAAATGTATTCTAGCCCAGGTCACTGCAGTAGGAAACCAGGTAGAGATTTGAATCCAAAGTTGGAACACACAAACCTACCACCACCAGTACCGGTGTTATTACTACTTCCACTGATGCTATTATTAATAATGATTATCCTAAGTGCAATAGCAGTAAATAAATGTAAGACAATAAAAACATTTAATAATAATAATTATACAATAATAAATGAATATAAAGCAAAAGAACTAAAATAAAAGTCAGCATTTCAAACTCAATACTTAAAGAAAACTGCATACAATACTTAACTGTTTAAAAATTAGGATAGGAGAAATTTCACAAACAATTCTATTTTAACCAAGTCACATTTCGAGCAAGACAAAGGAAATGGAAAGTCTATTTAAAACAGGACAGGGTTAGTCCCCGCTTGTGGTTTCAGATTGGCTTCCTAATAAACTGTGACGAAGTGAGCATTAGCTGGCTTTGAGCTTCAAAATTTACTTTTCTCAAACATCTCTTTCTCCTTAAATTGTGAGCCTCGTTTTGATTCCACTCTCCAGATTTCAAAGCCCATTGACTTTGCTGTTTTAAAGTATTGCTTCTGTATGGGGAGGATGGGGAGAGAGGATGAACTGTGGAAGGCAGAAGCAGAGGGGTAAGTGCAGATTCATTTATAGTCAAGGCCAAGAGTCCTGATGTGGCCTTGTCATAGAGCAGTGCCTGCCTAATCTCTTTTCCATGTGAGTTCTCATGGAATGACGGTGGCTTCTCAGGCTTTCTAAGGGAGCAGGCACGGCACTGAGGACCCCAATCCTATTCCTCCAGCAAAACTCAATTATTAGAAGAGAATGGGAATGCGAAAAGCACCTAATATACCAACCAGGGATGCTTTGTGGAGACAGGCAGGGCAACAAGAACCCCATCTTCATATAAGTTCCTTTCCTGGCACATGGCGCCCAGCAGTTGCTCCTCAATGCCACCCCCCCTCCTCTACCTCAAGAAGAGAGTGATGTATCAACAAGGCTAATGTAGGCTTTCATTCCCTCGTTGCCTACAGATAGATTCCTTCCCTGCCCAACCTTGGGACAGAGTCTGTAGGGATGGAACTCAGATTAGATCAGCTGATTCCCCTGTCCTGGTGTGTAAATCCACACACCATCACTACTCATCGGTCACCATGGATTCAATAGTAAATGGTTCAGTGTAGAGTGACTGATACCTGATCTCCCCCATGATAGGCTTGGTTCCTGGATCAAACTGGTCCAAAAAAAAAAAAAAAAAAAAAAAAGGTTGGTTCTAGCCAGTACACAAGAAACACAAGAAGCCCTCATCTGTCAACATCTCTTGTTTGGAATTCAGAGCATTTCTCCCCATGCAAACACCATTACAAAGCAATGGATAGAACCCCACCATAGCCCAGAAAAGCATTTTGAGTTCCCCTATTATATAAATGCATAGCTATGTGTAAACTGCAAACCTGTCACTAAATAGCCAAGCTTCGATGATCTAATAATCAGCATGATCTGGAACAAAATATTGAATTTCAATGTTCGTTTTTGCAAAAAATGGGGTTGGTAGCATTGACCCTCTGAGGTCACTGAAGAAACTAAGGGAGCTGATGTGCATGAAAATACCTGGAGCAGTGCTAGGTGGAGGTACTCAGGGTATGCTTTTCCCTTCTCCTGCATCATCCAAGAATCCCTAAGCTACTGGAATGTCAGAAATAATCCTAACTTCAGCTATTTGAGAGCTTCTAAAATCACCAATAAAAAGTCAGCGTTAAGAACCATTTTTTGTGTATTTGAACTAATTTGCGATACATAAGGTCTTGCAAGCAACAGGTAACAACTGATTTGTTGCTCATCTCACCCCAGAGAGTTTGCAAATCTCCATTTATACAGTGAGTAACTTGCAGTCAATTATTTTGGAAAGGAATCCCATTTGCCTTCACGGAAGTATACTGTGAGTAACGATTATATTTCCATTTCCATCATTCTGTAATTCTATAGCCAAAAGACAGCATGCTGACTTGTTACCTACCTGTTTTCTGTGTGGGATAGAACTGGATAGAATATTACCTCGGTGATCTCAGACAGCTCATCTAATATCTCTGAGCCTCAGTTTACATGTCTGAGGAATAAGCATAATCGTATTTTCTACAAGGTGTTGTTGAGAGACGAAAGTATATGCTATATTTTTATGCCTGGCTCAGATGGTAATTGCTATTATTGTCGCTGTTGTTTGGGGGTTTTAAAAAAACTCACTTTATGAGCCTTTGCTTTGTGTATTTTCAGCATCATGAAGGATGCAACTCTTACCTCTGTCTGATCATTCTTTTTTGCCGTCTATACCAAAATTAATAGAATAATAAAATTAGAAACATTTAAGGTGGACCTTTGAAACCAATGCAATAGCCAGCATAGGTCAGTGAATGTAGTAAGTTTAATGAACATTTGCTGACAGGTTGAATAAATGTTTACGTCCAATCACCCAGTCAGTGTTTTGAATGCTCTCTAGAAGATCCTTGGCAAGCGGTCAACAGCTCTATGATTGGACACCTCCAGTCTCCAGAAACTTGAGACTACTTTAATTGCATCTATAGTAGGTTTAACTGATAGGTGATTTGTGAAGCCACTTTTGAATCCTACATCCACGGCAGGCTGAAGGCCGCACACATCGATCAGGGCACCGAGACGGGCCCAGAATCCTTAACTCCAGCGGGATTACGAACAAATCAAAATTCTCTCCCAAATTCCAAATGTTGAAGAAGTCTGTTTTTCACTGAGCCGTCATTCACCCCTCCCCTCTCTGCTCCATTTTGGGGGCCCTAAGAGCCAGACATAAAAAGTCTGATTGTTTTCCCGCGTGAGGTTGCTTCAGAGATCTGCGGGCAACTCTCAGTTTTTCAAATCTATCCTTGATAGGAAACACTCCTTTGCAACCACCACACACAGAATTCCAGAGATGTGAGTAAGAAATAGGGGAGTTCCTCATGATTTGTTCATAAAGAGGGAAGAGGAGAGGCCTCTTGCTCTGAGCTATTATTAAAATAAATGTCATTGGCTAAAAGGCCAGAAAAATTTGGGGACCACCCAGGAAAATGACACTTTCTCAGCTCCACCATATCATCACTAATTGGATATTCTAACACTTTCTGTAGCATTTCATAAAAATGTTTCAAGACCAAGTGATAGAGTGTCCAAACAAGAATATCACAGATATTCACTCTGGCTGGTTCTGGGGAAACAACTCTAACAAAACAGCAAAGTTGGTGGGTTTTTCCCCCCCTCAAGTCCTAGATTGGCCTCTCTCTCTCTCTCTCTCTCTCTCTCTCTCTCTCTCTCTCTCTCTCTCTCCCTTCCCCATTCCCTGAGGTTTTGCTAGACCTCAGACTCTTGAAACCACCACTCGAAATAGCCATGGTTCAGGGTTTAAAGGTCAAATCCAGAGAGGTTCACTTGAATTTGTTTTGGATTGAACACCTCCCCTGAGAGGTATATAATTTCAGGGTCATTTTGTGTGGCTTTCCCTCAAGTTCAGTCAGGATTTGTTGTCAAAAGTGACACAAAATCGTGAGCTTAATCTTTTCCAGGAACTTGGGGTAGAAAGTATCTCAGGACTTCTGGAAGATGGGCACTTTTGCTCTCTGTAAGATCATAAACCCAGAAAGAAGTTCTATTTACTTGATTCCTTGAAAACACAAAAGGCCTTTTTTTATGAAGTTAGTGAAGAAAAAAATTAAAGGTCCTTAAGTGTTTGGTTTACATCAGCCTGTTTGTTCTGTTTCGGAGGCTTCAGTCTTCTCGCCTACCAAAGAGAAAGAATCCATTACCATCATTGTGACACCAGCCTCTCCTGAGCTCTTGGAGCAGATAGATAGTCAATGGTTAGAAGCACTTTGCCCAGCTACTCAAAGCACTTCCGACCCAGCAGTGGGGACAGGGCTCTCGAGAGGTACTGTATGTATTTCTTATTCCGGTGTACCAAATGAATGCAAACTTGGTGACTTAAAGCAACATAGATGTATTATCTTACAGTTCTGGAGGTCACAAGTCTTAAACGGGTCCCTCGGGGCCAAAGTCAACATGTTGGCAGTGCTGCATTCTTTCTGGAGGCTGGAGGGGAGGATCCATTTCCTTGCTTTTTCCAGCTTCTAGAGGTCACTTGCATTCCTTGGCCTGTGACCCCTTCCTTCCTCCTCATTGCCAGGAACATAGCATCTTCAGATTTCTCTGTGCAACCTCCTTCTTCCACTTATAAGGATTATGATTACATTGGGCCCAACCCAAATAACCCAGATCTTCCATTTAAAGACCTTTAGCTTCATCGCATTTACAAAGGGTCTCTTGCCATATCAGGGGATATGGTCACAGCCTTCAGGGATGAAGACATCATGGAGGGGCCATTATTCTTCCACCAGAGAGGCTAAGCCAAAATTAGGAGCTGGATCTAGACCTGGGGAAGGAGGAAGCTGAGGGAGGAGGCCCTCACCATTGGTAGAGAACCTGTTACTTTGTCATCAAGGAATCCAAGGGAAAAGAGGGAGCGGTGTCCCATTTGCAAGTTATAGAGACTTAGACTCAAGAGTTTTTATGGTGTTTCCAAGACACACAGACATCCCAAAGGAATAAAGACCGAAGCTTCTTCTGCAGCACCCTGCTGCTGAGTTTACCATGAGTATCAGATGGCAGATGTGTTTAGCCAGGTTTTATGATTCAGAGCTGGGACTGTGCACACATCTGAACTTGCCGTTGGTGACTCCTCAAAGCTCAAGGTTGATGTTTTTGATGTTATTCCTCAAAGGTGAGACTTACTTCGTGAAATCATTTTTCTCTTTAGTGGGAAGTAAGTGAAAACATTCCTGTATTTTTGGCTGAGCCAAAAGAAATGCTGTTTTCAAAGAGTAAGTAGTTTTCACCTGTGAATACCAGATTACATTTCAGCGCTATAGAGGGGGTTTTAAAGAATATCCCCAAAAAATCAAAAGGTAAAACATTTCTATATGGAAAATTATTTTTAAATCTTCTAAATAGAAGGTTAGTCAGGGGTGTGAGAAGCTGTATAGAATTAAAAAACTGGTAGCCTATTTCCTCTGCCTTGTGTTTCTGAGCCAAATTGTATTGAATTTTGAAGAAAGAGACTTGGCATTTCTACAAAATTTGGAAAAGAGGAAAAAACATTTCACAGAAATGCTACAAGAATAAATCATGTTTCGGGACTCCTGGCCAGAAAGAGCACCCTCTTCATCCACCTCACATTAGCCTAAGAGATTTTCTTTGAAATAGAGTGGACCTTTTGAAATTCTGAATTATTAGAGTAACTCAAATTACATCTTTAGAATTCTGAGAAAGGCCAACAATAGTTTCAGTCTTCCCCCTCCCCACTACCATTTTTCTATCATACAATGTGGTCTCCCACATGCTTCTGGGAAGAGGCATGATGGACAACATTTTATGAAAACTCATTTTGCTCTAAAAGCTTCCCATCTTGTTTCAATGCCAAATTTATATTTGAGCATATGAGAAAGGCATCTCCCTTTGGAACGTTATCGCCGATTTCACAAATAAGTCAGTAATTCACTGATTTCAATAATAAGGCTGAAAGCTTAATCACCACCCAAACCATTTGCTGTGTTAACCAGAACATTCAGCTTCTCCAAGGGCCAATTACAAATCTCAGAAATAAAGGAGGATACATTTTTTAGGTGAGCTAAAAATAATTTAGAATAAACATAAGACTTAGGCATCAGATAGATTAACCCCGAGGGAGGTTATGATCTCAACCTGTAACAGGAAGGATCTCCTGATTGCCCTCATCGCTTATGGGATCCTCGCAGTCATGCTTTGAAATAGGGATAGTAACCTTTTTAACAAATAAATTAACTGAGGTTCAGAAAGCTAATGTGACTTTTCGAAGACACCTTATTACAAAGCAGTCAGCGAGGTCTTTAAGGCATCAATTTTTATTGCCTCCAATAAGAATATGTTTACCCTATTCTACTAAGAGATGGGAGGTTAAAAACCATGTACATGGAGATTTTCACAGGCTTTTTCACTTGTTACACTGAAATATTCCCTTTGGATCAGAAGCATTTCCAGGGTGAGCATGAAGACAGTGACCCTGACCTCCGCTGAACCACAGGGCACATTTACAAGGATTTGGTGTGCAACTGATAGCTGAATTGCTCTCTCAGATCCCATGTGCCTTTTGCACACACAGTCATGGCTTCTCCGGTACTCCCAGATGTTCCATCTCCAACATTTGAACTAATATGTTCTAATTAGTTAAACACATGTGATGTTCAAATTCTTTGACATGGAAAACAAGTAAGAGATTATTTCAATCTGGAGTTGGGGGTCCTTCTCGGTGCATGTTGATAAAAACATGAAGGTCCATCTGTAGAGGGAAATGTAGAGCCCAGAATCAGACACCAGGAACATGCTGTCATAGCAAACATATATAATATACATATAAAATATAATATATGTTATGTATATTGTATGTAAGTGAATCTATACATATGAAACAACCTTTTTGTTCCCACAGAACTCGTTCCATGATATTGACCCCTGGTTGTTTTATTTAAAATGTTAACTTAGGGGCACCTGAGTGGCTCAGTCGGTTAAGCGTCCGACTTCGGCCCAGGTCATGATCTTACGGTTTGTGGGTTCGAGACCTACGTCGGGCTCTGTGCTGAGAGCTAGCTCAGAGCCTAGAGCCTGGCTTCGGATTTTGTGTCTCCCTCTCTCTCTGACCCTCCCCTGCTCGTGCTCTCTCTCTGTCTCTCAGAAATAAATTAAAAACATTAAAAATTTTTAAAAATTAAATAAAATGTTAACTTAAAATGTGAGATGTGACCAATAATGTTTCATTGAGTTGTTATGAAGATTAATAATGCCATGTATTTCAATTAAGTTTTGCTTGCTGACCCCTACTACTCTTGATTCCGATCAAGTATCACTTTTCTAGCAGCTTCTGTGGTTCCTGCCCACTCCCTGGCTTTGCCAAACTGGGCTAGACACCCTTTTGGGTGGACTTCCTGCCTCACTGCACATGCTACATCATGCTTTAATTATCTCATCAGACTGAGCTCTTCGAAAGCAGGAATAACATGCCATTAATCTCCAGAACTTCGGCAGCCATTCCAGTCCCTAGCACACAGTCTCTGTTGAGTGAATAAATGCAAAATGCCTCTCACGGAACCTAGAACATAATATTAATGCTATCTTATTTTATGTTCAGAAAGCACTAAAAATGCAGTGCGCATTAACTACTAAAAAAGAAATGTTTTAGTTACTTCAAGTTATGGAAGGTTTTAAAATGATTAAAACAGTGGGTGTGAAGAATCTCATGTTTCACTTTTATAATGACTTGTTATTTTTGAAATTCACAGCTTGGATAGTAAAAGAAATGAAAGAGTCTGAGTTCCAGTACTTTCCATGCTCTGCCACAACATCACCAAATGCAGAATTCATTTGCAGACAATTCTCCTTTTCCAGTCTTGATGACCTAAAAAAGAAAAATGTAAAGATGATTTGTTTCCAGTTTTACTGTTTACTGGTTTGGGGGAAACATTCAACATTATTTTTGGAAATTCAAATGGGAAGTTTTGGCTCATGAAGTCAATGTCCACTGTGCAGTAGGACTGACTCCAGGTAAAGCCCTGGAATATTCTCAGCAAAGGGCAGATCTGGGCACACCCTCATAACAAACTTGCCTTTTCATTGAAAAATCACTGTCACGTGTCAGGATACATCTATTGACTTTTTCCTTCCCCAAAAAGAGGTCCAAGTCTTCCAAAGCAGTCTGATAGTCCCAAAGGATATATTCCCATCTGAGTTTCCATAAAATTCCATAGACTCACTCTTAATAGATATACCCTAGGCAGATCAAGTAACCGACAGGCACAGAATATAGTTAAATTAGCATTTTTTACTTCCAAGTTTAGGGGCCCCTATTCTGGAAAATTTTTTGGCTTTTGACAATGAGGAAAGAGACTTCTTGGGTTCACCATGGAAGTCTACAGACCTAAAGGCTTGAAGGAGGTGGTTCTCAAGCCTGGCTTGACATTAATATTGATGTCATTGAGGGAGATTTGTAAACTATTGATGCCACTCCAGAGATTCCTGAGTAATTGACCCAGCAACTTGGTCATCTGGACTTTTAAAAGCTCTCCAGGTGTTTCTAATGTGCAGCCAAAGTTAAGAACAGTTGATTTGAGGCCTTAGCTGTGGTTCTTATCCCTTGACGCACACTAGAATCTGGGAAACTTTGAAAACATCCCAGTTTTGTCCCCCTTCCTCCTGAATCAGTGGTTCTTGAACTTTAGCACATATCAGAATCATCTAGAGGACTTCTTCAAGCACAGATTGCTGGTTCCACCCCCAGGTTTGCTAATTTCAGTAGGTCTAGGGTAGGGCCTGTGAATTTGCATTTCTAACAAGTTCCCCTATGGTGCTATTGCCACTAGCCTTGGGACCCACTTTGAGAACCATTGCCATAGATATTATCATTAATATAGTTCAGGGAACTTTGTATTTCTAAACTTAAAAATATCTGGAATCCATACCTAAATGCTATCTCCTTCTCATTTTCAATGAATCAACCTTGCATTGTAATGGAGATTCTCCAAGACTCCATCTTGAGTAGTTTCTAATAATCTTTCTCCTAAGGCTTTCCAGGGAAATATGGTAGAGTGGACAGAGCACAAGACAAACCGGCTTTCAACTCCTGGCTGTGCCACTTAGAAGCAGTTGACCACCAGCACACTACTAACCTTAGTGTGATCAACTCCTCCCTGTTTTCCTAGGACTTCACCAGTTTCAGCACTGAAATTCCAAACCCCAGGATATCCTTCGTCCAGGGAAAACCAAGATGGTTGCACCCCCCCACCAACCAATATACCTTCCATTTTTTAACCAGTGGTAAGGAAAACCAAGCTGACCTTGAAGAGTCTCTTCATGAATTTGAGATAGTATATGTCTCTGCTTTGCAGAGAGCAATTGCTTCATAAAAAGTAATCATGATTATGCCTAAGAAATCTTTTAAGATGGATTGTGTCAAGGAAGGAAAGGCCACTCTTAATCACCAGTAAACATTTACAATAAAGATAATGTGTGACCACTGATTTGGCCAATCTTTTTAGAGCAATATATTTCAACCTTAGGTAAACATCGAAATCATCTGGGCAGGAGCACCTGGTTGGCTCAGTAGGCTAAGCGTCCAACTTCAGCTCAGGCAGTTCGTGGCAATTCGTGAGCTTGAGCCCCGTGTTGGGCTCTGTGCTGACAGCCCAGAGCCTGGAGCCTGCTTTGGATTCTGTGTCTCCCTCTCTCTCTCTCTGCCCCTCCTCAGCTTACACTCTGTCTCTCTCTCAAAAATAAACATCAAAAAAAAATTTTTTTAAATCATCTGGCGAGATTTTAACCACCTCTTCCTCCAATACCCAAATTATACTTCATGCCATTAAATCATATTCTCTGCTGAAGGAAGTCAGACATCAGTGTTTTTGAAAGCCCCCCATGTGATTTCAACAGGCAGCCAGGGTTGGGTTGGGTATTGATGTTCCACGCAGGGTGGCTCAACATGTGTTTCTCTGACTGGCAGCACAATTATGGCCCAGGAACTTGCTGGACATGCAAATTCTTACCAGTCTCTCCCTCCCAACTAGTATAATAGAATCCTCAGGGTTGAGATCCAGAAATCAGTATTCTGTCAAGCTCTCCCATGCATGCTAAGGATCACACTTGGACTACACCAACATGGCATTTCCTTGTGTCTCTGCTGATATGCTAATGTTGTGTCTTCCTAGCAGCCCTAAATAAGCCATGTTTTTATGGGATGTTTTTGTCTTAACATACTATAAAAGATTTTATTTGCAAGGACTCCAGTTAGGATTTTTGCATCAATATTTAAAAATAAGTTCCCTCTCTGGTTTTTATTTTGCACAAACTTTCCCAGGTCTTAATGTCAGAGATATATCTTAACTTGGTAAAATTCATTGAGAAACTTTTCATATTTTATGTTTTAGACCAGTTTATATAACACTGAAATTACTAGTTCCTTGGAAATTTTAAATTCACTGGTGAAAACACACATGGCTCTGTCAACTCTTCTTGGGAGTAAATCTATTACACCTTTTTTTAAAAGATAGGTTTTGGCTCATAAAATTTATAACATTTCTGTTATTTTTGACCACATTTTTCATCTCAAAAATCATCCACCTTGAAATATTGTTTTCAGAAATATTGGCCTAGATAAAAATATAATGTTTTTAATTCTTTCAACACTGTGTCTATGTTTTTTTAAATCCTGGAACTGAATGTTCAGTACAGGAACAAATGTCCTTTAGTATTTAATATTAAATACTTGATGGTATGAATTTTCCTCTGAGAATAGCTATGGCTGATATTCAAAATTTTCCATAAGTTCCATTATTATGAATTTCTGCTTATGGAATGTACTATGATAGATAATTTTAAAAGTCGTTTGAGCAATGAAAACTAAGATCTTTGTTTTCACAGCATGGGATATTTATACATAATATATATGTATCTCCCATATCAACTTATAAATGAATATATATGTATATCAACCTCTAAGTAATATTCTGGTTGTCTCATATGCTACTAGTTGTGATTTTTTCAGTGAAGAGAGTTTTGCAAATTTCTTAAACTGCAAAAAACAGAATTACCCTCTTTTTTCAATAAAAATAACATTGGTTGTTTCTGTTGTGGAAACATTTGCCTGTTTAGTTTGAATTTGCAATTGCGTGGTGTGTTGAAATCAAACATTTTATTCTTTATTCTTTTAAAAATAAGTATTTGGGGGGATTAAAGAGTACACATCATGATAAAAAATTAAATACATAATTATTTTTATTTTCAAAATTTATGCATGTTAAATGAAAAAAAAAAGAAATACAGAAAGAAAACAGAGACAAGAAATTTTAAAACATGATTCCAATCCACTGATACAGTTACTACTTGGATCAACTCTATATCATAACCTTGATTTCCTTCTTTTCACTTAACAATGTACCATGAACAAATTAGTATGCTATATTAAATGAATTTCTTGAATTTATTATTGTTATAATATTAGAATATTAAATTTCTTATCACAACTTTAGTGACTTCATTTCACACTAAAGATGTTTACCCTTAAACCTCACATATATCATAGTATCATTTTAACTTTTGTGTTTTAAATAACGCTATAATGAATATCCTTAGATATTCATGTCTGTGTATATACATTATTGCTCTCCTGGTAGAAATGTCTAAAATGGAAGATTATTGAGTTAATGGATAAGAAACACATTGATAAGTATTCTGCTGAAATATTTTTATTTCATCTAATTCTTTTAAACAGCAAACAACTGCAGTTTTATATGGGCCCAAGTTGGAAATCTTTTTTAAAAAAGAGTAATTTTCTTTGTACGTATTGTTCTAACCAGATTTTTCACTTTCATTGTTAGTGTTTTCTGGTTCAATGTAGTTTCCTTTTGTCTATTCTGCATTTTCTTTCCTTGTGGTTCTCTGTCATTTGCTAATTAAACACTAAACCCTTTTATCTGCTAGTAATTCAGAAGACATATTATTTCAAGTATTTACACACCCAACTAATCTTTAGTTTTCTGATTTCTAGGTGTAATAAGCTAATAAGTAACTGTCAAGATACTCCCTGTAAGATAGAAAAACGAATCTACCATCATTGTTCCCACCCTTTTACCCAACTAATTTCCAGGATATTCCCAGAAATCATGGAATTTTGGACCAGGTAATTATGCCACGTTTTAGTTTTTATTATTTACTTATCTTTTCGTTTATCTATGAGTGTGTTTGTGAAAGTCCTTCATTTAACTGGTCTCTCTGATTGCCAGGAGACTGTTTAAAGGAAAGTTATAGGAATATATAATTTTCAAAAAACAAACTAAAGTTTGTCTGTCAGCCACTGAGAAAGTGAACGGCTGCTCAAAGGAACATCTGATCTGATTCCTTGATTGCAATCCTTTCTCCTCAAAACTTCAGGCAATGCTTTTGTGTTTCTCATGGATAGTACTTTGGAGAACTCTGAATTCTGTGAAATGCCTTATAGGCCCCCTTTTTTTTTTGTAATAAATCATGCAGAAATAGCTTTTACTCCTCCAAATAATGGGATTGGTTTGTTTGTTTCTTTGTTTGAATCAGGTTTTATTTAGGTAATGGACTTCACTTAGTAATACTTCCTAGCACTTTTAGCCCACAGACTCTGCTATTTCATTATCTGTCTTTAGAAATACTATAGATCTTGGGGCGCCTGGGTGGCTCAGTCGGTTAAGCATCCAACTTCAGCTCAGGTCATGATCTCGCTGTCCTTGAGTTCGAGCCCTGCTTTGGGCTCTGTGCTGACAGCTGGGAGACTGGAGCCTGCTTCAGATTCTGTGTCTCCCTCTTTCTCTGACCTTCTCCTGCTCAAGATCTGTCTTTCTTTCTCTCTCTCATAAGTAAATAAACATTAAAAAAAATTAGCCCCCTCTCCCAAAAAAAGAAAAAGAGAAGAAATACTCCAGGTCATTGTATCTCCTTCACGGGTATCACATTCTGTTTACAGCAGTAGATTATAAAGAAGTCCAGCTTCTCAACTGGACTCAGAGGTAGTTAAGAACCGGGGACCATATCCCATTGTTTAAGATTGGTATTAGGGAAGGATAATCAGAAACTTCAGAGAGAGTCTCTTAGGGAGTGTATTAGCAAGAGCACATGGCTCTGAACAGAACATGGGTAAGGTTGGGCAGGGCCCCCATCCTTAAGAAAATCCCCCAGCACACTTAGCTTTTCCTTGTGTCCAACCAGGATGGTGCTAATCTTCCACGGGAAGAGACAGAGGGCTGTTGCCCCTGTGCTCAAAGTGCAGTCACTTCGGGGTGATTATTAAAAAAAAATTATTAAAAATGCAGCTCCGTAAGTCCAATCATCAAACCAGATGAATCACCATCATCCCGGGGCATAGTCCAGGAATCTGCAGTTTTATAAGTAGCCCAAATAAATCTTAGACACAAGGAGGTTTGGAATCCCTGATTTAGATTCTTTTTTCTTCTGGAAGGATATATGAAGATTACATGGAGGAATTAAAGATCAACCCCCTCTAATAGTGTAAGCAGCATAGGCAGCGGTTATATTGTGCTCCGATTACTTATCTGAATAAAATTAGACAGATATTTGGGGGATGGCTAAATGGAAACTATGAGCGCTCTGTTTCCTTAGTGGCTTTTAAAGATATTCTGTGTCTTCTTAATGAACCTCTATGAATGACCTCAGTCCTAAGGAAAATTGGGCTGCTTCAAACCCACCACTTTCCTTACTTATCCTGAAGACTAAGTAACTATTAGAGCAGACATTAAACTCTAACCACCACCGGCTATACAAGATGACTCAACTCAGGTTGTAATTAGGGAAAGAAAGAGCCAGAGGGAGACCAGAGGGGGTTAGGGCAGGGCAGCTAGCTGGAGGGAGAAATGTTCCAGGTCTTCCCCAGAGGCACAATGGCTCTCCTCAGGGACCAGCCTTGGTCAGTCTCCACAGCTACTCTCTGATACCCCTCCTAAGCCAACTGGACCCTTATGTACCCAGAAATGCCTGAGATTTAGAAGGGCAAAAAGAAATAGCCTCGGATACCATGATATAGTCTGTGGTTGGATTCTCAAGACTGTCCTGTGGATAACATTGCAAGAAGTGACAAAGTCAGGGTTTCTAGTGTTTGAGGAGATCTGGAAGGGATGAATTGTTTCTCAGACAGAGTAGTGCTAGGATGAGAAGTCTCTATAAAACAGGAAGATTATGGAGGGAGGGAACAGGCAGATTCTAGTTCTCGCTACAGCCATCTTCCTTAAAGGGCCTGACCACACCATGTTCCCTCCAACATTGGGCTCCCTGCACCTGAATCCCTTACCAGAATTGCTTCGCCCCCTATCCACTTCCCCGTGAACATGGGGTTCAGACACCGCTTTCCTAGGGAAGCAGAGCCCGAATCCAAGCCGGGTCAAGTCCTCCTGTTGCGTGACTTCCATTGTACCCCCTACAGTTTTCCTCTGTGGCACTAAGCGTAGACCTGACTTGGCTTTGAGCGTGGCGGAGGCAGAACCAGAGCCCTCAGGTTGTGCTTCTCATGGTCTCCGCCTCTGCTTAGATCGACTCTTTTATGCAACGTGTGAATGGATTCTGCCATTCTGTTTGATGAACTCCAGACTCACGGACATAAAGGGACACAAAATCTCATTTAAAAAAAATATTCATTTTCCCATCCGTTTGGGAGACCCAACAAAAAGTTTGGCTTGTATTAGGGAATAAAATTCAGTTCTTATTCTAGTCAAAGAGGTTTCCTTATCTTCAAATACTACTCGGGTTTTGAATAACCTAAATAAATAGCCTTTGCAAAGGGCCTGTGCCTTTCAAAAGCAACCGGCTCAGGAAGGAGCCCGGGGCATGATGGACGATGGTGAAAACACAGAGCCCTCTGCCTGTAGCCGAAGCCAAACACAGGACATTCCTTTGTACACTTGTCTCTATGGACTTGTGTCAGTGGCTCCCTGACCCAGAATCACCCAGTTAAACAAACCAGGGATTACTCTCCTAAACTCACACAAAACCAAACCTGCCAAGCTCTTCATAATCCTTGAGACAGTCTTTACCTGTTCACATGCGTTCGGCCTCTCATAAAACAGCAGTGAAAGCCTCCTTTTTTAAGGTTCTCAAGATACAGAGATTAGCTCAGTTTTCCCTTCAAAATGACATTTTCCAAACCATATGAGCAAAGTTTCCTTTGCAGTGGCCCATTGAATGGCAAAGGAAACCAACCAGTGGTCCATGTCACTCATAAGCTATTCTAACCTCAAATAGTTGCCCTAGAAATCATGGCTGGACAAATTTGAAATACCCAAACCTGGATTAAGCCTGTAAGCTTCAATTGACTTCAATTCAAGCCCAGCTCCCTAGTTTTATCATGTATGACATTACATCACTGCATTGCAATGAAACGTATAATCAAAAAGCCAGACTCCACTTTCCTCTGGGATTTTGGAAGAGCAGTTCCTTTTTAGGGGTAAAAATATGAGCTGTGACCTTGTTCTTTATGTTGTTGGTCAAGTATCAACCCAAACATTCATCCTTTTAAAGAGAGGATGCCATGCAATCAAGCCAATGCCTGGCCTGATGATTTATCCCCCACTGCCCAAATAACTCAGTGCGCGGGGTCACTTTGCAGGAAATGTTTCAACGAACCAACTCCACTCCTCTCTCATTTGACTCTATCGGAAAGTTCAGGCAGGAAGAGACGGGCTTTGAGGTATCACGTTTCAGGGACTCTGAAGCTAGAGGAAGAGTCAGAGGCTAGGAATATAAGAACCAAGTTGTACAGGCATGGGACTAGGGGTATGGGAAACGATCCCTAGAGTATGTAACTTAGGAACAGAGTGTGGAGTTCAGAATCGAAGATAGACACAAGTGGACCTGGGCATCTAATACAGAACTGCTGTTGGAGGAAACAGAGTAAGCTTATATAAATGGGGCAGAGCCCTCTGGTCACAGGAGAGAAGTGAACCCCAGCAGACCGAGGGAGAGCCACAACTCCTGTGATTGTGAATAAACCAGCACCATCCAGACATCCAGCTCAGGGCCAGAGCTAGGATGTGTGCCTGGGCAGGTCTGAGGCCACAGGTCTGAGCACGTACACCCATGTGTGAGGAATAGAGGACTCGGGGGCAGCGAGCCAGGCTCCCAACACAAGCTCAGACAACAACCGTTCCCTCCCTCCACACGCGCATCAGAGAGCCAGACCAAAGCCCGCCATCCCAATAATCCTTCATGATTCGCAAGGAGAAAAGGTGTTTTGAAGATAGAATAGGAAGGGAAGGTTTTAAAATATGCAAATAATTCCACTTGCAAACAGTTAATAATTTATAATAACCCTTATTTGCTAATAATTTGAATATTATGAACTGCGGCGTGCTCGGAAACTTACTGATCCCCTGCTCTGAAAGCCGCACATGGATTCGTTTTGGATTTTTCTCTTATTTTACTTCTCAGAAAGGGAGCAAGCAATTGAAGCCTGAGAAAGCAGGTTGCTAGGCTCACACTTTTCACTTCAGCAGGAGTGAGTCTGGTGTAGTCTAGGTGGGTAATTAGAGACGTATCTAATTTCTGCCCGATTCTCTGGGGCTGCTAGGACCACCGAGGTGACACTGACCCAGGTCCAGGTGGCTCAGGCGAGTGAGTGATCGTTGGTTATCTGTCACCTGCCTCGGAGACAAGGAGCACCTTTTCTGACCTTGAGACAGGGGCATAAGGAGAAAGGGACAGAGCTAATGTTATGGAGTATCTACCACAGGCCAGGCTCTGTGCTAAGTGTCTTACATCCATTGCCTCCATTAAATCTCACCTTTGCCAAGCACGTATTTGAATGATCTGCGTTGAACACAGGTGAAAATGGAGGCACAGAGAAGTAAAATGGCTTTTCCCATGGACACGAGATGGGAGCATCAAGTTTCTGTGACTGCTGTAACAAATTAGCACAAACTTAAAACAGCACAGATTTGTTGCCTTACAGTCCTGTAGGTCAGGACCCTGATACAGGTCTCCGTGGGCTCAAATCAAGGTGTCAGAGGGGTGATGTTCTTATCTGGAGACTCAAGGGGAGAATCCACTTGCCTGCCTTTTCTGGCTTCTTTCCTCCAACTTTAAAACCATTGCGTGGCTTATCACTTCTTTCCTCCATCTTTAAAACCTTTGCTTGGCTTATGGCTTCTTTCCTCCATTTTTAAAACCATTGCTTGGCTTATGGCTTCTTTCCTCCATCTTTAAAACCATTGCTTGGCTATGGCTTCTTTCCTCCATCTTTAAAACCATTGCTTGGCTTATGGCTTCTTTCCTCCATCTTTAAAACCAGCAACGATGCATCTCTGACCCCGCTTCCACTATCACATGTGGTTCTCTGACTTTGCTTCTTTCTTCCACTTTAAGAACCCTTATGATTATGTTGGACCCTCTTGGATAATCCAAGGCATCTCAAGATCAGCTCTTTCTTGCAACCTAATTTCATCTGAGAACTTAATTCCCCTTTGCCATGATACCTAAGATACTCATAGGTTCCAACAGTTAGAATGTGGCATCTTGGCAGGGCCATTCCCAATACAGTGGGACATGTAGGATAGGAACCCAAGCAATCTGGCTCCCAAACTCATGCTTTTAATTAGAAGACAGTTTCAGTGATGAAGACAGTATCAGTGACATGCATATTTTACCCAGCATCAACATCTATCCATGCAATTTGTGCAAGGTACATCTGAATGAAAAATTAGTCTCTCGAGGTGCCTGGGTGGCTCAGCCGGTTAAGCCTCTGACTTTGGCTCAGGTCATGATCTCAGGGTTCGTGGGTTCGTGGGTTCGAGCTCCATATAGTGCTCTGTGCTGACAGCTCAGAGCCTGAAGCCTGCTTTGGATTCTGTGTCTCCTTCTCTCTCTGTCCCTCTCCTGTTCATGTTCTGTCTCCCTCTCTCTAAAAAATAAACAATAAATTTAAAAAAAGAAAAGTTAGTCTCTCAACAAAGGTATGGATCCTGCTTGCTTTCTTCAGTGGATTCATTTGCATTTTGATGGAGTTAACCATGCAAACTAACCAATGCTATTGAGACTAGAAACTATTTTAAACTTGGATGCCCCCTCTCTATTCCTACCCTAATGACTCTGACTCACTCTCTCATTCTCTCTCTCTTTTTCACACACACACACACACATACACACACACCCCATCTGTATGTGTGAAGAAACACCTTTGTTTAATTGTGCTTGTGAAGAAAATATTGTTTCATTATACAATTATATATACATGTCATTATCCATATTACTGTTCTTTTTTCACTATTTATTTTTGAGAGAGAGCGACAGAGTGTGAGTGGTAAAGGGGCAGAGAGAGAGGGAGACACAGAATCTGAAGCAGACTCCAGCTGACAGCTGTGCTGACAGCTGTGCTGACAGCTCAGAGCACTATACGGGGCTCGAACTCATGCACTGTGAGATCATGACCCAAGCCAAAGTTGGACGCTTAACTGACTGAGCCACCCAGTTGCCCTAAATGTTTTTGTTTTAATGTTTATTTATTTTTGAGAGAGAGAGAGAGAGAGAGCATGCAAGGGAGCAGGGAAGGGGCAGAGAGAGGGAGACAGAGGACCTGAAGGGAGTTCTACGCTGACAGCGGAAAGCCCTCAGCCCAAAGTGGGGCTCAAACTCAGGAACTGAGAGATCATGAACTGAGCCGAAGTTACATGTTTAACTGACCGAGCCACCCAGGCGCCCATAGATGAATGTTCTTTTAAGGTCATTCCCCCTCCACTATACTGAAAGGGCTTTGAGGGCAAGGGCTGTGCCTGTTTTTCCTTCACAACTGTGTTCCTAACACCTAGTACCTGACACACAGGTGCTTATATGTTCAAGAAATGCTTTAGAGATGGTTTTCCATCACCTCTATCATCACATTGCCATCCCCCTCCTCCTCCTCCTCCTCCTCTACATCATTACTCTGCCATTGTAGCCATTACTTTCCTCACATTTCATGCGTTCATGTCTTACACAGAAGAAAACCTCATATTTGCATTTTATCATGACACGTTCAGGTGGGTGGAATAACTAGCCTTCCACAGCTATGTAAATTGAAGCTCAAAGAGAAGGAACCCAACACAGAGAGGGAGAGTATGTCCCAGGCCACACCTGCTGGGCCCCTAGATCCTCTATCCCAGGATACCTAAGGTTACAGCCAAGAAGGGAACCCAGGGACTCTAGGGGGAGGCACTAAAAACAAACTTGGGTTTCTCTACGACTTGATTTTCCTCTTACCAGTCATGATGAGGGGCGGGAGAAGGGAGTAACCCCACTCAGCTGCTCTCAGGACTTTTATGAGGCCATGGTAGTGTGATTGTGAACATTTCCCTTCTCTGAGCTTCTGAGAGCATGTCCACACCCATGGTCAGTCATTGTCCTGCAGACAGGAGCAGAAGGGGATGGAAAGGCATAAACAGTTATCAGAGGTTTTCCAAAGCCCCCAAGAGCCTGCATGTCCTGGTCCATGCCAATACCTTCACCTCCATGGACTATCATATTTATTTTCTCTCTCTCCTTTCTAGCTTCGCAAAGCTTTCAGATCTCAACCTGTGTGAACACCCTTGGTTATACACTAGTGCGTATACACTAGGTTCCTTTCAGTTATGAGTATGTTTGCTTCATTGTCTTTGGTTTATTGCACTAGGACAGGGGTTGGCAAACTATGGCCCACAGACCAATTCTAGCCCTCCACTTGTTTTGTAAATAAAGTTTTATTGCATCACTCCTTTACATGTATGTGTGGCTGCTTCTGCAGTCCAACAGCAGAGGTGAGAAGCTGTAGCAAAGACTGCATGGCTTGCAAATTCTGACATATTTACTATCCAATCCTTTGCGGAAGACGTTTGCCAATCCCTGTTCTGGAATATAATAAGGAACTTAGAAAAAAAGAAGAGCTGTGTCTGTCTGCACACTGTCACTAATACGTAACAAATGGTATGATCCATAGAAGATTCGAGAATTATTTTTATAATAATAAAGGAGTACTATCAGGGTGTGCAGTCTGGTAGGAGAAAGAGGCACAGAAATAATTGTAAAAACATGCCGTAAGTGGCCCTACAGCAATAATAATGACAATGGCAATATTCATAATTGCTGTAAGTTATTTTGCATTTACTCTAAGACATTTTATAGAAATGAACCCATTGAATACTGTTAACAACGCTGCAAGGTACAGAATCCTATCCCCAACTTACAGATAGTGAAACTGAGGCTTAAATCGAATAAACAACTTGACAAAGACCTCGCAACTGGTCCATAACAGAACTTGGATGCACCTGATACCAAAGTTTATGCTCCTCGCTGCCATCCTGTATCACCCACCTTCCCTACCCACCATTAAAGTTTCAGAGACATGGATGCAGTTTATTGAGAACACACATGATGTGGAAGCTAGAAGGAGAAGAATGGAAAGGCATCAGAGGAGGGTGAGATCTGGAGTCAGGTCTGAAAAACTGAGTCGCCATTTGCTAACGGGTGGTGATATGTGGGTGTTGGGGGGCAGTGGGTCAGTATGGTAAAGGTTTGGGGTCTGGAAATGTCCTGCCCTCTCAGGGAATAGAGATATTAGTACCACTGGAAGGTAGGGTACATTGAAAGAAATGGGGAGAGTTGTGACCAGAAGATATACTGGAACCAGACCGATCATGGTTCCCCGGGGACCAGGCATGTTAAAGCATTGTGACTATTTCCTAGGGGAGATCCATCAACCCTTTCTAAGCAGTAGAATAACAGTGGTCAATAGCATTTAGAGTTTGGGGTCCTATCCTCACTATGTCTATTTCCCTAGCATCTGCTACAATGTCTGGTACAGGGTAGGCGCTCAATAATTGTTGCATAGACTAATAAACACATATTCTTAAAATAGCCCCTGGGACAGCAGTAGGGAAGATACACTGGGGAAGGAAAAGACTAGCTGGCGAAATATCAGTCAGGAGCTACTTGGGAAAATCTCAAAGAGAGATCAGTAATAGTAAAGAAGTTGATGTGAGAGAGACATTTGAAATAGAATTGACAGACTTTAGTGACAGAAGGGCCATATGGGCTCAGACAAAGTAGATGAGAATAATTTCTAGATTTCCTGTATGTGTCTAGACGTCAATGGGGAATACAGAAGGAGGAGTAGAGTTGGGAATTTTGAGTCTGGGGTGCCTTTGGAACGTTCCTGCACAGACCGGGGCCCTGATAGGGAGTGACAGAGAAGACACATTCAAAATGGCTGCCAACACGTCACTCTCTTTCATGGACGCCTCAGAGAGTCCCAGCAGCCGTGATGGCCACCCCTGATTAAAGGGAGTCCCCTGGCTCAGTGTCACACAGTATGAACAACTGTGAGGGGAAGACAGAAGGAAAATCCATACCGGGGAGTCTGAAGAAGAGAGGACCTAAAATCAGCAACCTGACCATTACAAGCACATAGTTACACTCAGTAGGAACTTCAGGCAAAGCCAGGGCAGATTTCGTTGACTCTTCCTGTGGAAAATTTATGAAGCCCAGATTGGAGAAAATGTTCTGATAGTTTTAAGGCTGGCATTTGAAGCTGGAATGCTGTCTTGAAGTAGCACATAACGGCACAATTCAATAACTCTGACCATTGTGGAAAAATGCCATGTGCCAACAGCGATTTTCCATAATTTTGTTCAGAAAATCTGAAAGAAATGCAGAAAATGGATTTGCAGCCCTGGCAGCAGGCGGAGAAACAGTAGCAGAGGGCTGCAGGCCAGTAATTGATGTTTCAAATATCACTGAGTGCATTGCCTGTAATTTTAGGGGAGAATGATAATAATTAAAAGCACAAACTTACAAGTCATTTCTGAGGAGGGAAAATGCTGAATGCACTTAAAGAAAAGGGGGTTTGTTGAAATGTTTAACTTTTTCCAGAGAGCTTTCAGATATGCAATGATCAGTGTTATGTTCACAGAGTGACTTTCGGCCCCAGTGTTCCAAAGTGCCACAAATGGACAATGATTAACCCATGGGATTCTCTGGGAGCCAATGACAAAGCTATGCCCGTATGACATTCCCAACATTCAGACATTACCTGGCTTTTGTCACAAATAGCACATTCTTTTTTTTTTTTTTTTTTACATTTATTTATTATTGAGAGACAGAGAGAGACAGCACGAATGGGGTGGGGGCAGAGAGAGAGGGAGACACAGAATCGGAAGCAGGCTCCAGGCTCTGAGCAAGCTGTCAGCACAGAGCTCAATGCAGGGCCCGAGCCTGATGCGGGGCCCGAACCCTTGAACTGCGAGACCATGACCTGGGCCCAAGTCGGTCGCTCAACTGACTGATCCACCCAGAAGCCCCACAGAGAGCACATTCTTTAAAAGAATGAAATTAAGCCTTTCCCCATCCCCTGATTGTGGAATTAGTTGTTATGATCCATGGTAAATTTGATTTGGGACTTTGCCACAACACAGGCTGGAGTGTGAATCCGCATTCACCCTTATTAGCTCTGTAACCTCAGGCACGTCATTTGACTTCTCTGAGCCTTGGTTTCTTCATCTGGAAAATGGGTCCTTCTTTCTCAGAGAGTTAGTACTGTGGGTTACCCAAGACATTAAAACAGCACCGTTCCCTGATTGTGATCAGTGCTCGATAAATATTAGATGTTACTAATATTACTGTTGCTGCTAAAATGACAAAGGCACACTATTTTTCTATACCTACTTATTTTTGCTGACAGAATACAATTTCCTCAACTGCAATTTGCCCGAATCTGTTTGACATTGCAAAAACAACAAAGACTAAAGTAAGCCTCAAAGGGGTGGCGAGTCCTCTATAAATGCGTGTAGAGAACGCATATGTCCAGATGGGCAAATAGTGTGGTCCCTCCATTGTGATAATGGGCGGGAGTTCTGGTCCCTAATCAGCGTCTGATGGTGAACCTGTGCTTCCACCAACACCACGCTGGGCTTTTCTCGGGTGCACGGTCTCCCTTCCTTCCAACACTTACTGGGGGTGACCTTCTGTAGCTTGGGGTGAAGATGTGGTAATATGGGTCGATCAGGACGCCATGATTAACAGATGAACACTGAGCAGATGTTCTGACTGTAGTACCCGCGCCACCCCCCCCCCCACTGGCACGGCAGTAAATACAGTCCTTTTGTATTTTTCTTCGGCACCATCAACCTCTTTCTGGGCCATCAGAGTGAAATTTGTTCTCCAGATCATGTTTACTTACTTCTTTAGGTTTTCACAGACGTAACCCTACCTGGTGGCTCATAATTCTGAGGCTGGACTAGCAACCAGCAGATGAGAGGAAGGGCTTTTGTTTCTTCTTTTCTCCCAACCCCAAAAAGGAATTTTGATGCCTCCAGGAAATAATTGATAGCAGGTGGACACCCTGCATAGAGGCAAGTGAATATATGATAGGCTGGTGGCTTCCAGCAGCCCGAGAGGGGACTCTGTCTTGACCAGCATGGCTTGCAGACAGAACAGGAAGTCGTCATGGAAACATCATACTATCCCAGCCCCTCCCTAAATACTATGTTGGCAATCTTGTCCAGCTGTATTTTTGTGCAAGGAATACGTCTATCCAAATGCAAAATTTCGGAAATTTTGGAAAATACCTACAGCGATTTGCTAATCCAAAAACTCAAGGCACTGAGTTGGGAAGGGAAGGGCTGTGTTTTCTCCCTGGAAACGATGTAGCAGGAATAACTGAGGTTTGCTGGGATAAATATCCAATTCAAAGAACTTAAAGACCTGCCGAGCAGCAGTGAGACAAGATAAGAGACACCAGACACTCTTGTTGATTTCAATTTGCTACGAGAAATAGCAAATAGAATTATGCATTTCTAATTGGACTTCCCAAGTTAAATTCCGTTGAATTATAATAGTAATTTAGTGTCAAGGTGAAGGTGACTGAGCACCTATAAGGAATTAAGAATGGTATAAGCAGTGTTTTTAGAAAGAGAAAATATAGAGCAGAGCTGCACGGGAACTCTCAGCAGGGGAGGTTCCCTAGTCAGTCCATCCTGGTGACTTAGGATGCCCTAGGAACACCTGAGGGACAAGTATCCCTGAGTCTGAAGGGCTGGTGTTTCCCTTTAAGACTCAGAATCACTGGGGCTCCTGGGTGGCTCAGTCGGTTGAGCATCTGACTTCGGCTCAGGTCATGGTCTCGCAGTTCGTGGGTTCGAGTCCCACGTCGGGCTCTGTGTTGACAGCTCAGAGCCTGGAGCCTGCTTCAGATTCTGTGTCTCTCTGCCTCCCTGCTCCTCCTCTGTTCTCTCTCTCTCTCTCTCTCAAAAATAAATAAATGTAAAAATTAAAAAAAATAATAATAAATGGGTGACATAAGGAGAGAGATTCATCCCAATCCCCATGGACTCAGGTTGGGGGGTTTAAACAACTCCAGACTCTAAACGGCAAATACGGAAGGAGTGAAAGGAATAAAGTTGATTTTGGCATACTTTCCTAGTTTCCTACAATCTTGCTAACTCGCTTATTAGTTCTAGCAACCTTTTGTAGATTCATTGGATTTTTGACCTCGACAGTCATGTTGGTTGTAAATAAAAAAAATTTTGCTTTTTCCTTTCAAATGTTTTCTGTTTGGAATTTTTGTATCGATGTTCATGAGAGAAGTAAGTCTGTAGTTTTCATTAATCATAATGTAATTTTCTGGTATCAGGGCAATACTGGCTCACAGAATAAGCTCAGAAGTATTCCCTCCTTTAAAAATTTTTTTAAATAAATAAATAAATAAATTTTATAGAAGGGTGTGCATAGAATTGGTATTATTCCTTTCTCAAATATTTGAAAACACTCAACCAGCAAAACTATCATGGCCTCGAGTTTCCTTGTGGGAAAGCTTTTAGCTACAAATTCAATAAATTTGCTAGATATAGGGATATTTGGGGTATCTATTTCTTCAAGAATGAGCTTTGTTAAGATGTGTCTTCCAAAGAATTTGTACCTTTCATCTGAGCCATCAAATTTACTCATATAGAGTTTTTATATGTATATATTTTAAATGTTTATTTTTGAGAGAGAGAGACGACAGAATGTGAGTGGGGGAGGGACAGAAAGAGAAGAAGACACAGAATCCAAAGCAGGCTCCAGGCTCCACCTTGTCAGCACAGAGTCCGATGCAGGACTCAAACCCATAAACCATGAGATCATGACCTGAGCCGAAGTCGGATGCTTAACTGACTGGGCCACCCAGGCGCCCCGGGTTGTTTATATTTTTTATCATCCTTTTAATATCAGTAGACTCCTCAGCGATATCACCTCTGTAAGTTTCTTTTAATATCGTTAATAGGAGTCATTGACTTTTTTTTCTAATTACTCTAGCCAGAGATTTATCAATTTTATTGATCTTGTCTAAAAACTGAGGTTTGGTTTTAATGATTTCTCTCTATTGTTTTCCTATGTTCCCATTTTGTTTACTTCTGCTATAAACTTTATTTCTTTTTTCCTACTTACTGTAAGTTCAATTTGCTCTTCTCTTTCCATTTTCTTTAGTTGAACGTTGAGGTATTGATTGGAGATCTTTCTTATTTTCTAATAAAGACATTTAATCTTATAAATTCTCCCCTCAATACTAACAAAGGTTAGTGATATTCCAAAAATGTGTTATGATTTCATTATCTTTGTTTGAAATATAATCTAATTTCTTTTTTCATTCTGTTATTCATCCATGGGTATTTTTTAGAAGTGCTTTGTTTAGTATACAAATATTTGGGGATTCTATAAAAGATCTTTATATCATCATATTTTAACTTAATTACATTTTGGTCTACTTTGTATGAACTAAATATTTTTAAATCATTAAGCCTTGGGTTTTTTGGCCCAGGATATGTATATCCCAGTAAATATTCTGAATAGACTTAAAAAATAACGTGTCTTATACTGCTGGTAAGTGTACTGTTCTATCAATGTTGATTAGGTCAATTTGTATGACAGTGTTATCAAATCTCCTATACACTTACCGATTTTTAAATCTATTTTGTGCTGCCAATTTCCCTTTTTTTAAATTTAAATTCAAGTTAGTTAACGTACAGTATAGTATTGGTTTCAGGAGTAGAATTTAGTGAATCATCACTTACATATAACACCCAGTGCTCATCCCAACAAGTGCCCTCCTTAATGCCCATCCCCCAGTCAGCCCATCCCCCCACCCACTTTCTCTCCAGCAACTCTCAGTTTGTTCTCTGTATTTAAGAGTCTCTTGGTTTGCCTCCCTCTCTGTTTTTATCTTACTTTCCCTTTCCTTCCCCTATGTTCATCTGTTTTGTTTCTTTAATTCCACATATGAGTGAAATCATATATTTGTCTTTCTGACTTATTTCACTTAGCATAATATACTCTAGTTCCATCCACATGATTGGATATGGCAAGATTTAATTCTTTTTGATCACTGAGTAATATTCCATTATATATATATATACACACATATATATATACACATACATATATATATATATATATATATATATATATATATATACATACATATATATACCACATCTTCTGTATCCATTCCTCAGTTGATGGACAGTTGGGCTCTTTACATAATTCAATATGTATATAGTTGATAACACTACTAGAAACATTGGGGTGCATGTGCCCCTTCGAGTCAGCATTTTTGTATCCTTTGGATAAATACCTAGTAGTGCAATTTCTGGGTCATAGGGTAGTTCTATTTTTAATCTTTTGAGGAATCTCCAAGACTTTTATGGAGTGCCAGCACCAGTTAGCATTCCCATCAACAGTGCAAAAGTGGGGACGCCTGGGTGGCTCAGTCAGTTGAATGTCCAACTCTTGATTTCAACTCAAGTCATGATCCCAGGGTCAAGGGATCAAGCCCCATGTCGGGCTCTGTGCTGAGTGTGGAGCCTGCTTGAGATTCTCTCTCTCTCCTTCTGCTTGCTCTCTCTCTCTCTCTAAAATTAAAAAAAATTTTTCATTAAAAAAAGTGAAAAATTGTTTCCCTTTTTCTGCATCCTGAAACCAACATCTGTTGTTTCCTGAATTGTTAATTTTAGCCATTCTGACAAGTGTGAGGTGGTATCTCATTGTGGTTTCAATTGTATTTCTCTGATGATGAGCTATGTTGAGCATCTTTTCATGTGTCTGTTAGCTATCTCAATGTCTTCTTTGGAAAAGTTCTATGCATGTATTCTGCCCATTTCTTCACTGGATTATTTGTTTTGGGGTATTGGGTTTGATAAATTCTTTATAGAGTTTGGACACTAACCCTTTATCTGATATGTCAGATAAAGAAGATATTTACAAATATCTTCTCCCATTCTGTTGGTTCCCTTTCAGTTTTGTTGATTATTTCCTTCACGGTACAGAAGATTTTTTATCATGATGAGGTCCCAATAGTTCATTTTTTATTTTGCTTCCCTTGCCTCCTGAGACGTGCCTAGTAAAATGTTGTTGTAGCCGAGAACAAGGGGGTTGCTGCCTGTTTGTTTCCTCTAGTATTTTGATGGTTTCCTGTCTTATATTTTGGTCTTTCACCCATTTTGAATTTATTTTTGTGTATGGTGTAAAAGAAAGTGGTCCAGTTTCATTCTTCTACATGTTGCTGTCCAGTTTTCCCAACACTATTTGCTGTAGAGACTGTCTTTTTTTCCATTGGATATTTTTTCCTGCTTTGTCCAAGATTAGTTAACCATACATTTGTGGGTCCATGTCTGGGTTCTCTCTTCTGTTCCATTGATCTGTGTGTCTGTTCTTATGCCAGTACCATACTGTCTTGATGATCACAGCTATGTAATTGTGCTACCAATTTCTAAGACAGAAGTATTGACATCCTCAACTATAAATGTGGATTTGTGTCCTTGGCTACTTTTTGCTCCATGTGTTTTGAAGCTGTAGTCAGTACATAAACATTTACAATTGTTATATCCTTTTGATGACTCAGCCACTCTACCATTATAAAATGAAAACCCATTGGGGAGCCTGGGTGGCTCAGTCGGTTAAGCGGCCGACTTCAGCTCAGGTCATGATCTTGTGGCCTGTGAGTTTGAGCCCCACGTCAGGCTCTGTGCTGACAGCCCAGAGGCTGGAGCCTGCCTCGGATTCTGTGTCTCCCTCTCTCTCTGCCCCTTCACCGCTCGCACTCTGTGTCTCTCTCTCTCTCAAAAATAAATAAACATTAAAATTTAAAATAATAATAAAATGAAAACGTGTGCCCTATTAATATTAACTTTGAAATCTATTTTGTCTGATACTAAGCCACTTCAGATTTCTTTTGGTTGATGTTGACACGTCACATCTTTTTCTACCCTTTTCTCATTAACTTATTTGTGTCTTTCCATTGGAAGTGTGTTTCACTGTAGTCAGGATAGAGTGAGATCTTTTTTAATCAAATCTGACAATCTCTGCCTTTTAATAGAGGTATTTAAACCATTGACATTTAATTATATTATTGATATGATTAAATTTTCTTCCCTTTGTCTTCTTTTTCTGCTTTCTTTGAATTAATTGAACATATTTTTTATGGATTCCACTTCCTCTCCTCCTTTGGATTACGATTAACTATAGCTCTTTGTTTTGTTATTTAGCGTTACTTAGGGTTTATGGTGTACACGTCTAACTTGTCACAGTCTACCTTTACATGCTATCTTCTCACTGCATGTAGAGTTTAAGAACCTTAGAAGAGCATATACTTAAATTTCTCCCCTCTCAGTCTTTGGAATATTGTGATCATACCTTACTATTATATTTGTAATAAATATAACATTACATCGCTATTATTTTTCATTTGCAGAGTCAGTCATCTTTTATGGGATTTAAGTTATACGAAAGATCTCTTACATAGTTACCCATGTGTTTACGCTTTCCAATGCCCCTCATTCTTTGTGTAGATCCTCTGGAATCCTTTTTCTTTGGCCTGAAGGACTTCCTTTAACCTTTCTTGCAGTGAAGCTCTGCTGCTGATGAATTGTTTTTGCTTTTGTTCATCCGAAAAAGACTATTTTGCCATCATTTAAAAAATACTATTGCCCCTGAGTATAAAATTTTAGGTTGACCTTTTTATTCTTTCAGTTTCTAGAGATGCTATATGGCAGGTACTGGCGTTCGCTTCATTTGAATACAGGTGAATTGAAGCTTACAAAGGTAAATTAGGGTTCAGAGAACTAGTAAGTGGTAGAGGCAGGCTTCAAATCCAGGCTGTCTGAATTTGGATTCCCCAAAAGTGGGACATGAGGGGAACCTTAGCTAATGGTTAGCTCACCTAAGCACCCTGCTGTAGACACACTAGGCTAGATGTGTGTACGTGGTACAGTGCTTCTGTGATTTACTTACTTTGTCACAATATCCACTTTACAACTAACTTCCTGTTTTTATCCTAAGGTACTTCTATCACTAGCTGTGCCATTCATTGGCTAAATAGGGTTTGTATGAAGATCAAATGAAACAATCCATGCAAAGTCCTTGGCACAATGGTAACTATTATCTTTCCACATAGGAGTTACCCTAAATGTTAAGTCTAGCATGTGTTCAAAAAACTTTTTGCTCTAAACCCAGTCTAAATGAGGTGCTTTCACTTTGTTTGTCCCTTTTGACTTAAGACGTTGGCTTTTTCCTCTCTCTAGATTCCTGAGACCTCACAATGGAAATGTGAATGAAGGCAGCTTTTCCAGAAGCTAAGTAGCCTATCTGGTCTCCATTTAAAATGTCGATGTGGACTGGTTCTCCTTTGCTGATCAAGTTTCAAGAATTATCTCTCTTAAAATCCTTCTTTCCTGGACACTTCCTAGAGTGTCCACCTGATGGGTTTCTCTAAATGATGTCCCCATATTTGTATTATGTCTATCTATCCTCACTGAACAACTGTATAGTTTTTCAAACCATTTTTTTTTACTTATCCATCCCCCTGAAACCACACAAATGCAGACTCATTTGAGTCTCCTCTCAGTTGCTCACTCCCAATGTTAACATATGAAAACCAGAGTTGTATGATCATTTTCCCCACTCCAACCACATGCAATGAAAGTCAAATTCACATATGACTTTGTCTTCTCATTGCATCAGTCCTTGGCATCAACCTTAGAAGAAAAAATAATTATTCTTGATAGTCCACATATATTTGACACATGCTGTGGCTTCCTTAAAAACTTGTAGGAGAGTGAACAGTGAAGATGAAATAGAAGACATCTCTCCATCCATCTGAGACATCTTCTTTGGGCAAGAGCGTTTAATGGCAGAGAAAAAAAAGATCCATGAATTAGGGGTTAAAGATTTCCACAGTGCACAAGGCACCTTTGGTAAATGGTTTTGTTGAGCAATCATCACTGGGAAATCACACCCTGATTTCACACATCTCTATCACCATTCACTGGGACCTTGGGCTGTATGGACTATGTCCCCAGAGAGCAAAGGCTTGCATGCAAAACTGCAAACAACTCAGCACAGTTGCTAAAAATAATGATATTTCAGTAGAGGATTCTAAGCAAAAAGGGAGAAGAATGTATTTAACAAAACCAGAATATCCAACAGACAGTGGAGTGGAACTGAACAAAATCGTATACAAAAATAGCATTTGCATCCCATCTGAATTTAGTGATAAGGACTGTAACAATACAGTACAAATGTACCTTGTGTAGCATTTATCTTTTAACCCTGATTTCCAGACACTTTATGACATTAGATAATGCAGTTACAGAGAGATCTAATAGCAGAGGGACAGGAAATTAAAAGACTTAAAGTCAGGTAGGCACAGCAGTATGTCTGATGAGATTTATACAGGAATCGGTAGACTGACAATGCCCACATGATTCCAAAGGGCAGGTTTCAAAAGCGAATACTTTAGAATGACAGACTAAGTCCGAAGAGCATCAGGAAGGAACAAGAAGAAAGCTACGATCCCACACCTATGCATGAGGCACTTACCATATGTCCACCGTGGCTCCAATCACTTCCACACCATCTATTGCATCTGATCTCTACAGATCTGATAGCAACATCATCCTCTAACCTTACATGGGAAAAAAATGATGCTTGGAGAATGAAAGGGAATATCTCAAAGGCAGAGACCAAGTGCCAGAGGCGGGATCCAAGTCCAATTCTGTGAACTGTGGCTCTCAAACTTTAACGCCTGTGTGAGTGTGAGAACACACACACACTACCATCATCCTCATCATTATCACCATCATCATCACCTGGGAAAGCTTATGAAAACTACATTTCCAGCCACCACCTCCCATATATTTCTGGGGTAGGAGTATATAGAGCCCTGAGGTGTTTGAAGCTGATTAAGGGAAAAGTTACAACCACGAGAGTCAGGAACACACATGCTTTATTGGGCAGCACTTGCAAAGGGTTGTATGTGATGGAAAGTCCCTCACAGCAGGAGGCCATCCAGAGGCTTCAAAGGGCCACCA
This sequence comes from Cryptoprocta ferox, assembly GCA_028646485.1. NCBI lineage: Eukaryota > Metazoa > Chordata > Mammalia > Carnivora > Eupleridae > Cryptoprocta > Cryptoprocta ferox. The sequence continues at coordinate 18,576,074 of CM053576.1, read as the reverse complement.
TCTAGAAGGGAAGGAGGGCAAACGAACTAGTGGGAGAAGAAAGAACTGAGAGGGGACTTGAGTGTCTAGGTGGTGTCTGTTTCAGCAGCAAGACAGACAGACCCTGGGTCAGAACTTTACAAAGTACAGCAGTGACTCGGGGCCTGATAACTACAAGGTCCTATCTTATCAATGAATAACAGCTATCGGGTGAAGTTTCCAGGGGAATGAATGCAAAGCAGGCAGGTTCAAATGGTAAAAAACCTGCTTTTTTGTGCTGTTTTACAAACAACTTGGTGTCTAAAACTTTGGATTTGGTACTGGCAGTGAGCTAGTGAGTCTGAGACTGATGGCCAATAAACAGATGCCATCTTTGGTCCATTTATATAAGAGAGGGGACTCCCGTTTGAGATAAGGGGCTGTTGCAGTACACTACAGACCATATTTTGAGAAAGGAAAATGCTTCAAACTCCATGTCTTTGGGCTCTCTTCACTGCACCACAGAAAGCTGAAACAACAGATGGGCATGTCCATCAATGGTCTCCCAGAAGACGATGGTCCTGGGGAGCCCCGCAGAAGACAGTCAAGTGCTGAGTCAGCGTCAGCTCAGACAGATGCTGGTTGGGCCTCAGAATCTGGCTTGGAATGAGCAACATGGCTTCATGGTCTTAATGAGGACCCATTCTCTCCACACAAGCTCAATTTCTGTAATCCTTCCTCATGGCCAAAGTGAGAACAGGGTGTTTGGACAATGAACTCCCCAGCCCAGTTAGAAGCAAACTGAAATACATGCCGTATTTGAACCGTTGCATGATTCAGCCCACTGCTCACCATATATATATATGAAACCATAACTCTAATCTATTTGATGTCAGGAACCAAATTAGTTTGAAGCACAATCCTGTAATCAGCATTTAAGTCATAATTGTACCTTCAATGAGGGGAGTTAGGAAAGAGCATTGACTAATGAAGAATGTAGGACTCAGTCAGTGTGTTCCACGTATTTGAGTTCGTGTATTGAGAAATCCACCTGGAACCACGAAACTCCAATCAATTCCCCTATCCTTGATGCCAAACAGGGAATTAGGATTCTGTCCTCACCACGGAGCTGAGTCACAAATGGAGGCTGTCACCGAGACGTGGTATTTAAGGCTGTGCTCACCAAACTTATAAAAGGGTTTTCTCCAGGGTAGTGGGGAGGTTGGAGGGAGAGGTAGAGAAAGAAAAACACTGATTGGAAAAAAAGAACAAAGCTTGAGGGGCCCAGTCCTCCCTTCCCCTACAGGTGGGGTGAAGAAGGAAATCCCCTTCCCTTTAGATTTTGGCCCTGCTTCTCTCTCCACCTCATCCTTTGTGGCTCAATCAGAACCTCCCATCTTTTCAAAATCTGTTCCCCAGCACCCATGAATCACCTCGTGGGAGGCTAGTTTGTGGTTGTGACACTAAGGGTGCCACTCCAACCTCAAATTTCTCAACCCACAGCTCCCTCCAAACACACTCAGATTTCAGCTCACATAAAAGTGTCCTGGGGCACCTGCATGGCTCAGTCCATTGAGCATCAGACTTCAGCTCAGGTGATGATCTCATGGTTCGTGGGTTTGAGCCCCACCTCTGTCTTGCTGCTGTCAGCACAGAGCCCGCGTGGGATCCTCTATCCCCCCTCTCTGCCCCTACACCACTTGCTCTCTTTCTCTCTCTCTCAGAAATAAATAGGCATTAAAAAAAAGAAGTGTCCTAAGTCTCAGCACTCTGGTCAGACAGTGACCAGACACCTGCTGGTGAGGCTGTGGTTCTGCCCATCGCTACCCGACCCCCAAAGGAAAAAAAGAAGTGCAAGAATTCTCAACTGTGGTGGACAGTATTATGTGCCACAGCAACACCAACACAGTGTCTTTCAAACACGTGATCTGTACGTTTTGCTTTCCTTTTCTTGGAAAAGGCCCTTATGTGAAAAATGTGGTTCCTCCTTGCCCTAATTACCCCCCACTGCTAGGGGTTCAGTACCGCTATAGTAAGTGTGACGTGTACATAGATGAATCGAATGCCTGCAGTTCCTTATGACAGCCATGGTGTTTCCTACCTGGACATCATCGTTCAAGTCCTTTCCTCTACCAGGAAGCCCCTTTGGCCCTGGATAATTCCTGGTCACCCGTTAGACATTTTTGTATCCTTTGGATAAATACCTAGTTGACTCAGATTTTTTTATGTGATTTCATTTATTAAAAAGGTTCACTTCTTTTTGCTTTAAATCTGGTAATGATATCAAAGAAGGGCAGCATGATCAAGAGCTTGAGAAGAACTGAATGTCTGGTTCAACCAGGGCTTTGCCACTTAATAGCTGCTGTATTGTTGGGGGTGTTACAGAAAGCTGTGCCCCTGGATAACTTGGACAAAGCTCTCCAGCACCTTCAGCTTTCAGACAGAGAGACTGGGATTTATCAGGATTTACCATTTATCAGGGTTAGCTGACCTGACCATGATCACATATTGAAGAAAAGCTGAGCATATTATTATGCATCATGCTTGGTTTTCCCCATGTTGGTCAATTACAGAACAACACGCTTCCTACAATATCTCACTGCAGATAGAAATTTTCTACATGATGTTTCCCTTAGTAGGCAGAAGAGCATGCCCCCAGCCAAGAATCACCTGCCTGATTTGGCATTAGAATTCCTTATCTGGTGATAAGGGGATAACATACACATACTTCCGCAGACACTGTTCATAAGAGATAACCAATAGAGACATAACTCTTTGGAAATGGCGTTGTTTACGTGTATCCTGCCTTGGTGCACACCCTCTGCTGTCAACTCTTGTCTATTAAAATCACTGTGTGTATTCTTGTTTTGTTTGTTTCCTCGCACAAAGCGTTGCCAAACCCTTGAAAGCAAAGTGTCCATTCAAGTTTCCTGCTGTGACCTCCTTCTTCACCTGGTTCCATCCACCGAGATGACTTTTATTCTTTTTTTACTCTGCCAACTCCAGGGAGGACTTTCCCTTCTTCATATTCAAAGTTATCCAGATGCCACTACTTTCCCGAATGAGCTTGTTTTTGGCACAACCATTTCTCCTAAACAGAGAGCCATGCACTCACTTTAGTACACCAGTTCCCGGAGGTCTCACCCCGTCAGGACAAGGTCTTTGTGGCTAACATCTGTTGACTTTCCCCATGTCGCTTTCCCGTCTCTTCTAGAACGGTACCTAAATTACATTGCTGTTTGTTTCCTGACCTATGTTTGTTACCAACTTGAATTGAGACCATCAGCTTCCTACAGGGCCTGATTCTTGGTTTTGCACTTACTCTTTTTTTTCCCCATCTAAGCATTTTAAATGCATATGAACAGATGGAACTGTTTTTAAACACAGTTGCTGAGTTTTTCCTCACAGACGCATATCCACACATTCTGGTAAACTAGTGGGTGACCGGGGTGATTCGTCAAAAGGTTTTCTGACAGCCATTTTCCAACCCATCCAGGGCTAAGATGATTACAGTATGGTCTGTCTCAGGGGCACATAGTTTTCTTTCTTCCTCTAACGGAGTATCGTAGCTGAAACCATTCCACTGGCTTCCCTCATGCCAGACCACAGAAAGTTTCTTCCAACCACTATCCATAAATTCTATGCGACCACACGAGGATGACAGCTGACCATTTCACGGCCACTCATACTAAACCCCCTCTTCAACTGTTGTCTCCAAATATCGTCCTCAGTCCTTCTGGGGTTGGAACCAGAAACATCACACATCCCCAAAGCGGCAACAATATCCGTGTTTACTTGAGAATACATTTTGATAAGCACCCAAGTGCTCTAACTGTGACTGAAGGGTATTTGTGTGAGGTAGCAGATTGCGGGCAAGTTTTATGTTTCAGCATACTCCAGGGAAAAGAAAGGAAAATCACTTTCTTTCCTGGAAGAAAAGAAAAGGACGGGAAAAAAAAAAAGGGAGAGAGAGAGAGAGAGAGAAGAGAGAGAAAATAAATACTAAGATTAAAGATGTGTCACAGAAAGACAAGCTGAGGGAATCCCAATAGCATGGACGTTTCTGGAAAAAAATGATACCTCTCCTATCCACCTCCTCCTTCATCCCCCCAAAAAAGCCTAATACCCCGAGAAAACTTCTGGTGGTGGCGTTGGAAACAGTGCCTGTTTTGTGATTGGGGATGAACTGCCCGTTTTCCACAGGAGGAGACACCCCAGCAGCCTCATTGTTGAAAATATCTGCTTTTCTGAGTGGAGCGAGCTCCCCAAAACTCGTGTGAAGGGATAAGAACAGCTGAAAATTCCAGCCCACGGCTTCAAGTTTTCCGAAGACTGTTTGCTTTGGCCCGCCTCTGCCATTCCTTTCTCTTTTTTCAGAAGTGTGAAATGGGTCGGTTGCTGGTATTTCTTCTGTGGTTTCTGCTAACTCTTCCATCTGTATAAACTCAGCCCTGCCAGCCAAGCATTTCTGCGGCACTTTCCCTTCGGCTGGCTCGAAAGGACACGAAGGTCCTATTAAGTGGTATTTTGAAGGCTTGCAAATGTGTGATGCTGGCTGTGTGACTAAGGGTGTGAGGCTTAGCTGTGCTGCCCTCCCAGGGGCTGGTCCTTCCTCCAGTGGCTCAACAGGATGATGTGAACCTGAAGCTGGACTTGACCGTGCCTCCCTGGGAGCCCGGACGTGGCAGAGGTGCCGATAAGGTGCTCACACACCTAAGCAAATGAAGAAGGGCTATTGCACCTCGTGGGTTCTTCCTCTTATGAAAATATTTCTCCGGAGATGAAAAGAGCCCATGCATGAAAAAGAAAACCTATATTCCCAGTTTTTCCTACTTTCCTTCTATATTTATCTCTATCTGGGTTGCCTTGATGCTGTTCTTCCAGAAGCAACAGGTTAGCAGCATGCCAATATTTTTATTTCTGTTCTTAATATAACAGCTTAGCCTATTTAATTAACTGTTTTTCACGAGTTGCGATTACGCAGCAAAAATAGTGTCAAATATGACAATTTGCCTTGGGGTCAGAGAAGAGAGCGGATGGCGTTTGCCAAGGGCAACAAGGATTACCGGGAAGTGTAAGCGGCTATTGATGAAAAAGTAGCCACGGTTAAGTAAACCAGGAGGTGGGGAACACAGGTGCCAAGTAAAGAGCCATTGGTTGGCATGTCTGTTCTAGCTGTCTGAGACTGAACCCAGCCCCATGGGGTCTTCAGGGAAGGGGAGATGACATTGAAAAGATAGATCAGAGTGAATAACCATGCCAAAGGCATGGTTTGAACTAGTGGCCCATTCTCCAGCATGGCATTAAAACAGACCTCAAGTACATCACCATCACATCCCATGGGTGCTTCTTTGGATTCCCCAAGCAAGACAGGGAAGGCTTGACCTCAGGGCTTCTTTCGAGAACTGGTTTTCAGTTGCTAGGTGTTCGCATGACCTTAGTTTCACTAGTCTATGTCAGTGTAGATGCTAATATTTCAAGACCCCGCCTCCCTTTTGTTTCCCTGACCTAGCAAATTTACGAATCTACTTATGACGGGGCCACCCGAGACTCTATAAAATGTATTCTAAAGTTTTTTGTTTTACATTGTACAATGGAGCACATAACACATATTTCCCAGGATCATGTTAAATAAAATTATCTTTATAGAATGTGCCATGAGTTATTAAGAACAAAGTGAGTCCTCAAAAATTTTTTTGTGAGTGCTAAAATAAAAAAAAAAAACAATGATGTGAGTCCACAATGGGTCCAGGGAATACTTGTGAGAAAGGAAAATTACATTTGTATTTCCAAAGCTATCCCTACGCTGTTGCAATTCCACAAAGCACAAAGGTTAAGCAATTCTAAGCACAAGATTAGCATCATTTTCCTGGGAAAGTTCTCCCCACCCTTGGGCAACCACACCTGGGAGTATTTAGAATTGGGGGCTTATATTTTGCAAATTGACCATGGTGGAGTCAGGACAATGGGAATCATCAGGAAATATTTCTGTGAGGCCAAGAGCATGCACCAAAGCATGCACACTTTTTCAAGGCAGAGCCATCAGCATAAGGTAAGACCCATCAAAAAGTAAATTGGCTCACCTGCTCTTGATTCTCTCTGGACAATTGAACTTGGAGCTCCTAGAGGGAAGAGATTATACATGTTCAGTGTCCAGAATAATTAACAGCGCACAGTGAGTGTTAGGTAAGTCAGGGCAGTGAGTTGGGTTCAAATCTTGCATGTGGTACATTAGCCTCTCTGATCCTTAATCTTTCCTCTTTCATTAAATAGAGACCTACCTTGTGGTGTGGAAATCTAATGGCTGTGCATGTTGAGTGCTTATAGAAATGGCTGGAACATAGTAAAGATCCGTGAATGATATCTGATCATGATGATGATGATGATGATGACGATGACATAATCTATTGGTTGCTTATCATTAACCATTCACTTCTCTCTCTGTCTAAAAGAATCATAGTTTCAACATCAAACATGGAAATCCTATTCCCCTTTGCCTGAGATTGGCCTCCAACGTGGTCCAGTTCTGGACAACGACACATAAGGGGTTGCTGCTACAAGTACCTTAATCTAGTTCACGGCATCGAGAGCATTTAAAAGGTAGACTTTAATCTGTACAAGGAGTGAATCTTATTTTCCTGGTTTGCCCTTGCTCCTGGAGTGTTGCCCCTCCACATGTCAAACTGGACCATAGTGAGGTATTCTTAGAGCCCCCATCCTTAATGGGTCCTGGACTCCAGACTGTGTTCCCACTACCATGAGGTTATAAGAAGCCCGGTTTCAGCCTCCCAGCTACCTATTCAGGGAGCTAGTACCCTTCTCTGAGTTTCTGTCCTCTCTGGGATGTTAGCACTTGCTGTGATGCTTCAACTTAAAAAAAAAAAAAAGGCTTCTGTTTAGCTGTTCTAGTTGTTTTCCTGTATGCCGTAGTCCAACAGAAGCAGAAGGCAACTTTCTGTGTTCTTGGGGACTCTGAAAAGCTATGCTTATAATAGAGTTTTTAGATGCAAAGATGTCTGATAAGTGGGATCATATCAAACAGGAAGGTGAGCAGTAGTTTCTGGACAAGAAGAGTCAAGAAAAGATGGAAGCAAAGGGGAAAGAAAAGCAAAGAAAAGGAAGAACGGAAAAAAGTCAAAGACCTCATGGTGGCAGCATTCTTATCGCTGTTTTAGAGTGAGGACTGACATTAAAAGTAATTTGCTCAAAAATGTATGCAGATCATAAATATTGGAGTCAGTTTTGAACTCAGAACTTTCTAGTTCCAGCCTATATCAGTTCTCTTCTCAATATGCCCATCTGGCTTAATACTTCTGAGCCCTCACAATCTTCTAATCCTTGAACCCTGGAAACCAATCTGAGCTCTTTGATTCAACTGATTCCTTGGCTTTTGAACGTGACCTTTTAATCTCTCTCTACTCTGCTTTGACAATAAGAACTTCCTTGTTCCACTGATAGTGATCAGTCCATGCTAACTAATCTCAGCTCTGATCCCCACTCCTTCCTCCTGATTGTTCTCTCTTGCAATGGGAATGAATATGAAGAATCCCTTGGATGATAAAATTCATCCCTCAAGATCATAAAGTGAGTAGAAAGGGCTCTTTCTCTCTCTTTCTCTGTCACTCTTTCATTTTCACTTGTTTTTGCCTTAACACTTGCCTTAACAAATATTGGCTTAACAAATGTGTGCTAAGGGCATTGCTAAAAACTGAGTATATAGCAGTGGACAAAATGGTACAATTCTTATTCATCGGGAGCATACAGGTGAGTGGTCACAGGTGGAAGCTATGTTTCAAGTGTATTGCCTTATGGCAGAGGAGCAGATCCGCAGAAGACTAATGAAGAAGAAAAGGGGCCTAAATCATGAATGAGACATTCGATTAGTGCTAAACCAGCCTACAAGTCTCAGATTTTCTTAGAGAGGTATCCCTACCATATCGCAAAAGGAGAGTTTCGGCAATGACTGTGTGACTTCTCATTCCTTTTGAGTAACAATGTCCCTTTGGGCTGAATTGACCTAGTTTCTGAGACCCCATTCCACCAGAATCTTCCAGCTTTCCACTTCCCTTGGCCACCACCCCAACTACATAGAGACGGGACAGCTGACTGGAAGTCCTGCCAGTTAAAGGAATCTGCCCTTCAGCATGCCCGGTGGTGTAGAGCCAGAACATTTGACCCAAGAAAGAGATCCATCCAAGTCTTTTCAAATGTATGCACTTTTTATTTTTATTTTTTAATTCTGACAACAGGTTAGAGCCAAACTGATCAGATGACTAAGCCAGGATTGCATGTGTTCAGATGTCTGGATGGAACCAATTGAAACACTATCTGCCCCTGGCCTCCTGTCCCCCTCAAGTCTCCCCATTGGCTGTGTCCGGTCTGTGAGGGTACCTTTGAAGGCAAGTTATTTGCGGTTGTATATAATTAGTCTGGTTGAGTCTTAACACCAAGGTGCTTCCATTTGTTTTAAAGAAGAAGCTTTGTCCTTTGGTCATTTGTCTTTCATTAATTCACAGGAAGGCCACGCACAGTGGAATTACATCTCCAAGTAAACATTGCAATGTGGAAGTGGCTTCATCACACTTCATATTTCCTTGGGTGTAACACCATCCATCTTTTAAGCCGAAACACGGATTTATCCCTTTAATTGATCCCAACAAAACCTCCATTGCTTGAAGGGAAACTTCAGGGGAAGGAGCATATGAATTTGTGGGAGAGTTCTTTCCTGGAATAAGCACCCAGCTCTGGGAATAAATCTGGGTGGAAAGGAAAGGGATGTATGCAGGGCGTGTGAAGTGGCAGGGGCTGGCTTCCTCAAGCTCCGAGCTGCAATTCACTCTGATACGATGTTGATTGACTGTAGCCATTCCCTCTGGAATAATGCCCAACAACTTTCTCTCCCCATATCAACCTTTCAATTAACTGAATACAGAGCTCATGCCCTCTTATTCTTGTCTTGTGTTTTCGGTTCCCCAGGTTGAACACTTTCCATTCTTTCAAGTATTTCTGATACGGCATTTTGGCAGCAGGAAACAGGGGTGGAAAAAACTGTGTGAATAAGTACTCGGTGTCCGCTCTCTCTGACCTCTCAGCCAACATTCTGACACCAGATCAGAGTCCACACTTGGAGTGACATGTCAGTAGGCAGTAGTTCCAGCAGCCTGCTACAACCAGGGGAAGCAAGAAAACCCAGCCAAAATAGTTTTGCCCATGTTAATTAAGAAATGTTTTCCCTTCATTGATTCTCATATGGAACTGTCGTTTTTTTTTTTTTTTTTTTTTTTTTTTTGGTTACTTGTTGGAATTATTAAAAGTTTTATATTTTAAGCTCTTAATGAACTTTTCCTTAAGATGCATTTGGAATTATTATAGGACCCAAAACATAGCTCTGCAAATGTGCTTTAAAGCCTCATGGTCTTTTTATTTATTTTTATTTCCTGAAATAAAAATAAACAACTACTCTTAACAAATGTCTCTATTTTCTGAAACTGTGGAAACCGGGGTAAAAACAGACATCAAAATGGGCTCCAAATCAGGCACAAGTTAATGTTTTTTTATTGAATTTATGGAATAAAACTCAGAGTGTGAGCCCTGCCATTTTTCAGCCTCTACTAGCTGTAATTACAATGGCACACCTCCACCTGACTTCTCTGACTTGTTTAGCCTGAGACAAACCAGACTAGGACAAGAAATAGACTGATTACACTTGCCCACTATTAGCTGGGTTCTGGGATTTAACTTGTAATTAATCTTGTAATGTTAGAACCGACTCGTGTTCATGAAAGGTAGGATTAATACATCTGCTAATATTATGACTAATTATATCAACAGCAGAAATAGTTATAATTCTCCTTATTGTATGGAAGTGATTTTGATATTTCACTATTAACTATGATGGTTGTTCCTATTTTAAGATAGATATCTTAAATAATGTTGAAAATGACCCTCTAAGTTTTCTAAGAAAGGTGAAGACATTTTAAAATGTCTTTTCAAATCTTATTGGTGTGTTAAAATATTATTTAAACATTATTTTTATTGGGATTACTTAATTATATATTAATTATTTTTATTCGGATTACATTAATTATTTATATACCAATTACATACAAATTATATATTTTAATATAAAATATGCTATATAAATAATATATATTTATTATATATTACATAAATTATATACTTATATGTTATATATTAGACAAATTAAATATTTCTAATTTATACATTTAACATATAATTTTTATTTACAATTTATATATAAATTGTATATTAAATATACATAAATAAAATATAATATATATGCATATTATATATTACATATATATCTTTAGACATATAATTTATATATATAAATTATATATACCATATATAAAATTATGTATAATATATAATTTATAATGTATATAAAATATATTATATATAATTAATATATATAAATTCTATATTAAATTAAATGTAAATATAAATAAAATCTATAAATATTTTATATTTATTAATATAAATAAATTGTATATTAATTATATATGTAAATAATTAATTAATTAGTTATATACTAACTAACACTTAATTATTAATTGTTAACCAATGTCCTAGTGGAGTCAGGAAAATTGGTGGTGACAGAGGCATAATATATATATTTTAATGTTTATTATTTATTCTGAGAGCGAGAGAGAGTGCAAGCCAGGGAAGGACAGAGAGAGAGAGAGACAGAGGATCTGAAGCAGGCTCCACTGTGACAGCAGGAAGCCCAACATGGATCTCAAACTCACAAACTTTGATATCATGACCTGAGCTCAAGTTGGACGTTTAAGTGACTGAGCCACCCAGGTGCCCTCATACTATTTTAAATCTACTTGAATCCCATATAAAGACAGTGAAGCTACATAACAAAAACATAAGCCCCTCATACATAACCAAATCAAGTGGCCAGGTATCCCCATGAAACACAAAATAAAAATAGATGGCACAACACAGGTAGACACAACTGTTGAGTGGCATCAACGTCAGTGTGGCAGGAAAAAGAGAAAAGAAATAGAGAACATTTGACAAAATCAGAGAAGAGAAGAACCCAAAAATGGCCACGAGGGATTCACTGAAAAGTACAGTGAGCTATGAGTGTTGCTGGTCCCAACAGTGCATGAGCAGAAGAAGCAGGAGGGCAATGTCTGCAGGTAAGGTCTGAAGAATTCTGGACATTAGCAATTCTCAACACTAGCCAATCTCCCCTGGAAGACGAATGCCCACAGTGTAGAAGATTGTCTGGCATGCCATCCTCACCGAGCAGAAGAGAGACAATTACGATAAGGAAAATGCAAGTTTCAGATAAAAGTAGAGAAGATGAACAGGGCCAAGGGATAAATATTAGTGATCGAGCTGACGTATTTTGTAACAAAAGAAATGGAACTTTGAAATTAGAAAAACTGTCATGAACCATGACTCCCTTTAGAAGTTCAAGAAAACTATGTTCGCCTAAAAATGGGCAAGGATTAAAAGAGCGTAAGAAACTAACTCCCCAAAGACAACAAATAAATGCACACAGAAGACACAAAAAGGTCATGGTCACAGCAAAGACAAAGTATTCCTCAATGGGCTCAAATATTCTTTAAAAAATAATTTTTTTTTACATTTATTTACTTTTGAGGGACAGAGAGAGACAGAGCACTAGTGGGGGAAGGGCAGAGAGAGAGGGAGACACAGAATCGGAAGCAGGCTCCAGGCTCCGAGCTGTCAGCACAGAGCCTGACGCGGGGCTGGAACTCACAAACTGTGAGATCATGACCTGAGCAGAAGTCGGACGCTTCACGACTGAGCCGCTCAGGTGCCCCAAAGATATTTTTAAAAAAAATTTAAGTTTATTTATTTATTTTGAGTGAGACAGAGAGAGTGTGAGTGGGGGAGGGGTATAGATAGAAGGAGAGAGAGAGAGAATCCCAAGCAGGCTCTGCACTGTCAGCACAGAGCCTGACCTGGGCTTGAACTCACAAAACTGTGAGATCATAACCTGAACCAAAATCAAGAGTCAGACATTTAACTGAGTGAGCCACCCAAGTGCCCCTGAGCTCAAATATATTTGAAAGTAAAATAAAAGACCTACAATATATCACAAATTAGGAAAAAAATAAAGTCAGAAATGAAATGGGAAGAAAATCAGGAAAGAATTGTAAATAAAAGACAAATCTTTGAAAGTAAAATAAAAGACCAACAATATATCACAATTAGGAAAAAAATAAAGTCAGAAATGAAATGGGAAGGAACTCAGGAAAGAATTGTAAATAAAAGACAAATCATTTCCAAACTGAAACCTAAAACAGAAGGCATACAATTGCCAATAACAGGTAAACATTTACAGGGATACAAAATGAGAAAACAGATTTTCTGCATGAAAAAAAAATTAAGAAGACATAAAATGATCTAAGAAAAAGCAACAAATACTGAATACCGGCAAAGAAGACTCAACAATTGTATAATAGCAATCCCTGAAAAGGAAAAATGAAACAAAAGAATGGAAGAAAAATAAGGACAATATTTGAGAAAAACTTTCCTATATATTAAAATATACAAGATATTTTACAATAAAATATAAACTGTAAATCAAAACTACAGACTAAAAAGGCACAGCACATACCTGAGAATATTGACTCAGAAAACTCAGCACAGAAATATATTCTAGTAAATTTGCTGGACTTAAAAGAAAAATAAACAATCTTTTTGACATCTAGGCAAGAGTATAGAATTCTTATAACAAAACTAATATTAGGCTTTTTCACAATGCTTTTAAGTCAGAAACAAAGGCATGGACTAACACATATGTATTTAAGATACTCAAGGGAAAAAAATAAGCTAAGGATTTTATATCCATACAGACTACACGGAAAAGCTAGACGCAAGCAACTATCGCATTTAAGAACTCAGGTAATGCTTTCCCCAAGGACTGTTTCCAAGAAATCTACTCAAAAGCAAACTTCAGACATATGAAATTATCATAAAGATATTGACGTAAGGACTGATGGCGAGCAATGAAGTTACATTTACAACTAACATTTTAGAAGAGTTCGAAGAGGGGGTAATATATAATGGTTATAAACACTGGCCGTGTAGACAAAATACCACTATTTTCAAAAAAGAAGAAAGAATGGAGGAAGCTAACATTCTTAGTGTTTTGCAGTAATCACACAAGTACAGTCACATTGATATGCGTATTCTGAGACGGTTGTAAGTACCACATGGGATAAAGTAAATGAGTAATAGCTGGATATTCAAATTCTAGCAACCCTCTCTCCTTGAGCACTAGAATCATTGGTGTGGAATAAATGACATACGGAAGTAACCTAGAGGAATCAAATGAACCTTGTAACCCTGCGTATAAATTGTGATTAACGATATGAATCCTTGAGGGGACCTGGGTGGCTCAGTTGGTTAAGTGGCTGACTCTTGATTTCAACTCTGGTTATGAGCTCATCACTTGTGAGATCGAGCCCCATGTCAGGCTCCGCATGGGATTCTGTCTCTCTTTCTCTCTCCCTCTCTCTCTGCCTCTCTCAAAATAAATAAATAAACTTTAAAAATGAAAATATTCTCTCTCTCCCTCTGCCCCTCCCCCGTTTGTGCACATGTGCTGTGTCTCTCTCTCAAAAAAATATGAGTTCATGAAGCAATTTAAATTAAAACGTTACAAGATAAAATGTTAATTTTATAAAATACATATAAAATGTTAGTGCATCATAGTTCTGTCCACTGAAGAGCCCTAGAAGCAAATCAGACTAATAGCTCACAAATATCCACGTTGCCTACAAATAATGGCAGTCTTAATTCATCTTTTCCTCCTTATCTCATGTTGGCACACTGGACAGGAGCTACATTAGTGATGTGAAGTAAAAGTATGAAAGCAGTCATCATTATCATTATAATCTTAGGTGGAGAACTTTTATATGTTACCATTATAAGTTATTTGGCGAGGTGGTTATTTTTATTATTTTTTTAATGTTTGTTTAATTTTGAGAGAGAGGAAAACAGAACATGAGTTGGGGAGGGGCAGAGACGGAGGGAGACAAAGAATCCAAAGCAGGATCCGGGCTCTGAACTGTCAGCACAGAGTCTGACATAGGGCTCAAACCTACAAACCATGAGATCATGACCTGAGCAGAAGTTGGACAGTTAACCAACTGAGCCACCCAGTCACTTCTGGGGTGGTTATTTTTAAATGACATTCTCATTGAATGATATTACATTCCTTTTTGATTTCAAAGATGAGTAAATTCAAAAATGAAAAAATACTTCTGCCATCTCATTTCTCCAACCTCCTATTTATGTTATGTGTATCATTTCTTTAAATGATGCCAATGTTTATAACATTAAATTATGTGCTGTGAACTAATTATTAAAATTGTTTTTGATTTAGTTCTAAGCTTGAATTTATTTTATATCCATCAATGTTTATTTCATTTCTAATTCTCTATTTTTTGTTTCCAATTCATATTTCAATTCATTTTGTTTTCAATTCAATTCATATTCCCGTTATTGCCTTGATTTTATTATTGACTTTGTTTTCCAAAAGATACTGATGGGTGTCCTATTCCCTGAACTATTTCTTATTTGAGAATGTAAGTATGTTGCTTTTATACATTAATTGCTGTGATATTTTTGGGTCTAGTTATTTCTCAGTAAATGTTTAACTAGCTCTGCAGAAGAACAGAAAGACCTGATTTTAACATTTGCTGATTCTCCTGGGGTGAGTAATTCTACACCGAGCTACCAACATGATGTCACTGAAGGCAGATTTGGGAAGAAATGCTCAGAGGCATACCATTATATTGCATTATGTAATATCTGCACTTTATAGAAAAAATAGACATAAACAGCCTCGTGATCACAGATAATAGTAAAGTCTACTAAAATACTTAAGAAGTAGTGAGTCTTGAGTAATACTTCTATTTTTAAAAAAATATTTAATTACAACATTGCATAATTTAATTTAAAATAATGTCTGTTTAACAACTTGCTGGTAATATTCCTAAAATTTTGAAAATCCACTCTTGGAAAGCCAATACAAGTTGGATCCAATGCATTGGTCATGCTTTAGTTAGTTTAGAACTCTGGTGACAATGTTTTTTTTTTTTTTCCTGCATTAAATATTACTGTGGAAATATCTGAAGCTGACTTTTTGCAACATGACAACTAAACTGATGCAGTTTGTCCCATTTCATACTTTAAGCCCATGGAAATTCTGGATACAGTGGTAAAAATTAAATCAAAATAAGACAAAAGAGATCTCCATGTGTAAGAAAGGAAAAAGGAAATCAATGCCAGACAAAGGGTGATTCAGTGACAACAGTCAGGTATTAGAAGAGGCATACATCCTAGGATCTGGATGCTGAGAATCTAATGCCTGTCCAAAGACAATTCAAAGTGAGGCAGCTGGAATTCAAATCCCACCTTGTACTCATGGATTATGAAATATCTGTCCATCAGCCCAGAACAAAATTAGTCTTATGTCTTGGGCTTTCATTCAAGAGAAAGAAAAGTTGTTGGCAAATAAAGAAAAGCTCCAGGCTCATACCAGGAATAAATAAGTCGTCCAATTTTAAAGTGGATGAAAGGTGCAGGAACAGCAAACCCAGAAATTAGTCTGAAAACTGGCTCCTGGTCATTAAAACGCCTGTGGTTTCTATTGGCCACCCTCATCGTAAACAATCTTAAAATTATATGTTAGCAATAGTTTCATAAGGCAAGACATGCAGAAGTTCTGCAGAATAATCCATTCTGAAGATGAACTCAATGTCAAAAAGAACAAAACAATAAGGAAAATATGAGATCCAAAATCTCTATTATCAAACAAACAAACAAACAAACAAAAAAAACAACTTAGCAACCCAAGAACTAAAAATAACAGAATAATGTGGAAATATTTATTTTTAGTGGAAATATTTAAATATTGAAAATGAATAAAAGTACCATATATAGTTTTAAAATAACAGAACCCTATTAAAAACAGATGAATTCAAAAGAGAATGAACTAGAATTGCTAGAAATAATAATAAGTAGTTCCTTAGAGGTTTAAAAAATGAACAAATGAATTAAGGAGGAGGTTAAATGCAGCTGAAGAGAAAACTGAGAAGGTGGAAGATGGAGAATAGAAATAATTTTCAAAAACACAGAGGACACTAACCAAAAAAAGTTATTTTACAATAAACACCAAAATCATCAATAGCATAAATTCTCTTTATCCGTGAACAATATAATTAAAAGATAAAGAAGTGATCAAATAACAAGCAAAACAATCCACATATGTCTGACATTTTTCAAAAGATCTAAATAAAAGAGTAAAAGAAGAGATAAAAATGGAAATGGTGAAATAGTTGGATTGAATGAAAATGAAGGAGCACAAAAGAAATCTGTGAGAAGTAGCTGGAGTAGGTGTTAGAGGGAAATGGGAAGCTTCAAACACAAAGAGTAAAAAGAAAGGAGGGTGGGAAATTAATGGACTAAATGTTCAGTGCAATGTATTAGAAAGGAGTATATTAAAAATAAAGAAAAATGAAGTGGGAATTAATAAACATGAGAGGAGGAGACAATGAAACAGAAAACAGAACAAGATCAGTGGAACAGATTAATAAAATAAGCACATATCTGTCAAGACTAATGAAGCACAGAAAAAAATTAAGGCACAAAGGACAGGTTAAAAACAAAAAGAGACATAAATACATACAGGGCAGGCATTTTGAAAGAACATTATGAACAATTTTATTCCAATAATCTTGAAAAGTTATACAAAATGGACTTCATTTTAAATATAGTTAAGGGGTGCCTGCCCAGTTGAGTGTTTGACTCTTGATTTTGGCTTAGATCATGATTTCAATGGTTCAGGAGTTCGAGCCCAGCATCGGGCTCTTTGCTGACGGAACAGAGCCTGCTTGGGATTCTCTCTCTCCCTTCTCTCTCTCTCTGCCCTTCTCCTGCTCTTTCTCTCTCTCTGAAAATAAATAAATATATATTGGAAATAAATAAATAAATAAATAAATAAATAAAGTTAAAAGAGATATGAATGTCAGTTTGTTTTAGAGATGTGTACCCTTTAGAGAATAGATAATCCAAACAAACAAAGATAAAAACCAAAACCCAGACTCTTAACTGGAGAGAACAAACTGATGGTTACCAGAGGGGAGGTGGGTGGGAGGGATGGGTGAAACAGGAGAAGGGGATTAAGAGTACACATACCATGATGAACACTGAGTAATATATGTACCTGTTGCATCACTATATTATTCACCTGAAACCAACATAACCCTGTACATTAACTATGCTGGAATTAAAATGTTTAAAAAAGAAATAAAAATAAAGTTAAGAAGAGAATAGCTAATCCATATATTATATAACTGCTGCAGTCACAGTAAAACAGTTTTTTTCCCCAAAACTGAGGGAACACCTTCTAAAATCCTTTTATAAGATGGATAACTCCAAAATCAAAAATGGACACGAGAAACGTAAGTCATAATAAAAATATTAATGACAACCAGAACTTAAGGTTATTTCTCAGCCTTTTAAAAGCCACTTACATGTATCAATTCTCCTCTTAACAAATCTGTGACATCAGGAATATGATCGCCCCCGTGTCACAGATGACGAAACTTCAGCAGAGAAATGGTGACCAGCCTCCAAGGTCCTACAGACAGAATGTGCACAGTCCCCAGGGTGAGCCCAGATAGTCTAGTTTCAGATCCTCTGCTCTTAACCACAGACTCCAAATTTTAAAATAAAATATTAGCAAAACAAATGCAGCAATTATTTTTGGTACAGAATGGTGATGTGGGTTTGGGAAAGAGGTCCGGGGCTCTCTTTCCTAGCGGCCGATTCACATTCCTGTCATAGGCAACCTCCAGTCTACTGTCCACGTCTCCAAAAGATTTCAGCAACTGGCAAATTTTTCCTCCTTCTCCAGCAACTGTTCGGTCTCAGATTTGATCTCTATCCATCACTTTGTAGAGTGACGTCATCCCTTCCCATCCACCCACCCTATGCAAAACCATTCAATGATTTCCCATTGTTTTTAGCATAATGAGCAAATTTCTCATGATGGCTTACAAGGTCTGTCCGCAGCTACCTCTTCAGCAGCACTGAGGCTCATACTCTCTTTTCCTCTACCCACGCTGGCCTTCCTTCCTGTCTAGAACTTGACCGTCGGTGTTCACTTATGCTGTTCCCTTGCCTAGAAGTCCCCACCCCAAGCTTTGCCTACTTGTCTCCTGGTCTTCCAGGTCTCCCCTCAATCATGACTTCCTGAGAGAATTCCTCCCCTGAGCTCCTCACCTTCCAAGACTAGGTCAGGTTTCCTCATTCAGCCTCCCCTAGCCCTCTGCACCTCATCTCAGCAGCGCTCGGAACATCTTCAAATTCACATTATTTGTGTCATTAATCTTTCTCTTCCCCACTAGAATGTAAACCACAAGAAGGCAAGAACCATGCATTTTCTTTTCTAGCATGGATTCTTTAGTGTCTAACTCATTAATAATTATTTTAATAATTATTTCAATAATTATTTTAAATAATTATTTATTATAACAAAAATCATAACAAATAATTTTATAATAAATACTAACAATTAATTTAATGATTAATTGTTATTAAGAAAACAGAAGAGAGAAAAGGGAAGGGATGGTAGATTATTTGACAAAAATGTGGCTGCACTTACTCTTCCCCCTGTATCCATGACCCCTGCAGTATGATTTTGCCACTCCTCTCATAAAGAGGCAAAGTGTTGTTCCAAAACCCTTGAATCCAGGCTGGCTTTGGGGTTTCCTTTGCTCGGTAGAATGCAATAGATGAAATGATATGCTGGTTCTGAGCCTATGCTTCCAAAAGTCCTGTGGACTGCTGCTTTCTCTCTTAGACCTCTGTGGGTGCTGTGTGGACAAGTCAAGGCTAGCCTAATGGGGGACGAGACACAGAGAAAGACCCAAGTCATCCTGGCCATCCCAGGTAAGGTCATTGTAGAGCAGCCACCCCCTTGCCAACCTACCAGCTGACCTCAGACACAAGAGCAAGGCCCAAACACTGTCACCGACAGAACCAGACTATCCAGCTAATCCTTGGACTCAATATCAATAAGAAATGGTGTGATGTTAAGCCCCAAGGTTTGCAGTGTGAGAGGAAGGAGAAAAGTTAAGGGGAAGAAAAGAGGGAGAAAAAGATATGAAGATCTGTTATGTGTAAGTGGACAAAGATTCAATGTTTAGCTCCAGAAAAAAAAGAAATAAATTAGCAAATCAGTTATATGAAAAGAGGTCTAGGTTTTACTAAGGCTAGACTTGCTAAAAACAGAGTTTTCCAAAAGAATGAATGAAGCCCCTGTCATGGGTCGAGTGATGTTCTGGGTTGGGGGGGGGAGGACACAGGAGTTTGGAGTTAATTTCAGACCCTCGCTTACATTACTAGTTCTGTTTCCATAGATCATTTTTTCTCTCTAAGCGAGTACAATGGAACCAACAGTTACTACATCTACTTTGGGAAGACCTGGTGATGCGAACGAGATTGTGTTCCATGAGTATGAGTGAGTCAATTCACTACTTGCTGGTGAGTCTGAGATGTGGTTACTGCTTGGACCTGGGCTGACATGTCTCCAGCTGAGACTGGAGCCTTGCCATGAGCTCATTGTCTCTGGCTGGGATTTTGCCTGCTAACCTGCTTCCAACACGCAGTCTCCAAGAAGACTCAAGCTGGGCTTCATTCCACACCCAGCCACTGCCTTTAGTCTCACTTTGATCAAGATAGTCTCTGCTGGCCTGGATACCAGTGCCATCCGGCTATGAACCCAGACTCTGCTCAGATAAGCCACTCATGATTCAGTGGAGCCCTCTGAGCACTGAAGCTACACCTGATTGGTATTTGTTACCCTGCAGTGGCCACGATGGTTTGCATTATTCCCTGTCATGCATTGGAGTCCAGCCCTATACCCAGGCTGTTCCCGTGACTCCATCGGTGACCCCACCTCCACCAGTTACTACAGACCATTGAGTCTCTCCCCATGGCCAGGGAGGTCCTAATCTATCTCTTGAGGAGGTACCCAAGAGTAGGACACGGACATTGTTTGTTTAAAAAAAAACCAACCATGTATAAACTATAAAGTACTCTGCAAGGTCTCAGTATTATCCCTGCCTTATCTCATGGTTATCCAGACTCTCCTGCTAGCACTGCTGTTGCCTCAAGGGGAATGGACGTCAGAGACCCTTCCAGGTCCAATAATTCAGAATTTTGTGGATATACTGAATTCCATTAAAAAATAAACAGACATATATGCAAATTAGGTAAATTTCTGTTTTCTACATTCATTTCAACATTATTTGATTTAAACTTTTCTCAAGTAGCTGTTTCAACCTAAGTGGCATCAATAAAAAGACAAAGGAGGCACCTGGGTGGCTCAGTCAGTTAAGTGTCTGACTCTTGATCTTCGCTTAGGTCACCATCTCACAGTTCATGAGTTTGAGAACCAAGTCAGGCTCTGTGCTGATGGACGGTGCACAGCCTGCCTGGGATTCTGTCTCTCATTCTCTCTGCCCCTCCCCCATGCATGCATCCCCCCCAAATAAATAAAAAAACTTAAAATATATTTTATTTTATTTTATTTTATTTTATTAAAAAAATTTTTTTGAACTTTATTTTTGAGAGAGCAAGAGAAAGCGAGAGCACAAACAGGGGAGGGGCAGAGAGAGAAAGAGACACAGAATCAGAAGCAGGCTCCAGGCTCTGAGCTGTCAAACCAAAGCCTGACATGGGGCTTAAACTCACAAACCATGAGATCATGACCTGAGCCGAAGTTGGATGCTCACCCAACTGAGCCACCCAGGTGCCCCTAAACTTAAAAAATATTTTAAATAAAATTTTAAAAAATAAATAAAAAGATGAAAAAGCCAACATTTTGTCAGCTGGGGTCGGGGTGGGGGATCGAGACTTTTTTCACTCCACTTTTTCCATACTAGGAACAAATGTTCTGCAATTCACTCACTCTGTGCCACATAGTATCCTAAGCTCCCTCCTCGACTCACCTATTTTCATGACACACTTACTTATAAAGTGAGTGCTGTGATTATCCCCATTTCACAGATGTGGAAGCCAAGGCATAGAGAGGTCGAGTAGCTCATCAAATGGGAGGCAGGATGCGACCCCCCACAATCTGGTCCAGCATCTAGTCCTATGTTCCTAACGCACCCGCCCTCAAATTCCCCAGGGCCCCTGCCTGGCTTTGCAGAGATGAAAGCAACTGGGTTGCCAGGCAGTCTCTCCCCACAAGTTAGAAACCCCATGTCTGGTGCGCACATGAACCTGGACTTTCCAATTGTGCTTGGCTCCAGCTCCCCGGAGAGAAGGCAGCAGACCGGGAGAGCCCGAGCTGTCTCTTGCCCACTCCCGCTAATTAAACTCCTCCAACTGACACTGTTTGGCTGGTTCCAAGAGGATATTATTTTTAGCTTGTGAGGGTTAAAGGGGAAGGGAAGCGTGCCAAATTCAGGTTGGTAGAGAGGACGAGGGAGAAAGGAGCTCAGAAGGAGGCCCTATGATCACGACTCCATTTAATAAGAAGATGGGGGAAACTGGGAGCTCCTGGTCTTGCCTCAAAGGCTGCGGGGAGGCTCCTCAACTCCGTCAGCCTCCTTAACAACTGCCACATCCGAACGGTGGGACATGTCTCCACTTACCCAGTCCCGGTGTGACAGAAGCTGCAGATCCAGAAGTTTCTGTATTTTTTTCTTATGCTTATTCACTGGAATGAAGGAAGAGGGATGCTTTGCAGGCTGGAGAGAAGCGGTCTCCTGCATCCTGCACCCAGTTCCCTTTCATAGCACTTTGATCATGCGCCCTGCCCGTCCTCAGAGGTCATTAAGTGATGTTCCAACACAATCCTGATTAGGAAGCTGGGAAGTTAACACGCAGAGCTCCCTCTGAGAAAGACAGGCCAGACTCCACATCATGGCCCCCCAGATTACTAGAGCCCAAGCCTGGAGCCCATCTGAGGGGTACGGTCTGCAGTTCTGCCTCCCAGGACTCCATTACCTGAGACCAGTTCACTCTTGCAGCCACTGCTTCTTTCTTCCCTTGGCCCCTGGCTCTCTGCCTTGGATTCAGTGATTAAGGATCCAAGATCCCCAGCCATTAACCCACCCTGCCTCAAATGGTCCAAACCCCGGCAGCTCGGCTCTGTTAAGCAGAGGCATAAGCCCCTGTAGCTTTGGCATACAAATCATGAAACCCTAAAGACTCAATTCACAGGAAAGAGAGCTTTTTTTTTTTGGTCCTGCTTTTCATGTTATTAATACATGTCATTGTTTGGTCTGACAGCAAAGGCTCCGTACAACCAGCTCACAGTTTCACTCCTGGACGGAGCCAAGAGAAAATACTCCTGACACTCAGAAGATCGTTTTTCTCAGGACTCGATGTATTGCCATTTGGTAAGAGCACACTGGCGGAATTTTCAGCACATGTGATAAAAACAGATAGAGTAGAACGGAGTTAATCGACGAGCGTGGAAAGGCAGCTAATGTGTATTGCAAAGGTGGCTGTGAAATGTACTGATTAAGAGTGGGTAAGAGTCAGACCTGGATTTGAATCTCTGCTCACCCTCTTACTGCCTAAATGATCTTAGGCAAGTCACGTCACCTTTTGAGGCATGCATCCATCCTTGTAAAGTAGGGTTAATAACAGTTGCCATCTAGGGCTGTGTGGAGGGTGCCATGGGATGAGGCTATGAAAGCTCTCAGCACAGTGCCTGGCACAGGATGAGCCATGCCTAACCAGCTGCTGTTAATTAGGTCATCCATGAACACGAGGGACAGAGAGAGGTCTGAGGCAGGACCTGACCCATAACATCATCTTTGGCATGAGGTAGGCTCTCCTTTTCAAATCTCTATGAACCAGCTTCTAATTACCGCTGGGTACATAACACAAAACAATGATTTATGATCAGTCTAAAGCAATTGCTCATTGTTGATGCTGTTAAAAAACAAAGCTCATGTGAATAAATTTAGGGCGCCTGAGTAGCTCAGTCGGTTATGCATCTAACTTCAGCCCAGGTCATGATCTCACGGTTTGTGGGTTTGAGCCCCGTGTCGGGTTCTGTGCTCAGAGCCTGGAGCCTGCTTCAGATTCTGTGTCTCCCTCTCTCTCTTCCCATCCCCCATTCACTCTCTCAAAAATGAATAAAAATGTTAAAAAATTAAAAACAATTTATATGAGTAAATTTAAAGCTCACATTGGCTTTATTCAACAATTCATGGTTCAGGCAGCATCCCTTCTAGCAAAATAGACAGGACTTCATCAAGCTGCAGAAAAGGAAAGTTTTTTAAAGGCAGAGAGAGTGGAAAAAAGCAAATTATTACAGAAGAATGCATTATTTTGGGGAAGGTAGCCCTCCTAAGTGGAATGGGTAAAGTCTATCAGTGGATCACTTCCTAATGTTGACCACTAGGAAACTCCAGGTTGGCTGGTTAAAGGTCACATTTTGAGGTGGGGGGTTGATACTGTGGTTGGGTTGGGTATTAAGTCTTGGTGTGCTGATGTGGGGACTTAGCATAACTGACTCCATTTTGGACTGTGGTTTTCTTTTTAATAATGTCTAATTGTTCCTTCGATTAGCAACTGCTTCTCTAAAATCTGCTCTCCCAATAGTAAATAATGAATTTATTTAGGATATATATTTGTAAAGACTACAATACATTAGATTTTAATAGTGGGCAGTGTGTTAAACATGTTACAGGGTTTACAGTAAATGTAATAATGGCTTTATGTGTCTCAAGAGAATGGAAAAAAAATGTTGTGACTTGAACATTTTGAATGATCTAAATCAAATGGTCAATGGTTCTTGATCTGGGGTGATTTTAACCCCCTACAGGGCATTTGGCAATGTCTAGAGATTTTTTTGGTTGTCATAAATAGGGTGAGGGGAGTTTCCTCTGGCATCCAGGGGATAGAGTCCAGGGATGTTGTTATATATCCTATGATGCCCAGGGTGACTCTTCACAACAAAAAATTATCCGACCTCAACTGTCACCAATGCTGAGAGGTTGACAAACTTTGGTTGACCTAACCTGTGGGGTTATGGGGTTATGGAGGGGTGGGGGTCATAAATGGCTTTAGCTGTGTGAGGAAATGCAGCTAGACTTTAAATCATCGGCACTGAATAGAAACAAATTTTACCTAATAGATTATTGGAGAATTATTTGTAAACATTGCATGTAGTTCTTGGTTCATTTCGTTTTTCACATTACAAATATTTTTTTCCAGGGACACCTGGGTGGCTCAGTCAGTTGAACAACCAACTCTTGATTTCAGCAGAGGTCACAATCTCACGGCTTGTGAGTTCGAGATCCCCCAATGGGCTCTGTGCTGACAACGCAGAGCCTGCTTGAGATTCTGTGTCTCCCTCTCTCTCTGCCCCTCCCAGCACATGTGCAAGCTCTCTTTATTTCTCTCTCTGTCAAAGATAAATAAACTTTAAATATATATATATTTTCTCCCAAATACAAAATGCAGAGGTCTTCAGGATTGCCATCATTTCCAAGGTTACATGAGCTGGTTTTTATTTCATCTCCCAAGGAAGGAGGGGAAGTCAGGGGCTGAGCTAACACTGCCTCCTTCATCCAAGATTGCGCTTGTCCCCACAAACTCCTTCCCTGGTGAGAAAAGCAAAGAAATGAATTGCTAAGATTTTACTTACCCTAACTTCAGTTTAAAGATTTTCCTCCTTCAAGTTCATGCTCACGGTCTCTCATCCAAGGATAGGATTTCCCCAATGGCTGCCAAGATGGAAATCATAACATTCAAAAGTACAAGGAACAAGGTAAAGGTCCCATTCGTTGTTCCGTTTTCCTTACCTTTCATGCCCACAGAATATGGCTTTGCCCATCTGAGAAAGTCATTAGTGAGGGGAGGGACTATATAAGCACTTCCTTGAAATTGGGGCAGGTTTGCTGTTTTTGGAAAATATCAGGCTGGAAGACATCACATTCAATAGAGGGGAAAGCTACTAAAGTAAAGTTACGTGATTCTCTGATTTCAGAGGCTCTTGGTTAGAATTTGGCCCTGCCTCACCCCTGTGCTCCCCTCTACTTGCCACGGGTCAACCAAAGCCACAGCATGGTCCTGAGAGGCCCAGAGAGGGCCCAAGTTCCACAGGGCATGGGTAGATCAGCATCACGATCTTCATCCAGGATACAAGGGGGAAAAGTGATATTTATTAAGTGTGGATGGCAGGCCAGGGACTGTGCAAGGTGCCCTAAACATATGAGATCCTCCAGAGAAATTTCCAAAACCACAGCTAGGTTAGCCTCGAAAAAGAAAACGATTTGGGTAGATTCTTGTTTAAACTAACATAAATCCAAATTTGGTTAATGAGCATACCTTAAAGAGAAATGTCAGTCTGGTGAGGAAATCACCATCTTATTTACGTATTATCCCTGGCCTGTTCCCTCCTTCACAAGGCTGTGATTCCCTTTGAACCAATACTTCTTAAAGTCCAGTAATTTATCTGCACCTTCTTCTCCCCATACCGAGAAGGTCTGACTGATAGCAGGTCCCCATAGATTCATGCTGAATTATTGTACTTTAGTCCCAACATGGGTGCGGGTTTCATGTGATGCCTGGTACATGGCATGAACTCCAACACATAATATATTTAAATTGAATTTATCTGCAATATAATAAGATTAGCAATGGCTGTACCACAGGATGGGTGCCAAAATGCAAATGGACGAACATCAGAGACAGTGCCTAGCCTGGTAACAGTGAATAGCAGAGACTCACTAAATGTTTGCTAGTGTGGCATTAGTACGGGGGAGGATCTCTTAGAAAGCAGAAGCTATGCATTTGCTTTGCATATGGGATCCAGCCAAGAATTGTTGGCACTGTGTCTGCTCCAAGAAGCTCTCCAGGATGCGGCCTGATACCCGCTAGGGAGCCCCGCACTTCACCTGAGCTATGCATGGCTTTTAAATGTGACAGGTGCTTCTACTGACATGAAACTTTCAAGATGTGGACAGTTGAGGCTTTTTAAGTAGTGGGTGCAAAGTAAACAGTAATAACTGATTTCTAGGAAGTGCGGAGCAATATCACACAAATTCTGAAAAAAAAAAAATAACCTGTTTTAAAATAGGAGGAAAAGTGAGCCTGGGTGGCTCAGTTGGTTGAGCACCCAACTTTGGCTCAGGTCGTGATCTCATGGTTCATGAGTTCATATCCCACGTCAGGTTCTGTGCTGACAGCTCAGAACCTGGAGCCTGCTTCAGATTCTATATCTTCCTCTCTCTATGCCCCTCCCTGCTCACGCTCCATTTCTCTCTCTCTCTCTCTCTCTCTCTCTCTCTCTCTCTCTCTCTCTCTCTCTCAAAAATGAATAAAAACATTCAAAAATATTTAAAAACTTTTTAGAAAAAAATAAAAATAAGGGGAAAAGCTTATGCATGACTTCTCACCCCTCTCTGGGTAGACTCTGACACCTGGATGTTGTTCAATTGAGTCCCCAAAACTGCACACTTTGGCCTTCATTTCCTACCTTCTAGTCTTCTCTTCACCTTTACTGAGCATGTCTTATGTGGGGCAATCTGCCACTTCTACCTGGTGGAAGACTGTGGAAGACGTTACTTACCAGCACGTGTGATAATGGCAATGATAATAGCAATTGCAGTACAGCCAGCATTAATGGAGTCCCTGTCGTGTCCCAGGCACTGTGATAGGGATTTAGAAAGGGTTTGGAATATCCCTTGGCAGTTGGGATCCTGGGATGAAAGTTCAAACCTGACTTGATTAGTGTTCTTTCCAAGGTCAGAAGTTACCTCTCTTTATGACCATAAGGGATCTGGAAGACAGACTAAGCACTAAAGCTGTGGTAAGTATTTTGCTAAGTGCTTTTCCCGATGCAACTTGCTTCAAATAAGCTCCTTGACTCATAAAGATTTTGGTAGGACAGGAAGAACAAGTCCATGCAAACCTCACAATTAGAACAATAAACATAGGCATTGATCATGGAGGTCCACTCACTCAGCACATATTTATTGAGCATGTACTGTGTATCAGACACTGTTTTAGGCCCCATGAGACATAAGAAGGCCCTTTCTTCAGGGAGCTGATATCCCAGTGGTAAAAGATATGAAAGTTAGAATGAGAGAGAGAGAGAATACGTGAACAAGATTATTTCTATTAAAATAAATTCTAGGGGGGCACCTGGGTGGCTTAGTCGGTTAAGCCTCTGACTCTTGATTTTGGCTCAGGTCATGATCTCACAGTCTGTGAGTTTGAGCCCTGCATCGGGCTCTGCTCTGACAGCAATACATAAGTGTAAATAATAAACAATAATAAATTCTGGAAAGGCAATAAAACAGGGCCATATGCTAGAAAGGGCTTAGGGTGGCAGAGGGTGGGGCAGAGCCAACCAAGAAGGTGACATTCCAGCTGGAGGAACACCCGTGATGAGACGGGATGGGGGAACAAGTAAATGGAGGAGGCCAGAGGCAGGAATGAGGTTGTGCTTGAGAAATGGAAAGAAGACCAGTGTGGCTAAAGCCTAGTGAGTAAGGGAACAGCGGGAGGGATGGGGGACGGAGGGGCTAGCAGGATCCAATGGCACAGGGACTTGAGGAGTCCCATGCTGAGGAGCTTCCAAGGATCATCACAAGGTCTGACTAAGAGTGTCACATGACTCTACATTTCAGAGATTACCCAGGATGCCATGCAACTGCTATCCCAGAAGGTCCAGGGAAAGTTACTATTTGTAATTCTCAGGACCATCCGTGTTTCATGTACTTCAAAAACAGGAATTGTGCATTTTCTGTGGGCCAGACAGAGGCTGCAAGGGTGAATAAAACAAACAAAGTCCTTGTCCTCATGTAGCTTCCCACCTCGTGGGGGTTGCAGTTCCTCCAGTGGGTGATTCATTCAAGGACATTGGTTGCCTCCCTTGAGGAGATCCAAGCGCTACTGAAGACATAGACAGAACCAGGCTCTCTGGAAGTATGGACCTCCCAGCTGAGACACTGGTTATCAGGAGTCACCCACAGTAACAGAGGGACTCAGGGCAGAAAGCACTTGTGTCAAGGAAATGTCATTTCCAAAATCCAGAGGGGAGACGGAAGGTATCTCGTTGGGACAGGGACAGCAGTCTGGTAGGGCAAGCGCAGAGCTTAGGAGTGGCCAGGGAGAGGCTAGAAAAAGAAGCTGGCCCACAGCCTAAGGGCGTGGGGAGCCAGAAGGTGGGTTTATGCTGAATGCAGCGCTCTGTAAAAAGGGGGCCCTGCAGATACTGATTCAACGGGGCCAGAAAGCAGCGCGGAGAAGAAAATGCAAGTGCAGGAGATCCTAACATCAAAGGGTGCTTCCGGCTGTATGCTTACTTTAGCCTTCAAGGTGCTCCTTTTCCAAGCACAGCCTCTGCCTACCTTCCAGCCCTTTCCTCCAGGCTGTCTGGCTCCCTGGCCTGTGGGGAGCAGCATCCCTCCCCAACCAGTGTGGAGAAGCCACTCCATGCCTGTGGGAACCTGTGGGAGTCACCCCTATGGCTGGATTGTGGGGGCTCTAAGGCAAGTGCCCACTGGAGAAGGAAGAGTTGTTCTTGAGGCTGCTGTCCCCAAAGCTGCGGGAGGGCTGTCTGCACAACTCAATGGGCCATGGCCCCAGCAGCCCTTCCAAGCCAGGAAGGAGCAGCCAGCACTGCCAGAAAAGCACAAGCGGCGATGGGACTCAGCTGCATGGGTAAAGCACCAGCGGGGACCTACTAGCAGAGGAGGCAGAGTTAGGGTCCTTGAGAATGAACATTTCAGAAGACGGTAAGGGCATATGATCTTGGCAAACCCATGACACTTTCTGCTGTTGGTGAAATGGCACAGTGAGTACACAGAGAAGACCGGCTTTGGAGTCACTAAGCCCGTGTTCAAATCCTGGCTCTGCCACATCCTAGGTACGGTCTTGAGCAAGTTGGTTACCCTCTCTGCCCCTCAGTTCGCCCGGTAAGTTGAAGCCAAAATAGTATCCAGTATGAGGCTGTCGTGAGGGCTCAGGAAGTCAGCAAACATTAGGCTCCAAGACCAGTGCGTGGCATCTGGTAAGTGTTCATTTCATGTGCGCGATCCTCATTCCCTACTCTGTGTGAAGCTCTATGGATTGGGAAATGGATACTCAGTCTTTTAGGACTGCACAGCCTGGGGAGAGAGAAAGAGTTGCCATTTACTGATCACCTACTGTGTGTCACGTGTTTTGCGTGTGTTAGCTGTAAGGTTGTGGAAAACACACTTGTTTATTTTTGTCTGATACCAGAGTGGGGTGTGTTTCTACTAAAAATAATAGAAGGAGACAAATTCTCGACTAGAGAGAGAGAAATAATGATTTCTGCATAAAGATGATTGGGGAGAGGGAGTAAGGTGTGAAAGGGCACTGAGATCGCGGTGGCAAGATTGCTTCTGGGACCCCTGGGTGGCAAGGTCAGTTGAGCGTCTGACTTCAGCTTGGGTCATGATCTCAAGGGTAGTGAGTTCGAGCCCCACATCAGGCTCTGTGCTGACAGCTCAGAGCCTGGAGCCTGCTTTGGATTCTGTGTCTCCCTCTCTCTGTCCCTCCCCCACTCTCTCCTCTTTCTCTCTCAAAAATAAACAAACATCAAAAAAAAAAAAAGAAAGAAAAAGAAATTTGCTTCTAATTCCATACTGTTCTCCTTTAGTTATGCTTTAATAGTTGCTCTTAGCTTACCTCTCTTCCTGTTCCTGACACTGCTCCAGGCTAGCTTCTACATTTAGATTTTATCCAGGGGGTTACGTTACCGAAGCCAGTGGAAAGCACACATGACCGAGCCCTGAAACAGAGAGAGCACAGGCATGAATTCCAGCCCACCTTTTCCAGGCGTGTGGCTTTAGGAACCTTACTCGACGCCTCCAGCTCATTCCTTGCTCATGCGGCACAGTGTGGCCTTATCTGCCCTGCATGGCTGTTAGGACAATGAAAGGGCATGACAAGAGGAGGCCATATAGCATGCCACAGTGTGCCTTCCTCACTGATGTGTGCCTTAGTTGTGCCCAGTATAGTACCAGACTCTCAGCCCGTGCTAAGCACGCCGGCCAGCTCATATACCATCTCCAGGGAGCAGTGTCACGTGACTCTGCCCCATCCTGCCCCCACGGGCCCAGCGGACTGCACCTGCCCTGAGGGCAGCGAGCCCCAGCTCTGGTAGGAAGGGACAGACCCATAGGATTCATCCTATTATGAAACTGAATTGGAAAATGGATGAGCAACAGGGAATCAGGAGCCCAGGAGCTGAAGCAAAGGTGAAAGAATGTGTAATTCAAAGCCATGAGTTTGGGAAATGACGAAAAGGGAGCAAGGAGGCCAACAGGGAGGGGGGAGAGAATCAAAAGGCCGATTCTGCAGTGAGCAGAGAAAGTGCTGGAGGCCTAGTCCCCCCAGGGATCCTGCCCTTCCTGAGGCCACAGCCATTCACTGCCCTGGAGCCCGTGAGGACCAGCCATGGGCTCAGATGCCTGGTTTGGTCATCCCTGTTTGCAGCCTGCAGAGCGATGTCCTCCCACAGGGGAGTGCTCCCAGGAGCCTGGCAGCTGTGTCCGGAGACAGAGTTAGCACAACCGGAGTAGAGAGAGTGCTCCCAGCAGCTAGTGAGGAGAGGCCGGGGATGCCGCCACCGCCCCGCAATGCCCAGGATGTGCCCTTCCCCCCACCGCCAGCAAAGAATATGCAGCCCCAAACATCAGCAATGCTGGTGCTGAGAAACATGGCCTCAGAGTCAGCTCCCCTTTATGTGCAGGGACTGCAACAATTCTGCCTCTTGAAACCTAAAGAATCCATGAAATGCAGTGCTTTTCCATTCCTGCCATATTATGAGTACTTGAGAGCACTTTGGGGAATGATGGATTTGTATCCTCCACAGTTCATTGCTTGGGGCCTGGTGCAGAGCAGCCATTGAATACAGTGCATTTGCCTTGTAATTGAAGTTGGGTTTTCACCCATGGTTTAAATCTCATAGACAAAGTCACCCTTGGAAATCACTCAAATCACGTGCGACACATTGTACATGCAATGCCCATGGCTTGGGGTAGAGACAAAGGGCTTGGCTTGTGTTGATGTTCATAGTTAAAGCTTTGGGCTTTAAGAGGCTGAGGCGGAGCTGAGTGTATGGAGAAGGCTTCCCATGACAAAGCTACCCTAGGAAACTTGGGACTTTCTGGGGTACTAGCCACTGAATAGAAGGGCCAGGGAAATTTCTGTACAAACGAACTATTGTTTCTCTTGCCTCCTGTATGTAAGACGGGGCAGGGACAGTACCCGAGGCTCCGGGACTTGTCAGGATTAAGTGGCCCGGGCTGAGAGTGGATGCTTGGTATTCTGCAAGCTGGTATTTCTATTTCTGTCTGCTGATAGGAATAATAATACCTCCCAAATCCAAACGGGGGTCCCTCAGACCCAATGTGATCTTAAGCAGAAAAGTTTCCCCCAGAGGATAGAGTTAGGAGCCTAGCACCCATATTCCAGGGCGTCCTCACGGCTTTTCAGAAAGACTCGCGGAAGATTAGCCAGGACTAAATCTCTCACAGCCAGAAGGAAAGGGCTCTTGGATTAAGAAGAAGAGACAATCTGTCGTGAGACTTGGGTGTCTGGGGCGTACTCTGAAAAGAAATGAGGCAGGTGAGACTCATGGATTCAGAGATGGAAACCCAGGGTAAGCACTCCACCAGTATCCTCTCAGGGAGGGACCATGGATGACGAATCTGATGGAGTTTTCCTACCCTGACGTATGAGGATCGGGGAACAGACAGGAGCAAAACTTTTCACAGAATAATAGCAATGAAAACTGTGATAAAACCATCTTTAGCTGTTATTTCTTCAGTACCCTTAGGTTTGAGGGACCAGATTCAGTGCTTCACATTTATTGTCTCATTTAATGCGAATAACGCCAGGGGCTCTGTTTTCAGATCCAAGGGGTCCCCTAATCAGCTAGTTGTAGCACTAGGGCACAGAGCCAAACACTTCCACTCCAAAATATAGGATAGGATCTTCACCCTAAACCCAAGCCTTCCCCTTGCCCACAGCCCAGAAAACTCCATGTGAAATCCATTATCTCTCAGTGTGGCTGCTAGGCTGTCTCTGCCGAGGAGGAAAAGCAGATTCCTTCCTGTGTGATATTGATAGCTAAACGATGGGAAAAAGGGAAGAGCATTCTGTGATATTCCGAGCACTCTTGGATACAGAAAGCTTGCTGCCGTATATCCATTTGGCTGTGTTCTTCCGTAGCAGCTGATCTGCTGGGAAATACTCACAGCCAAGCTTTTGTCATTGTGATGTCAGCCTCGGGAATGACATGTGGACCAAATCAAAGTACAGATAGCTGGATGTGGAGAAAACAAAAGGAAATACAGAACCAAAAAAAAAAAAAAAACCCAGAGGGTAGTATTTAACCCAAACGAACCCAAAAAGACTCTCTTTTTAACAAAAAAGCTTCTTATGTCTTGTGAGACAACTTTATGAATTCCTCTCTGCCTGTAGGAGGAAGGCACATCATTGGAAAGGTAATTTGCCCTTCAATTGAAATAAAGTCTTAAATGTTACCCGTGCCTTTCCAGATACGACCTCTGACCTTGTGTTGTCAAGCTGACTGCTCCTAGCTTCCTTCAAGTTGATGGTCATGCCGTGTGCTTCCGCATTCAGAAAATCAAGCCTTAGGTCAAATTCCATACCTCTGTGCAAATGTATAGAAAATTACCTTTCTAAATAACCAAGGATTAATGTGTTAACTCTTAAATGACTAATACTTCCTATCAGATGTAGAACAGAAATGAGTGCTTTCAATTATTGCTTGCATCTTAGATAGTTAGGTATAATCTTTCTTAATATATTGTGTTATTAAACTAGATTATGTAATACATAATCTGCAATGTTACAGTATATAAGTTATAATATATTGTATTATTAAAATTATGTTATAAGCTGGTTTTTTAAAGATTGCTACGGTTTAGAAAAGGGATTGGTAAACTCTGTTCTACAGGCCAAAGCCAGCCCACCACTTGTTTTTATAAATAAAGTTTTATTGGGACACAGCCACACTCATTATATATTGTCAGTGCCTGTTTTTGCAGTACAACAGAGCTAAGCAGTTGCAACAGAGAACATGGTCCACAAAGCCTGAAATATGTATGATCTAGCTTTTTAAGAAAAGTTTGCCACCGATGGCCTCAAAATAACACAGGAGAGGGGCACCTGGGTGGCTCAGTCGGTCAAACGTCTGACTTTAGCTCAGGTCATGATCTCGCAGTTCATGAGTTCAAGCCCTAGGTAGGGCTCTGTGCCGGCAGCTCGGAGCCTGGAGCCTACTTCGAATTCTGTGTCTCCTCCTCTCTCTGCCCCTCCCCACTCGTACTCTGTCTCTCTGTCTCTCTATCACTCTCTCACTCTCTTTCAAAAATAAATAAACTTAATTTTTTTTTAAATAGCACAGGAGCTATAATATTGAAACTCAGTTTCCTCCTCATTAATGAGTAGCTTTGGCAGGGTGATAGCTAAAATTCAGATCACTTCCTGCACTCTGATTGTTTGATCAAGTACAAGTTTAGAATTGATCTTGCATCTGTAGCCCAGTAAAATGTTAGGGCTGTGTCCTCAAATACCCTAATACCTCTAGCAATGCCTTATGGATCCTTTGTAGACAGGACTACACCTCTTAGGTTATGACCATTCTCTGCTGCTTGGCGCATACATCCCTCACACCACTAAACTCTAGACTTCAAACCTTTATTCCCCTCCAAATGCCTTCACCCATCTCGTGCCTACCTCTTCCCACCCCTTGTGGCCCCAGAGCCATAAATCCTAACACCCTGAGATGGATCAGATGTTTCTTGGGGTGCCTGGGTGGCTCAGTTGGTTCAGCATCTGGCTCTTGGTTTCAGCTCTGGTCTAATCTCATAATTCATAGGATCGAACCCCACGTCAGACTCTGTGCTGCCAGTGAGGAGCCTGCTTGGAATTCTCTCTCTTTCTCCCTCTCTCTCTGCCCCTCCTTGGCTCGTGTGCTCTATCTCTCTCCCTCAAAACAAATAAATAAACTCAAAAAATATGTTTCTATCTGCCAACACGTTACTATCATCAACAATCCAGGCTTGGTGTGATGTTGCACAAGCTAGGAACAACCCCAGTGTTGGCAGCATGAATGGGTGGGTGCCTACACCTTGTCACTTCCAAGGTTTCCCTATGGGCTATGCTGCCAGCCTTTCCCGTCTTCTCTGTCTTGATGGCCTGTGCCTCTGGTCTTCCCTAGCCCCTACTCTAAGCTGTATCCTTGCCATTTGGTATTTAGACTGACCCCATGCCCTCTTGTTTGACCTTGATGATCTTACCTCTGGGACTGTCCCTATGGAAGACGTCCAGCGTGGCTTCATTTGTCTCCATCATGGGTTCTGGCTCCAGTGGGTGGACGGAGCCATGCAGAGCCACTGAGAGGCCAAAGGGAGTTGAGAGCAGCTCAGCAGAGGCAGGGCTCCACATGGATTGGGAAGTAGCTGCATGATCAGGACAGAGACTTGACTCGGAAATACGGAGCTTGCAACTATTTGGTGAATGAAGCATAATCTGTTGAGCTAACTGCCTCCCTGCTGACTTCAGAAAGGCTAGAGCATATATGTTTGAATGACGGAATCAGGGAAGGTGATTATGAGGAGTCTCTGCAGAGATAAGATGGACAAAACAGATCGGAATGGAATAGCTACAAGCCTAAAATGCAAGACCAAAGCATTCCTGAAATTTCTGGTCAGCTTACATGATACTTATTTCATCTTTATACTTATAGGTAAAAAGAAAAAAGGAAAAAGCCCACCCCCTTACTTTAATACTTTAATGCAGGGATATAGCCTCGTGGTTAGGAAGATGAACTTTGAGCCAGACTGCCTGGTTCCAAATCCAGGCTCCATCTCTCATCATGTACAGCCTCAGACAGCCTGGCTTGACTTCCCTGTGCCTCAGTTTCCTCTTTTGTAAAACAGAAATAATAGAAGTGCCCCCATCGGATGATTGTGCAGAGCACTGTTTTAATCTGGCGTCGTCCATATGCTGGGCATGAGCTGAGTAGGGCTACTCACCCACTTATCACAAAGAGAAGGAAAAACATAGCAGCTACGAGTATCCTGGTTTTACAGATGTGGACACCGAGGCTCAGAAAGTTTGAGTAACTTGTCAAGGATAAGAGAGAGGAAAGGCAGGACCTGAAAGGAAACTGTCCCCAATTCCCAGGTCCAGTTTTAAACTGAAATGTGTACGTCCTGCCATGGCACTCTTTCCATCCTGTGGGGCCTTGTTCCCGCAAGTTGCCATCCCTGGCCTGAGATATGAAAGCAGGTAGAGTCAAGGCCAAGGCTGGTTTGTATTTAGTTTATATCCTTCTCTTGAAAGAAGTCAACTGCCAACAGCAGACAAACCAATCTGGGATACTGT
The DNA here is from genome assembly GCA_028646485.1 of Cryptoprocta ferox. NCBI lineage: Eukaryota > Metazoa > Chordata > Mammalia > Carnivora > Eupleridae > Cryptoprocta > Cryptoprocta ferox. The sequence goes on along the minus strand of CM053576.1, from coordinate 18,540,665 downwards.
GTAGATTTCTTTTTGATTTTTAGATTTTTAATGGGGTACTTGTCCTTATGTGTATTTTGCCAAACTGGAGGATTTACTCCGTTCCTTTGCTTCTTCTCCTCTTTTCTCTTCTCACTCCTTCCCCTTAGCAATTTCTGGCCATGCCCCTTTGCAGAAAACCAGCTATTGTTTGAAGGATGTCTCATGAAGAAGAAAATCTACCCAATTCTTGTTAACAGAATCTCTAACAGAAACCTAAGGAAACACACACTAGGTAACATATGTAATATATGTTATGTCACATATCATATATATACACATACTATATATATGCACATATTATATTATACACACACACACACAGGAAGAATCTCCTGGTTCAGTTCACAAGTTGGTATGGAAATGTATGATTCTCTTATTATTTTTTTGGAGTTTTTTATTAATGTTTTTTTAATTTACATCCAAGTTAGTTATCATATAGTGCAACAATGATTTCAGGAGTAGATTCCTTAATGCCCCTTACCCATTTAGCCCATCCGCCTTCCCACAACTCCTCCAGCAATCCTCTGTTTGTTCTCCATATTTAAGCATAAATAGCCCATATTATTTTTATTTCCCTTCCCTTATGTTCATCTGTTTTGTATCTTAAAGTCCTCATATGAGTGAAGATTCTCTTTCACAAAGATTTTGCTACTAGATGATATTGAAGAAGAACAACTGAGTTGTTAATTTACACACACATAAATCTCATTTTGATTCTGATAGAGGAGAATGAGAGCATGAGTTATGATCTCTGTGGATTCATTTGAACCCATTCAAAGGGCTTAAGCAGGAGGCAAAAGGAGAACAATGCACCTTGAGTTTCCCTGGAAAAGCATCATTTGAGTTCTTATTTTGTGTATGGCTCTGTGCTAAATTCTTTACATAAATTAACACACCACGTCAACCCTTTGAGCTAGGTGTTGTTATCCCCATTTTCCAGATGAGAAAACTGAAGCTAAGAAGAGCTCCATCACTTGCTCAAAACATGTTCACATTTGGCGGGGCTGAAACAATGACTCACAGTTGACTTGAGTAAACTGGAAGGTGGTCTGAAGGTCTTAAGCCCCTAGAAGAAAGATTCTCTGAGGTGTAATTGTGCACTAAGTGCAGTCTCAACCTAGCCAGGATTAGTGTCTTTGTGGGCATGCATGTGCGTGTGTGTGTGTGTGCATGTGTGTGTGTGTGTGTGTGTGTGTGTGCATTTGTGTGTGTTTGTCCACTACAAAGACATAGGAGTGTGTGTACTTCAGGGAGCAAGCAACAGCAACAGTATAAATGTGGTGCTACATCAGATCTGGATCCAAATGAGAAAGAAGGGAAGGAAAAAAGAAAGAGAGGGAGGGAGCATTGGAGGGGGGAAGCCAAATGGTATCCAGTGTCAGTAACAGATTTGGTGAGTTTTAGGAAAATCTTCAGTTGCAAGAGAAAACCTGGTGAGACAAATAAATAAGCCAGAGGTAGCAAGACACTGAATGTGGTAAATTCAAAGGTTTAATCACTTCATCAAAGACTCTAGCACTTTCCATTTTTCTGCTATGCTATCTTCAGCTAATGGACTTTGTCCTCAAGATGTCCTTTCAAGGCCAGGCAGTTTGAGAGTAGACATCCAGACATGAAAACATTCAGAGGATGAGGAAGACCATCTATTCTGACGTATTCTTCCTAAGGGTTGGGATGTTTTTCTAGAATCTCACATCAATTCTCTCTTCGTGTTGGCAAAAACCCATCACAGACCTACTTGTACATCAGTCCCTATGAAGAGAAAGGGGCCTCCATGGTTTAAACGGACTCTTGGAGACAGAATCCTTTCTAGAATCCATCTGTGTCCTTGTGTCACACTGTAACACATTTGTGTCCTATGCCAAAGAAGGCACTTCTGCTAAATACATGAGCCCACAGACCACGCTGAATGTTGAGAACAGGGACCCAGTATCCAAGCACCTAAAAGCAGGGGCCCCATGGGCCATCTTCCCTCGGTACCCAGGCCATTTGCAAGTTTATTCATACACTGGAGTCAGAGAGCTGATTAATATGGACAAAGTCCCTGCCTTCAAAGACTTTAAGTTCTTGTGGAGGGGGGCCAAGAAAGACAAAACATAACGAATAGACGTAAAATGTATAAGGCAGCAAGCGGTGCTATAAAGAAAAAAGAAAGGAGATAAGGGGATAGAATATAACAAAGGATGTGCATTCCTCCTTCTAACTGGAAAGACCTCTTCCTCCCCCACACTGTCACCCGGCTAAGTTAACTCCTGTTCTTTCCAGTTTTAGCTTCTGTAGCACACTCCTTCAGCGTGTCCCTAGTTTCCGAATCTCTCCCTTCTCTTATACGTACTTCTTATCATGGGATTTGCAATTTTATTTTTACTTATGTGATTGATTAGTAGCCCTTCTCTAGATCATAAGAACCATAGGAATAGAAAGTGTATCTACTGGTTCAAGATTCGATCTGCAGCACCGAGCACATTGCTTAGCATACAGTAGGCACGCAATAAATTCTTTTTGAGTGACGGAATGAGAAACCGAACTTGTGGTGTTGGCTTTTGGTGGGGCCACGGAAAAGAAACAACTTTCCTGGGAACCGCCTGCCACTACCTGGAACAGCACATCAAACCCCAGACTATCTCCAGCACAGTTCGCCTGCTCTGGACCAGTGTTCCTGAGTTTACATGCTTTCCCTGACAATAAGTGATTTAAAATATACAGACTAGATATTATTCTAATATCCTGTTCATTGCTGTGTATCAAAATTTTTTTCTGTGCAGATGGTTCCCCATTGGGAGGGTACAGGGAGCAAAAAAAAATCTCTTTCCCTGGGGAATGCATTTAAAAGAGGCTTCAGAGGGGCACCTGGGTGGCTCAGTTGGGTAAGCATCTGACTCTTGATTTTGGCTCAAGTCATGGTCTCAATGCTCATGAGTTTGAGCTCCACATCAGGCTGGGCCTACCTGGGGATTCTCTCTCTCCCTCTCTTTCTGCCCTTCCCTGGCTCACTCGCTCTCTCGCTCTCTCTCTCTCTCTCTCTCAAAATAAATAAACTAAAAAAATTTCAAAAGGCTTTAGAAAAGAGAATGGAGGGACAAGATTTTGAAACATCCCTGATGATGAAATCTGTATCTGCATATTTCTTCTTTGTAGATAGCAGGCCAGCAAAACATAGTATCACATACAGAAAAAAACAAACAAACCCATATTGATTATATTTATTGCTCCCACATCTACTTTCTTCTCAAGCATAAAAGGCAGAAAAGAAGCTGTATGCCGCATCATTCTACAAATTTAAAGAAAAATATTAATGATAGAAAATAAAATTACTTAAGTGCATGCCTTGCTAGATCTCACTTAATATTTATAATGCTTTGAGACAGATCCTATTATCATACCCATTTTCCAGATGAGAAAACAGAAGTTCGGGGATGGTAAGCCATTTGCGTCAGATCACATGGTGGGTTGGTAATAGGAACAGGATTTACGCCAGGTGGGTCTATCTCCAAAGCCTTTGTTAAGTCTTTAAACATACTGCCTTAGGTTGGATTTTTCTGCTGAAAGCAGAGAAAGAGAAAGAGCTTGGGTGCAGGTGGCTTACTCGGGGAGCGATCTCTGGAAGCAGGCATGGAGGAAGCGGGGGAGTGAATCAGGAAGAGAGGGGGTGCCAACACAAGGGTGTTTGCTGGGGTGTCAGGTCCTAACTCCCTGCCCCTCCAGGGGCAAGGGGCATTTATCCACCTGTTCCAGCCCCTAGTAGTAAGTGATGACTCCTGAGGGTGTTAGCTCTCTGATCCTTTCCGGATGTGTCTGAAGAGGCCAGAGCAGGCTCCAGGGGCTTTGATATAACCTTGAGTCAGAAAAGCAGAAAGAAGGCCAGCAAGCACTTAGGCCAGGTGCTGTGGGAGTGGGTCTTGTGAACTGCGCTCCGAACCATAGCTGAAATCATAGGTGGCCTGAGGGACGGGGTGCCAGGTCCCTGAAGCTCTGCTACACTCACCACAACTCAAACTCAGTTTCATTCCTTCTTCGCCGTGACCTTGTGAGTTAGGTGTTTAAGTTTTCTGCTTTTCAGTGGGGAAAGATTGAGGCCAGGAATTGCCAGTGACTTGTCAAAGGGCACAAAAATGGACAATGCCCATCGGCCACCATGGATAGGCAGATCTTTATATTTGACTTTCTTTCCACTATTTCACACTCGGTTCAACGAAGTTGAAACAAGGTGTCATGCACACAGATGCAAGAAAACAGATCAGAGGAAGCCCAGCCGTCTTCACCAGGACAGCAGAGAGGGGCATAAGGCAGGGACGTCATGACTCTACCGTAAGACCCTTGAGGGAAGAAAGCGCAGCTAGGTTTCCTCTGAGCTATATCAGGCTAAGCAGGAAGACATCATTATCATTAGAAAAGGCAGGCTCACAGACTTATGGATGCTTTATCTTTATAATATAAACCTCCATGCTGCATCAGTCCTCAAAGAGTCACTGTGAGTATGGAAAAAGACACTAGTTTTATCATTTGCTTTTTAATCACTGAATGGCTCCAAAATTATATATATGTAGAGAGACAACAAGAGTCTTTGGGCGAGGGGCATCCCATGCATAATGTTTCTGCATCTTCATCAATTTCTCCCCAGCAAATGTGCAGAAAGGAGTGAGCAATGCATGACCCTGTAGGTTTCTGGGTTTTGTCTTCACTCTCTAAACAAGAAAGAAAAAAAAAAAACAAGACTTGAGGCAACTCCCTATATTTCAATCATCCAGGAAGTGATTCTGGGTGATAATAAGAGAGGGTAGCAAAGAAGGGGGACAGGGGGAAATTACTGGCTTGGTCAAAGCTTGCAAAACGACACCAGTGATTAAAACATCTTATGCTGTCCTCGGGCTGCAGAAGATATCACTGACAAAAGATCTCATACACACACACACAAAAGGAAAGAAATTAGCCATTAAGAAATATTTCAGCATAATGCAATTATTACAGCTGTATAATTGAATGGGGAAACCATTGATCTGTAGTAGAAAGGAAATTGCTCTTCTCATTGTGTTCCTATGAATATGTGAACATTAATCTCCATCTATAATCAACGTTCATTTCAAATCTGATTGCGTGCTACTAAACACCCGTAGCTATGCTAACATTATGTTAATATGGTTCAACATCATAGCTCCCAGCTTCACAGCACAAATATTTTTCTTTGGCAATCAATAGTAATTTCAGCTGAGTGGATGGAAGTCACGTTTTAATGGTAATCTTTCCTCCAAGCCTCCGAGTGCAAACTCAGTTGGTGTCTTAACATGGCTGCAGTGCGTTGCATATAATCAGATAAATTAACCTGAAAAGAAATGGAGAGAGAGGAAGGAAGGGAGGGAATGTGGGTTAGAAATAAGAAGCGAGCTGGGCAAGACTCTAAATCTACCTAATAATGAAAAAGCTCATTAGGGAGGAAAAAGTGGGGATGGATGGGTGGATGGGACTGGATGGAGGGGTGTGGGCTGGGGGAGAGGTGTGCGGGGAGGGGGGCTGGGATTGTTATGAAATGAACTATTCCTTCTGGCTGTGAACCAATGGGGTGGGGCAGCCACGTACCTGTGCCATGTGGATTTTGCCAAAGTGATGAAGAGGTACCGGGAAGGAATAGGAAGCCTGGCAAACCTGGGTGGGTGGTACATGCTTACTTCTGAAGACAAACACTCAGACGCCTCTCATTCATTCATTCATGTACTTAGAGAGAGAAAAAAAGAACATTTTATAAATTTCGATATTTATAGATAGAAAAAATTTTAAGTGAAATCACTCATGAACATCCGCATGTCTACTGCTGGGCACCAGGAATAAATATAAAAGATGAGAAAAAGCCCATCTTTGTCCGCAGAGAACTGGTGGCCAGGAGGGGAGTCAGACACATAAACAATTCACACTATCAACCTGTATCGCTTTAGAGCTCTCTGGACCCTCCTTCTCCAGACCTCATAATAGTAGCTATTATGATTCTCTTCTTCCTTGAGGAAGAAAGAGAGACAGAGAGATGGAGGGAGGGAGGAAGTTTGGACAGAGAGAGAGAGAACGAGAGAAGAAGAGTTTTGGTTATATTCATTTAGCAAACATTATTTTCAACCTCCAAAGACCCAATTGATGAAATTCTTAGGTGAACTCACTTGCTCTGCCCCTACATCCACGGCTACTGTCCTTCACCGGCCCTCTGTATGCTCACACCTCATTCTCCCACAGCTACTTAAATCACAGGTTTCTTTAAGAAGGATCAAGGTTATGACTGCCAAGGATGTGTGTTATTTAGTACAATGCAAAGGAAAATGAAAATCATACAAGGGAGTACCCGGCCTCTTCCCTTGCCCTGCTCCGAAGGAGAATGCTTGTGTTGTCTTTTCCCTTCGCTGCTCCCCATCCCTCTGCCCTACGCTTCCTGAGTCTGTCTTTGAAGATCAGAGAATGAGAACATTCTCTGAAGGATGGCAGGGTACACACTGAAGTGAGAAGGGAGATCCAGGGAAGAGAAGATGGGTGGGCCAAGGAAAAAGGATGAGGAGGGCACTTCTGGGTAAGGGGCCATTGACATTACATGTTTGCTTTTTGGAGGAGTTCAGAAAGCGAGAGTTCCACGGATACAGGGACCACTGAAAATGTTAGATAAAGGTGAACAGAGTTTTTTTTTTAATTTTTAACATTTATTTATTATTGAGAAACAGAGAGAGAGAGAGAGACAGAGCATGATCAGGGGAGGGGCAGAGAGAAGGGGAGACACAGAATCTGAAGCAGGCTCCAGGCTCTGAGCTGTCAGCACAGAGCCGGACATGGGGCTCGAACCCAACAAACTGCTAGATCATGACCTGAGCTGAAGTCAGACACTTAACCAACTGAGCCACCCAGGTGCCCCCAAAGAGAGTTCTAAAGCCTTTCCCAGGATATTTTGCACCTTACTCCACTCGGTCATGCTCCACAGCGACCTCAGTAAAGAAATTAATACATTTTGCCTCTTTGTTTTCTTCTTTATAATCCTAAAGTGTGTGAAGATTTGAATTACGTTTACCTGTTTCTTGTAATCTCAAAATGCCATTTCCAGGATGAAAGTAATTATTATTGTAATCACATATATTTTACATAACAACATCTAGAACTGTCGGAGATTTTATCCTGGAAACTGCCACCCAATTTTTATTTTATCAGCTCTGCTTAGAGCATTTTGATTGCCCCTCCTCCTCCCCTGGCCTCCTCAAACCGTGGGTTCTTTCCCTTTTAATCTATCACCTACAAGATAACCAATAAAGCTGGCACCATTAGGCACAATTTTCAAGACATTTGGAAACTAAGCATCCAGAACACGGAAACAAGACTCTATATTTTCAGCCATGTTTAAAGTCATGCAATACCCAATGAAGTACTTGACAAAATTTCACTAAACTTCTCGTGAAATGTTTAGAAGCCTATTTTGAGTTTTACTGCTTATTAGCAAAGTTCCCCCCAAAAAAGTCATTGGGGAAAATACTCAATCTTCCTAACACAAGAAAAACAGCTGAAATAATATGCAGAAAACAATATGGCGACAAATAAAAATGTATTCCTTTGTCAGCAGATTCTGCTAGAAGATACAGAGAAAACCTCACTGAAGATTTGAAAAGTCAAGTGTTAAAAGAAATTACTTGGTGTGTGAGGTTTGCTATCCAGTTGGGTAAAAGTACAGATGCTTCTAACATTTTTTTTTCCTTATGGAATTTGCCACATGAAATACAGAATGAACTTTTTTTAAACACTCAAGAATGTACGTAATAGGAAAAAAATATTTCAGCTATAGATTACTTTGTTGTGAAACAAATCTTTTATGGAATAACTATAAGTTACTAGCAGAGTGACTGATTGATTGGAATTTATTTTTTAAAAATTCCAAGTGAACTTACAAAGATAGGTGTGTACATGAAATTCGTAGAGTAGGTTGTTTTGATGCTAGCAAAGCAAATAGACAAAACTTGAAGCCATAGATGTGCAAAAATGTTTATAGTTTGTCAGCAGCATGCCTAATTTAAAAGATCTTTATTTTTTTAGTTTTTAAATATTTAAAGATGTCTTTTTTTAATGTTTATTTATTTTGGGGAGACATAAAGAGTGTGAGCAGGGGAGGGACAGGGAGAGAAGGAGACACAGAATCCAAAGCAGGCTCCAGGCTCCGAGCTGTCAGCACAGAACCCGGTGCCGGGCTCAAACCCACTAAGCGCGGGATCATGACCTGAGCTGAAGTTGGACACTTAACCGACTGAGCCACACAGGGGCCCCGATCTTTATTTTTTTTAATGTTTTTATTTATTTCTGAGAAATAGAGAGAGAGGGAGTGGGGGTGGAGTGGGACAGAGGATCTAAATAAAGCAAGCTCTAACAGCAGAAAACCTGTCATGAACTCACGAACCGTGAGAATATGACCTGAGCTGGAATCAGATGCTTAACCTACTGAATTACCCAGGTGCCCCTAAATGATCTTTAAAATACAAAATAATACTTAGAAAGAGAGTGTCAATTAAACATAATTTTTATAATATAGCAAAGGACTTACAGGAGCTGCTAGGTTTAAGATTATTATTTACCTTTCTTTTTTAAATGACATGTGCTCCAAGTTTACTGAACATTTGTTTTCCTACCAGGGCAAAACCTTGAAGTATAATGTCACCTATCAGATAATTAAATAATAATGACAACAATGCTAGTAGTACTAATACATATAATCTCTCATTTCAAAGGTAAGGCTACATTTTTTAAATGGGGGACAAAGTATCTGTTAGGTGAATGAAACAGCCTATAGGATGTTTGAAAGCATCTCCTTTGTTATATGATTAGTCACTGAAATAATACAAATGCATGAAGTATAAGAACCCTCACAGCTACATCCTTTGACATACGTAACAGAGTTATTTAACCTGTATATAATTTTTCTAAACAAAATTGTTCCGTAGTAGAATTTGAAAGTGTTTGCATTAACATACGGGAGCAACACATTTTGATTATTTTGTAAAGCTACTAGTTGGCATTAGGGAAGACAGATATTCTGCAGTTTGGATCAAAACCCACTGCCTAGTTGGTGAATAAACTGAGCTTGAAAAACGGAATATTAGGATGAGGAAAGCGGAGCCCTGGAGTGCCCGTTCTTTTGCATGTTTATCTATGTGTGGTTCAGACGATCTGTTGTTCTGTAACAATCACTCCTAAACTTTGTTATTATCTTACACCTTTCTGGCCTCAACTTTGTTACTATCTTGCACGGTTTGATGTTTGAACTCAGCTGAGCGGTTTTTACTTAGAAATTCTGGAGCATGTGCAATCAAAGGCAACTGGGGCTGGAGAGACGTGAATGCTTCTCGATTCCAATGTGTGATTCTTGGTCTAGGATCAGTGGGGTGGCTGAACGGGTGGGGGACTGGTCAAGAATCTCTCTCCGCAGCTCCTCAGCATGACTAATCTGGCTTCCCTATAGTGTGGGGGCCCAGAATACTTGGACTTCTCACGTGATGGCTGGCTTATTAAGGTTTCTCATAACTTGGTCACTGAAGTTCTAGAAAGCTGCTCCCACTGCATTCTATTGGTCACAAAGACCGCTAGGGCCAGTCAAGCCAGATACAAGAGAGTGAGAAAGAGATTCAACCTCTCCATGCAAGGAATTTTGCAAGTAGGGAGAGAAAGAACGGAAGGCAATCGTCATCTTCTGTATGAATTAAGCGACCCAAGGCACCTGACAGCACTCATACTATTGCTAGCATATCAGTCAGTGCTTAAATAATGTAAAGATGATGCAAATGCTTCTCTTTTTTTAGTAAAATACATCGTTTATTAACTTCCATCTACCTGACGGTTCTGCGTCTTTAAATATACATGGTTCATCATTCTGTCTTTAGAATTTTCTTTTTTCTTACGGGGAAATTTTATTTATTATTTTTTTCTTTTTTCAATGTTTATTTATTTTTGAGAGGGAGAGAAAGCGAGAGCACACACACCCATAGGAGAGAAAGAGAGAGAGAGAGGAGAGTTGGGGGAGGGGGGCAGAGAGAGAGAGGGAGAGAGAGAATCCGAAGCAGACTTTATGCTGTCAGCACAGAGTCCGACGTGGGGCTCAAACTCACGAACCGTGAGTTCACCACCTGAGCCAAAATCAAGAGTTGGACGCCTAACTGACCGAGCCACCCAGGGACCCCTATTTACGTATTTTTTTCTAATCAAAGTATAGTTGACATATGAGGCAAGAATATTCAAACGTCAAAACACAGTCTCTTCAATAAATGGTGTGGGAAAAACTGGACAGCCACATCAAGTACTTCTTCAAACTCGAGCACAGTCTCTGATTATGATGAACGACTCTTATTTTCTTTAACACACATGTCCTGACAAAGGATTTTTTTTTCCTATTTGGGGATTATAATACTAACAGCTAATGTTTATTGAACTTTTCTGACATGATGAGCTTTTTTTCACAAATGATCTAATTTGATCCTCTCCGCAAACCTTCTAGGTAGGCGCTCTGTGTATCTGGATTCCCCCCATATAGGAATAAAGCTTAGAGAACGTTGTGACTTATCCTGGGTCACACGGGATGTAAGTAGCAAATGTATGGGCACAATCCAATCTAGCTAACAGCAGTAACTGTGCTCCTAACTGCCATGTAGTTGAAAAATCTGTAAAGATAAACATGTTAAATTACATTTTATTGTACATTGTATAAATTGGTTTCATTCTAGCTTATTAAAATAGATCACAAAAAAATTATGGATGTCTTTTCTATGGAATACTATGTACTATCATAAAAAATGAGGTAGGTGTTTATGTGGACTTTTGAAAACAAAGTTATAGGAATATATACATAGAGATTTTATACATATAGTATATATACTATATAAATATTATACACACACACACTCACATGTGTGCATACATCTTTTTTCCACAAAAAAAGATATGTTAGAAACTTTTACATGTAGTTTATACCAAGAAATGGGAACTGGATTTCTTTGAAAACTATAAAGAAAGAAAAGAAAAGATGCTTTTTTTCGTCTTATTTTATTATTTATTGTCACGGCAGATGCTTCTCCTGGCCTGCCCATACCCCTGAGCCCACCCCTAAGATTTCCTGCAGTTCCCATACATGTGAGTATGGCTTCCGACCCCCTCCCCCGCCCCTCCTCCACCATGTCCATCTGTCTGTCTGTCTGTCTGTCTCTCCCCCAGGATTATGGTGGTGCTGCTGGCTTGGGGCAAGTCAGAAGCAGCTGGAGCAAACCTCGGCCAAGGAGGGAACGCAGTTACAGAAGAATCTTCTGGACTCCCTGAGGTCCTCATAGTGTCTCTGGGGGCCCCGTGGGACTGTGACCCAGTTGCCCACAGAAGGGCCCTCCCCGCTTCACAACTGTCTTGCTGGTGCTCCCCACTCCCTGTCTCACTTCCCACTTCCTCACTGTGCTCCCCGGGATCACCTCCCAAATAAATTGCCTGCATCTGAACCCTGTCTCAGCATCTGCTTTGGGGAGAACCCAAATCACAACAAATACTTTTTAAGCTGTTTGTTTATTTGTTTGTTTGGAGAAGGAGAAAGAATGTGAGTGGGAAAGGGGCAGAGAGACAGGGGAGAGAGAGAATCCCAAGCAGGCTCTGTGCTGTCAGCGCAGAGCCCAACAGGAGCCTTGAACTCCTGAACCTGGAGGTCATGACCTGAGCAGAAATCAAGAGCCAGGTGCTTAACGGACTGAGCCACCCAGGCGCCCTAAGACAAATACCATTTAAATGTTTGCTTTGTGTTCATGTAACGTTCACTTATACAAGAAAGCAAGCACACAACACCTCCACTATGTTTAATAAGCAAACCCTCAAGGAGCCTGGGTGGCTCAGTCCGTTAAGCGTCTGACTTCACCTCAGGTCATGATCTCACAGTCTGTGGGTTCGAGCCCCGCATCGGGTTCTGTGCTGACATCTCAGAGCCTGGAGCCTGCTTCGGATTCTGGGTCTCCCTCTCTCTCTGCCCCTCCCCTGCTCATACTCTGTCTCTCTCTGTCTCCCAAAAATGAGTAAACATTAAAAAAATTAAAAAATTAATCAGACCCTTGAAGAGTACGTTGTTTTCAGGAACCAACATGAGGTGCATCCCCCCTAATGCACACCATGGCGGAGGCTCTGAGTCGTCCTGTGGCTTCTCCCAATGGGCACGGCATCTTCCAAGGGCCACGGTTGAGTGTAAGGAAGCCCGGGCTGGGCGGGGATCTCTCCAGCAAGGCTGGGAGCAGGGTACCATGTGCTGCCTTGCCAAAGAGTGGCATTTCTTGCCTCTCTGGTTCCCGTCCCCACCCCCTCTCACATCCGTCTCTGATTTAACCCTGCTGTATGCCCCGCATCGCGCCCTTGCTGAAGGATGCTCACGTCCCCCCGGCACATGGCCCCGGGATTCATTGTCTGGCTCTGACACAGCGCCCTGGGCCCTGGCCCTGGGGAGCTGAACAAAGTCGTCTCAAGATTATAAGCCATTTCAGCCCGATCAGGGGTTACGGCCCCTACTTTTTAACATGCTGCTTTTATTTGCAGGCTATGAAGTGTAATAGTTCACCATTTTGGTTTAAGTATCACCATAAAAGTCAGTGAGATGGAACAGGCAATAAGTGGTTCTTTTACATAGTGTGGCTGAGGCTGGGAGCTTACGTCTTCATTAACCCACAGAAACGGCTCGGAAATAAAAAGCCGGGGTGGGCACTCCTTAGCTCCAGGGATCAACCAGAACTGTGCTGGGCTGTGACGTTCACCTCCTCTGACCCCCAGCGCCTCGCTTTGTCCCTTCCTGGCACTGATGCTGAGCTTGTTGGGAAAACAGGAAGAAAAGGAGCTGGTGGACTTTTTAAGAGTGATTCTCAGCATGTGGAGAAAACACACCACTTTGGGATGGGACATGGAAAACTCTCCGTTGAATAGAGGTGTTTGCCCAGAAAGATACGTCACCTCACCATCCTCTGGGCATCAAGTCCTCTTCCTCATAGTAGCAAATGAGCCTTTGCCTGTTAAAAAAAAAAAGGCACTTTTTAATGGAAAAAGTAGGTTTTCATATCTTCCATCCAGAATCTGTCCCAGAAATTAGTAGGCAGGCGCTGTGGTCCAAATGGTTGTGTCTCCCCCAAATTCATGTGTCAAAATCCTAATGCCCAGGTTGAGAGTATTAAGAGGTGGGGTCTTTGGGAAGACCCCGCAGAGCTCCCTCGCCCCTTCTGCTGGGTGAGAACACAGTGAGAAGTCGGCAACCCTGAGGGAGCCTCACTAGAACCCAACCAGCCCGTCAACCTGATCTCTGACTGGTGGCCTCCGTTGCTGTGGGAAATATATGTGTCATTGTAACAAGTCACCCTACTTCCAGTCATACCCAACGTATTTAATTTTCTTAAAATGAGGAGATCCACCCTTGTTTTATGAAAAGAGACCATTCACCTCATGGGAGAGATCGTGGCCAGAGCATGGCAGATCCTCAGTACGTGTTAATGTCTTTTTTCTCTCCCCTCCCCTCCCCTCCCCTTCACTTCCCTTCCCTTCCTTCTTCCTTCCTTCCTCCCTTCCTCCCTCCCTTTCTTTCTTTCTTTCTTTCTTTCTTTCTTTCTTTCTTTCTTCTTTCTTTCTTCTCCTTCCTTCCTTCCTTCCTTCCTTCTTTCGCACGTGCACTCTCTCTCTCTTTCTTTTCTTTTCTTTTTATGAAAACATTTCTTAAGGATTGAGGCTCCAGATTCAATGTGCCCAAGCCATGTAGCAGAACATTAACAAGCTTCTCATTTTCTTATTCTCACATCTGTGCCAGACAATGCTGGTCAGCATAGCCTAGTCTATCTCTTTACGTCTGCCAAATAACAACAATGGACCTGTTAGATTTCCCTGAGAGATCGAACCTTTTACCCTCTCTGCCTTGCTTTCTTAGAAGGGCCATGCTCTTGTGACATGTTTCCCATTATCTTTCTGCATCTCATAAAGGCAAAGTCACGGGCGTGTGGTTATGTCTTAACAAACATGCGTTGTTTAGACCAGAGAAACTTCTCTTTTGCCCTTTGTGAAGTCTTCACTTTGCAGAAATGCCTGTTTTGTATAGTGTCCTTCAAGTTGTTGAATATGCTCCCTTCTGGCCCATAGTTACTATTCATCTGTCTCATTTGTACATCATGAAACAGTGGGGTAAGAAGAACCATCTTTCACCAGTTCCAGAGTTTGAGGCAAGTGATAATAGAGAAATCTCTGGTCTAAAAGTCTGTGGCTGTGAGAAAATCATTTGTTCATAGTCCAACAATGCCACAGGACGCTGCAGAAACATCTGTCTTTGGAAGCCCAAGAAACAATGCATGTTCCCTCACCTGTAAGGAAACATGGCAGCCAGAATGGGTCAGTTGGGTCAGAATGGGTCATATTACTAATTGCAAAACTAGACTTGGTTTATCAGTGAAGGCAGCGTCTTCTCCATGGCCCCAGACCCTGTGTTCGATAAGGGCATAACTTAAATTTTCCTGTCAACAGCCCTCTGGCCACCTGCAGTTAGGGAAGGGAGCTAGGATGGTAGCCACTAACATCTGCACATGGAGTCTTCAGAACCTTGACCTGTCTGTGGTAACTCAACACTCAATCACACCGGGACGGAAGATTCTGCTGCCCGAATGAGCACCCCAACATCCCAGGCTTCTGTATCACACTAAGGGTCCCATCCCTCTGTGGTTCCACATCTCTAAATGACAGGGTGACAATTGCAAGCAGGCCCAGACACTGCACTTACCACAAAAGCAGACCTTGTCATTTCTTCCCCAGGATGTCTTTCTTTTTAACTTTATTTACTTTTGAGAGAAAGGCAGAGCTAGTGGGGAAGGGACAGAGAGAGAGGGAGAGAGAATCCCAAGCAGGATCTGCACTGTTAGTGCAAAGCCCAACGTGGGGCTTGAACTCATGAACTGTGACATCAGTTCATGCGCTGAACCGAAACAAGAGTCAGATGCTTAACCGACTGAGCCACCCAGGCACCCCGGCCTGATAGAGTGTCCTCTAGGTATTTGTTCCCTTTGAATTCATCTCTCTCCAATGTTTCAACCGTGATTTTGTGTTTTCTCCTAATTTTGCCTTTTCCCTGTTAAAGTTTCCCATTATCTTCTCCAGTGTACTCGACTTAAGCCCTGCGGTTGCTTCGAGTATTCTCTTTAGTTCTGGTGCTTCCATCAGGGGTAGACCAGTGCCCCACTGGGCTTCCTCTGTCCCGTGTGCGGGGACCAGGAGCTGCCTCGTTGCCAATCATCTACACACATGTCCCAGGACGCTGCTGTAGTGTTTTTCTTACCGCCACCTTTTTTGTCAGGAATAACATTTCTAACAAACTAATAGCAGATTCTCTCTGAGAAAACTTATGGAGCTCTCGTCATCAAACCATGTCATTGTCCTTTCGCCCAAAGGTCTGCCTTTGTGGGTAATTTCCTAACTAACTATCTTACCTGGTGCTTGAGAAAACTTGACTTTCTCGTCCTTGATTTATTCCTCTGGAACAGTCAGACATGCACGGGCCTCAGATGTGCAGCATTAGGATGGTGTATTTTCCCACAGGATTAAGGATTCAGCTTTCCACTACCCATCCCTAGATGACTCATACGGTTTGTGTCCCTTTAATGTAAGATGACCCAAAGCACGTTGAAGTCCTCTGAAACGTGAGTAAGATCTAGCTTATTCTCAGTCCTCCTACATCACACAGCAACAAACACCTCCTTGAACTGGTGGCTTTAATCCTGCGAGCCATGGCCTTGGACCCCAGACAACAAAACAGAGCAGTGTTAAGACCAGCAGGGCAGAGGGGTCGGCTCAGTTGGTTAAACGTCCGACTTTGGCTCAAGTCGTGGTTCGTTGGTTCGAGCCCCGCATCTGGCTCTGTGCTGACAGCTCAGAGCCTGGAGCCTGCTTCAGATTCTGTGTCTCCCTGTCTCTTTCTCTCTCTCTCTCTCTCTCTCTCTCTGCTCCTCCCCCCCCCCTTAAAATAAACAAACATTCAAACAAAATAATAAAAAAAAAAGACCAACAGGGCAGAGAAAAGGGCAGTGGGTGTCCAGAGCCTGAAGTAGCCGCCACCGTGTTCCTCAAGTAAACTTTTGGGAACTCCCCAAGGAGATGAGTGTCATTCCTGGGACACAGTTGTCCCCTACAGTCCTCTCTATTGGACCCCCATCCTCTTCAGTGTCTTCTCTGTGCAGACACACTGCCTCACTAGAGCAAACGTCCCTGCTGCTGACATGGGGACACCTGGTCACTGATGTGTGGACACCTGGTCACTGATGTGTTTCCATCTGTATCCATTGATCTGTTTCCCAGATTATCTACCTGTGCGTTTCTCCAGATGTTTAGGATGGCTGGAAGTCTGAACTCTGATTTACAGATGGGGTATTATTTAATTCAACATGATTTAAAGTGTCACACAATCTGTCTGTATTTGGGAATATCTACTCTCCTGGAGTCACACAGAAAGAACCAGCCTAAGGCCTTATGTTTCCTGTTTAACTTAACAACCTGCACAAATGTCTCCTCTACATATTATCAACGTGTCCTTAATAGTCTTGCAAATTCGTGGAACAATCTCAGTCTGATCTGAATAAGGAAAATCCTGCGGGCCGTGGTAAGGGAGGACCCAACTGGTTCACACAGCCAAATGCAATTTCAAAGTACTCTTACTAGCCCAGCACAGTGTCTGCTCTGCCTTTTCAAGAATGCCCATTCTTTTTTTTTTTTAACATTTTTTTAATGTTTATTTATTTTTGAGAGAGAGAGAGACACAGAGTATGAGCGGGGAGGGTTAGAGAGAGAGGGAGACACAGAATCCGAAGCAGGCTCCAGGTTCTGAGCTGTCAGCACAGAGCCCGACGTGGGGCTCGAACTCATGAACTGTGAGATCATGACCTGAGCCGAAGTTGGCCGCTTAACCGACTGAGCTACCCAGGTGCCCCCAAGAATGCCCATTCTTAACTGTTGTATTTCACATGTATTTAAGGATCGTGGTCTCACAAGGGATCATCTCATTTTGCTTTTATTTTTATTTTGACATAGGATGGGGTAAGGAGTGTGATTTATGGAGATAATTCAGTGAAATATCATAACAATGGTGCATTTTTTGTCTGGGACTATGTGACAACATTCTCCACTCTCTATCAGTAAACTGTTGGCTACAAAAAGTTTTTACTACCCTCCTTGAAGACGTCCAGCAAGGACACAGATGTCTCGATGCACATTAGCTGTGGAAAGAATAACTGTGTTAGAGAAGGTATTTTCCAGGGGCGCCTGGGTGGCTCAGTCAGGTAGCCATCTGATTCTTGATTTTGGCTCAGATCAGGATCTCACGGTCTTGAGATCGAGCCCCAAATTGGGCTCCGTGCGGAGCATGGAGCCTGCTTTAGATTCTCTCTCCCTCTGTCCCTCTGCCCCTCACCTGTTTTTTCTCTCTCTCTCTCTCAATAATAATAATAATACAATTTAAAAATAAAGAAAAAATAAAGAAAGAAGGCATTTTCCAGTTAGAGGGAGTAGCAAAACTATGCTCTTAGGGTAAATGTAGTAAACTGTGAGTCCCATTGGGACAACCTTGGTAAGCCCTCTAAACTAGAAATGCAGACACCCATCTGTATCTTATCTGCCAAGTGGATGGGGTAGCAAGGAGAAGGATTATGAAATAGAGCTTAAGACAAAATGGAACGTAAAAGCAACATGGCCAGAATTGTTCCTCAGACTGGATAAAATTACTCCTTAAGATCACCTATCCTCAAGTTCACTGAACAACTTTGTATTGCCTGACTCCACTTCCATTGAATGTTGACACCAGGAAAGACGTAGAGAAAGAGAGTCTTGATAATAGACAGAAATCGTCTGTTCACCTGGAAGGTAGAGATGACTGTGCAAGTTGAGTCAATGTTATCTGGTTTCTACATCTATGGTTTATGAGTTTGACTACTGTGAGTTGATTCCAAGAGGTTGATCATCAGCAGGGAAACAACCAGTCAAATTATATTTCAGGACACACAAAGTTGAGGAGGCTGTCCCTTCTTTACCCTAACCCACTGGCCTCCCTCTGTGAGGGAATTTGAATCTGAAGCCATGCATAAGAAGTTATAAATCATTGTTACTGATTATTTCCAGAAGCACTTTTTTGAGACTTTCCCTGAGTTCCTGCTGCTGAGATTTCTCAAGCTGCCTTGCTTTCTGTCCTTCTCAAAGCCTAGCGGTTCAGCTATTTGTTTGCTTCTCTGAACTATCCACTCCACACTTCAAAAAAAAAAAAATGTATTTGCTTCCATTAGCCTGATGTGGATTCTATTTCTTGCAACCTTGGCCATGAGGCCTTTTCCATCCGTGTACAAATCGAGGTACATGGAGGCCACAATTTCTTTAACTAGATTTCGGGACCCACAGGCAGGATACTGAACCTTATATTAGGGAAGCTGTGAACCCTGCCTCCTCCTCCCCAGGCAGAGACAAACAGTTCTCCAGCCGGGCCTGCCTGAGCGATGCGATTGCAGGAGCCCACGTGCGCTCGCACAGGAAGAAGCTGCTGGAACTTGCCCAGGAGGCCCTGGCCAGCCCCAAGAGCTACAGGGCCTGGAGGAGGATGCCTGCCTCACCCTGGGCGGTCGGGTGGAAAGAACCGCGGCTGCCGCCCGGTTCTGGCAGCAAAAGGCAGCACCAGCACCAGAAAAGGTTCGGACTCCAGACCCCCCAAAACCAGGAAATTCCATGCTGGAGCTAAAATTGGAGCCAGCCTCCCTGGTCGTGCTCCCGGCTCCCAGGCTCTGCAGGCCTAGCCCAGCGCGCATCCGCACACCGTGTTACCCACGTGGGGTGAATTACAGAGGCACAGAACTCATTCTCCAAACCCCAGGGCAAGAGGGATCCCTTCACCCTCCGTGTCCTTGAATGCTGAGACCAAGCCGGCTGTGCACTGTAACCGTGGCATCAGAAACAGAGACTTGATGTTCGGGCCAGGAACCGAACCAGAGGTTGACTTAAAATTACCTATCTACTCTTTGCAACATTTTGGCTGAATTAATATTATCCCCACGTAACAGAGGTTTCCCTGTCTCTGTTTTTGTGACAGGTTTGGGATCTGATCCCAGGTCTCCTTGTGTCTGAAGCCTAGGAAACTATTTGATGTGTTCTATCTGATGGACCTGATGAGTTTAAATGGACACTGTGCTCAAGGGCCTTCTTAAAATAATAAAACCAGACCCCAGCCCTAGACATTTCTATTGAAACAGCCAGGAAATGCTATCTTCTAGGCCAGGGGATTTTCCTCTGCCTGTTCCGGCCAGGTCACTGTCATGAGGAGACATGGTCAGTCCGCAGAGGATAGGACTTGGATCGGAGAGCCTTGGATTAAGAATTAGGAAAGCCAGCCCCAAGCTCTGTCCGCATGGTATGGGTTCCAATGTTTGCGTTCTTTGTGTCTTCAACCCACTGAGGTATAAGACAGGGCCTGACAGTGTCTACCTACAATGGCAGTGTGCCATAGAATACGGTAATGACCTACCAAAAGGTAGAGGGAGGGGGGAATCTGCTCGAGTGGGGACACATTTTTATTACCAACATTGTTTAGACTTGAAAAAGTCGGTGGGTTTTTAAGTTAATTTTCTGATTGTTTTTAAATTATTTGTTGTTGTTTTTATAATTTTAGAGACAGAGGGCATGAGTGGGGGAGAGGGGCAGGGGGGAGAGAGAAAGAGAGAGAGAGAGAGAGAGAGAGAGAGAGTATAAAGCAGGCTCCACCAATGCGGGGCTTGATCCCACAACCCTGGGATCATGACCAGAGCTGAAATCAAGAGTTGGATGGTCAACCGACTGAGCCACCAAGGCGCCCCTTTCTGATTTTTTTTTTAACTGTCTACAGACAATTCAACCCTTATAACTTCTGCAAGAGGGGGTTGGGAGGCTTTCCCAACTCCTAATTCTTAATGCCCCTAGATCAAGGAATTTCCCAGTGGGTTGGGGGGGAGGGAAACCACATAAGGCAGAAGCTGCTGGAAAAGAACTTAGAGACCATGAATATCAATCCTTCACTTACAAGTCCAGAAATTGATACATCTAAAAGAAAAGTCACTTGCCCAAGATCACACAGTAAATTAGTGGCAGAGAGAAGGCTAAAGCCAATTTTCTCAATATAAAAAGGAATCTCAGTACAAATGTGAAGTAGTATGAGACCAGTATCCTATGGCCAGAAAAGGACCCCCAATATTTCCAAAGAATCCAGTCATTTCGGATTCTGGCCCTCAGATGGAGGGATCACCGGCCTTGGGTCCCAAAGCCTTGTGCTCAAGACTTTGGGTGCTAAAAACCTTACTGGAGTGGGGAGGCAAGACACATTATGGGGTAGAAATGACTGCCCAAAACACCGACACAAGTAATGTCACAAAGCAGCACATGATGAAGTGTCAAATTAGGGGAACAAGACCATAATGCTCTGAGAAAGCAAAGGAGAGCAACACTTTAGCACCTCCAGGAACCCTTCCCAGCTCACCTCACATCCCCTCTGGTTCTCTAAGCCATTAATCAGTAACTTAAACAGGAGATTTGCTTGGTAATTACATGTTTATGAAACACGATGATGTAGGGGAAACAATAAGAGATGTGGAGTCAATAGACCTGTGTTTATAGCTTGTCTCTACCATGTGCTAATTGAATGATCTCAGACAACTCTCTTCACCTTTGGGGCTTGCTGTCTTCTACAGGGAGGGAATGATAATCCATCCTCCTCACGACTGGTTGAGACTTGAATGAGAAACTAATTAGAAGCATCTAACGTTATGTTTGGCTCATGGTGACTGCAGAGTAACTTCCTTTTCTTCCGTTGTCCTGCTAACTCCTTGAGGGCTAAGTTTAGACCTTCTATGACTTAGCATCTAGCATCTCTCATGGCTCCTTCATTGTGGTATCACAGACATTATTGATTTAAATGGACCTAAGAGGGGTCGGGACACAGAAGAGAAATGTCCACCGGTGTTAACAACAGAGAAAAAGTTGGCTATATACTACCTTTCATTGAACGTCAGTCAGAACCTGAGTTCAATTTCTTGACAACTCTTCACGGCCCTGGATCCATGGTGCAGCTCCATCTTCAGCTTGACACAGAATGCTGCCCATAACCAAAGAAGAATTACTTTCTCAAACATCTTAGAACCCAGAGGATTTTACTGGTGATGTCTTTAAAACTTCCATATGATCATCTCTACTGCATATTTATTTTCCCAAGAAAAATGGCAAATTCAATAAAATAAAGTAAATCCTCATGGTGAAACCTGGCAAACTGCTCCCCCCACAAAAAAACTATCACTTACCATTATGGCCACAGGAGTGTAATACCAAAATTAATTAAAAGTACAGAATGGTTTATCAAAAAGGATTACTTTTACTATTTTTAATCTTTTTATGCTACCATAAAAAGAATGCTTTATCTCATACAATAAAACAGAATTCTATATTAGAAGACACACACACACATTTGTGTTATTTTGTGTTATTTGTACTTGTATTTTTGTACATTTGTATTATTATGTTTGTATTATTTGTACATTATTTATATGATCTATGTATACATATAAATCAGATTGGTTGTGTTTGTATTATTTGTACATTATTTATATGATCTATGTATACATATAAATCAGATTGGTTGTGTTAATAAAGGGCAAATAAGTATTAATTTATTTTCTGGTTATGATAGGAATTGTAGAAAATGTGGAAAATACAATATACCAGTCAGTCAGCATCTAAACGGGAGACATAAACCATATAGTAATTTGAGCAAGAAGAGTTTCATACAAAGAATTATTAACTATAACATGGAATTGCCTACTAGGGGGTATAAAGAATTCCAAGGAATACAGGAATGGCAAGATAGGAAGCAGCCCCTAACTGTAGGGCTGAGGCAGAGACCCCAAGGAAGGAACAAATTTGGAAGATGCTTCAACTTCCCAAGGTGGAGATCCAGATTTGGTTTGCAATGGCACTGCTTTGGCCCAATGGATGGTGGGGAAGTTCCCGGAGGTGTGTGCTTTTGGAGTAGTGGAATAAAATGTCGATCCCCAGTGGGAGTGTGGCTGAAACTCCTTGGAGGTGAAGGTCACTGGGTGACCCACTAGCCACCTCCAGCTGTATGAGCAAGACTCAATACCAGAACCAGGATGAACAGCTCCTTTCTAGCCCAGGGTCTCTCCAGCGCCCTCTATTGACACATTTTACCAACATGTCAGGGGGCAAAGGAATGGTATTCCAGTGTGGTAAGCAGGACAATGATGCATGCATGTGTAGTTGAGAGCTATAAATTGATAACCAACACATACAACAAAATATAAGAAAATAAATTAAGATCATTAATAGGCCTAACAACTGAAAAAAATCTTCTATTGATATGTCAATAAACATTCTTCCAAAACTTTCATTTATTGTTGGTGTGGGTGGGTTGTTTTTCCATAGTTTTTTTTTACATAACCAAAATTATATGTATGTATATATATGTGTGTGTGTATATATATATATATATATATATATATATATGTTTTTTTTTAAGTAGGCTTAACACCCAGTGAAGAACCCAATGCAGGGTTTGAAGTTAACCCTGAGATTCATGACCAGAGCTGAGATCAAGAGTCAGAGGTTTCAAAGACTGAACTGCCCAGGCATCCCAAGATTATATTTTATGTACAATGTATCTATATTTTTTTAACTTACCATAGCACGAGTAATGTTTTATGTCATTACATTCCCATTGAACATCATTTTCCTGGGTGCATAATATTTCCTGATGAAATACATACTTAAGTGACCTTCAAAATCAGTAAAAATAACACAGCACCCTAATTGATAAACGGGCAGAAGATATGAACAAACGGACTGTTTACTGACAATGAATCACAGCCATAAAACAAAGAAGAGGAACGTTAAATCTCATTAACAGCCAAACAATGCTATCCCTGCGAAGAAAACTACAGCAAAGCTGGGCGTCCACTTGCGGTCATGCTCGGTTGTCTTGTTAGAACATCTGAGTTACTACTCGAATCAATTTCAGACAATGACAAAGCCTTCAGCTCCAAGACTTGTTTTTCTTCAAGGGAGAATAGCTGTACATCATAATTTTTCACATGTGTGTGTGTGTTGTGTGAGTGTGACGTCTCTAAGTTTTAAGGAGGCACCCAGACAGATGGGAACCAGAACATGACCTTCATCTCTCCCAGGGTCGTCTCCAGACTCATGACTGGGGTTTGTTTTGAAATGTCTTCCTTGGAGAAGGAGTCCCCAGAGGCATCTTACAGACCCAACCTTTGGCTCCTCTTGGCTCAGTGCCTGCAGTGGTCAGGCCTTGGGAAATGTTCAGGATCCTTGCGGGGTGGGGGGTGGGAGAAGGAGGCTGGAGGGAGGAGCTCGTGGGGAGGGAGGGAGGGAGGAGCCCCGGAGCGGGGGCAAACCGCAGGGAGGGAGGGGCCCGCCTCCAGACCCGCTGTTCCTGATTTGCTTCTGCTCAGCTTGGGTGCTGAGCAAGACAAATGGCGCCACCTCTGCTGTGGACCCTGAAGGAGCCGTGACATTCTCTTTGTGAACTGCCACTCCCCTGCCTTCAACACCCACCTACACTTCAGAACAGTGGAAAGAAAGCTGGGTTTGGAAAACACTGGCTCTTTCACCAAATCACTGTATGATCATGGATCAGTTACCTAAGCCCATGAGTGTTGACCTTCTCACTCGGAGAATCAGGCCCCTGCTTGCTCTGCCTGCTCCTGGACCATTGGGAAAAACATGACTAATGTAGAGGCAAAGTGAAATATGGCCTAGACACGGAGACAAACCAGACATTTTGGATTCAAATACTGTTTCCGCGGCTGAGTATCTTAGAGAAAGTTCACTTAACTTCTCTGTACTTAGTTTCTCAAATCAGAAACTGGAGCTTTCTTGCAGAATTATTATGGGAACTAAGTTACATTATACAGGTCAGCATTATAATGAGAACTAGAACCAGTCTTTTCATGACCAGTAATCCCCGTTACGGAAGTCCTGCTATTCAAACATTCTTTCTGACATTCTCTTAATCCAGCATGTCTTTCACACTCTTTCTTGGTTCAACCAAGCAGTATTCTGAAATTTGTACTTCTAGTATTTTTGCCACCATCTGACAGAGTGAATGGCATTTTCCTAGCCTGGATCTCATCTAGCTAAAGTGTAGGATGACATTCCCAGCCCTCTCTGCATACACTTATTTATTCGACAAATGTTTACTGAGCACTTACTGGATCCCAGGCCTTGTGCAAGGCCCTTGAGGTATATTTATGACTTAAATTATGACAGTCCTGGTTATTTAAATCCTGGTGCTCCAGTTCCATGTTGGATTTCAAACAAACGATTTCAGTATCAAGTGATAAGTAGGTAATGGAGTCAAGTGCAAGGTTATGTGGGAGACTGGCTCTTCCTCCCATGATTAGGAATGCCCCCACTGGGTCATCTGAGCAGGGCTCTCAATGTCCTTGGCAAGCTAAGAGGAAAAAGGGTACTCCAGACCAAGAGAAAAGAACATTCAAGGGCATGGAGGTGTGAGCACACATCATGTTCCAAGGGAGGCTGGAAGGTTGACTCTGGCAGAAATAAAGGGTATGTAAGGAAGAAAGGCTGCAACAAGTCACATGGGGGGAAAAGGCAGGAACCAGAAAGGCTGAAACACAAGTGAAGGAGTTTGGACATTTTCCTAGAAATTAGGAGTTTTAAATACACGGCCACCAGGGAGGTCTGATCTAATGAGGTCGGAGTCTTTAAAGTCTGCATTGAATATGGGGCATGTGCTACCTTTTTAGCCACAGAGTCCACTGTGCCATATTGCCTTACACTGACCGCCTTCCCATATATCCCTGATAGGTTTGAGTTTGCAACCCTGCTTTGGCCTAATTATTTGCTGAGGAGCTTAGACCAGGTATTGACTTCATTAAATTCCTCTGGAGTCTGGGAGGAGGAGGTGTTGCACGTAACAGGGTGTGAGATCGTATGTGGAGAGAACAGCTAAACAGTTGCGGCAATAAAATGAAAAAGATAGAAAGTGTTTAAAAGGATGTGGAGTCACCAAAAGTCTCATAAGCTACACTTACCGGAAGTCTCAACTGGTACAACCACTTTCCAAAACTTCTTGGCAATATCCAAGTTTAATACTGAACATCTGCAGGCCCTATGACCCAGCAATTCCATTTCCAGATACATGTCCTGCAGCTCTGTGCATACGTGTGGACCCAGAGTCAAGTGCAAGACTGTTTACAGCAGTGGTATCCACAATAGCCCCAAAATGGAGATTATTCCAAGGGATAGTACGTTGTGGATAAACAAATTGCCACGTGTTGGTGCCAGAGGTTACTGTACAAATGAATGCTTTCTGTTTATGCACAGCAGTATAGATGAATCTCATAACAATATTGAATGAAAAAAGACAAACTCAAAAGGGTGTATGTTGAATGAGTCTGTATACAAAAGGGACAAAACCAGGCAAAACTAAAATGTACCATTGGATACTGATTACCCCTGGTGGGGAAACCATGTAGGGCAACAAGGGGGCTTCCGCGGGGGGCTGGTGGTGTTCTATTTCTCCATCTGAGAAGTGATTTCATAGGTGTGTTCCATTTGTAAAAACTCATTGCGCCGGAAAAAGTACACTGACGATATTGTGCTTCTCTGACTATACTTCGGTAAATTTAAAACAAATTTAAAAATAACTTAGAGGTCACCACAAGTAATGCTATTGTGGTAGACCAGATGAAATTTTGTAGGACCTTAATGAGAGAGAAAATGGCGTTAATGACCCATTCATTCATCTTTTTCATTTATTCCATTTCTGTTAAGGGTCTACTGTACATCAAATGTTCTAGCAAGTGCCAAGGGCACCAAGCTACAGAATATGGAAACCACTCAAGTGGATACTTTCAGTTGGGAAAAGGCAAGGTGATGAGATACAGCATAAGTGGGTAACCATGAAGGATTTGGGGGAGGCTACGGTAGATGGCATAGTCACTGTCTCCCTTCGTCTCAGGCTGCTCAGATTAAGTATCTGCACCATAATATTAATCCATGGTGTTAAGACTCATAGGATGCTGGTGGATCCAAAGCCAGCAGATCTTGCTCTGTCTTGGGAGGGAGGCAGGATTTTGACAACGTTCCCTTAGAGGGACCATCACATGCAAGAAGATGGTGAAATCACTAAGTCCTAGCAGGCAGCACTGCGTGAGCCCAACCTAATGATTCAGGATTCAGCGTGTCCTCACTGGGCACTGGGAAGTGGCATCATTTGCTGTAACCATGAACGGTTCTGAGTAGACAATTCTCCATCAGTGTTTGGCCTGTTTTGCAGGACCCTACGCTGTTTGCCTCCAAAGCCTACTGTATCCCAATGATATCCTGATGGCATAATTAACATACTTTTCATCTCAACATTTTTCCCCCCGAAATGTTTGTTCTCTCCAACTCTTTGGCGGCTCTGAACATCACCGGCGATCCTTTATGACCAGGGCTTTTTCAACACACTTTATTTTGAGAGATTTCTCGAAGCTTCCTGTTTGCATTTTTTAAAATATCTGAATACTTTTAGATTCCATAGCTAGTCCCAGCATCTCACTAACTCTTACATGACTTAGAGAGCTCTTTGGAAGAAAAGGTATACGTGTTTGTTTTTTTTTAAAGACAGACCAACATGAACATGGAAGGTTTTAGTTTTTAATAATATCACTGGAGACTCTAAAAATAAATGTGTTGTATACATGTAGAATTCTGATCACAATTTTCATGGCAGAACACGCAGCAGAGACAACTTGAAGATAGCTCAGCTTTTCAGAAGGAGTTATTGCCAGATTGGATTCTGTTTCAACAACATTGGCTCTCCAGTCTGTCCCTGCATCTCCAAGGCCTGTATATTTTGAGGGTCTGGCTTAGATATTAACATTCCTCCAAAGTCTTTCCTGACAACCTTAGCCAGGAATGCCTTCCGCAGCCCAACTGTCACACCTGTCCTTTACACCTTCTTGACACATGACTATTCAAGGGCATCTCTGTCTCTCCAGCTGGGAAGGGGACCATGTCTGAGTTAGCTTTGTATCTTCTACCACACAGTATCATCACCACCATCATCACCATCATCAGGTCGTCACCATTACGGCTCATATCCACTGAGCACTCAGCCCTCGATGCCTGAATAGGCTTATCTCATTTAATTCTCCCAACGACCCCCGCAGAAGGTGTGGTCACTACTCACTCTTTATATGCATGAGAACACAGGAGCGTGGAGGAATGGAGTCACTTCCTTCACATCCCTCAGTGCTAGAACTGAAACCCCAGGGAGTCTGGCTCATATCTTCAGTGTCACTTTGCCCCTTCCCTGGCACAGAACTAAGCACGATGGAAGGTCATAATGACGTGTTCAGGGCATTGGCCCCTGAACTCGGCAGTGGCTTAGAATTGATCAGGACAGAACAAAAGTAGGAAGAGAATTCCAGTCTCACAAGAGTTTCATGGAGGATTTAAGAGAAAGACTGAGGGTCTTTGTTCCAAGACTGCTGGTGACCTCCTTGCTGAACTGAGAGATCTGTGATGTGTCCTCTGAGCACCCTGGCATCACAAACAACCACAGCACTATTGTCTCCTATAATGTCCACCCAGCTGCCTGGAGGACTCCCCAGGAGGCACGCCGTGAGGACAGGTGGGGCTTTCGGAATGGAATGGATACATACTTAAGCAGTTGGCAGCGATGTGCTTCTTCCATTCCTTTTATTAACTCCCATTGACTTCCATTATAAAAATGAAGATGCAGTCCCATGGGACAAAACATTTGGCCTCACTACCAGACAGGAGTGACCTGTAGGAAGGAAACAAATCCTTTTCAATCAGCTGTTTAAAGGAAAAATGATAATGGATGAGAAGGCCTGAAGGAGTAATGATAATCATCTTCGGAAAGAAATGTTGAAATGGCATAAAACATTAAGCAGGAGGAAAAATGTCTTTTAGCTAAATAAATAAATAAATACATACATACATACAGTGGGGGAGTAGGTCCACCAAAGGAGTCAAAGCAAATGTGGATAGTCATTCCTTTACTATTTTTTTCACCCATCTATTCATTTGGTCAACAGACACTGCTGATTAGTGCTCTATGCACCCCGCTTGATACAGGGGAGAGAAAGACAAACTAGAAGGTATTCTAGAAGCAGCACTGAGAGCTTGGGCTTGGTGGGTGCCCAGGCATTACCCCCACAGTTACGCTACGGCCTTCGGCCTTGGAGACGCAGCAAAGCTCAGACTCCGGAACTGGACCCTTTGGCCACGACTCCTGTGCTACGGTGTTCCAGCTGCTACCCTGAGCAAGGCGTTGAACCTCACCGGCCTCAGTTTCCCCATCTATAAAGTAGGGACGGTAGTCCCTGACACAAAACAGTTGTTGAAAGGACTAAATGAATTAACATTTGTGAATCCCTTAGAAATGGAATGCACATGGGGTTCTAGCATTTGTTATCTGTAAGAGTTTGGGGAAATCGGTTTATCTGTAAAATGGGTAAATTACACAGGTAAGGACTATGTATATGAAAGTCATTCAAATATACATATATATGTATCCACATCACACATACATACACACGCTACATATATGCCTACATATATGTGGATGTTTTATTTATATTATATATATATATGTGTGTGTGTGTGTGTGTGTGTGTGTACAAAGTGCTTGATAGTGCCTACAGAAAACTCCAGTAGCTATGTGTTAAGCACTATTCCAACCTCTATCTATACCTACCTACCTCATATAGTTTTGTTATATTGTTATTATTTAAAAACATTTTTTAGTTTATTTATTTATTTTGAGAGAAATATAGACACCCTGAGTGGGGGAGGGTCAGAGAGAGAGGGAGAGAGGGAATTCCCAAGCAGCCTCCATGCTGTCAGCACAGAGCCCCACGTGGGGCTCAAACTCACGAAACTGAGAGCTCATGACCTGAGCCGAAACCAAGAGTGAGATGCTGAACCGACTGAGCCACCCAGGTGTTCCTATTATTATTTAATAGGAATGAAGCAGAAAGAGATACTGAATCTTTTATATATTAAAAAAAAAAAACGATTTGCCGAGCCCCCATCATATGCAAGACACTAAGATTCCACTGTAAAGGGAGACAGAGGCGGGTGCTGTGCTCCGGGGTGCTTAGAGTTTAGCCAGTTATTCTGGCTTGAGCAGATGGGTAGATGGTCTCTACTCTGGTGTCCACTCAGATACAGAAAATTAGGGGGAAGAACAATTTGGGAGCAAAGTTAATGAGGTCAGTTACGGACAGACGAGGGTCACAGAAAGAATGGACGGGAAGATGCACAGATTTGGAACTGGGGGGCAGAATGGGATGTCGTGGGTTTGGGGTTCTTGAGAGCTGGCTTGGGAGAGTCAGATCGCTGGACCAAACAAGTGAGGTGAGAACCAATAGTAGGTTAAGAAGAGAACTTTTGATAATTCTCAATTTTTTAAGATGCAAGTCGAGAGAATGTTGCAGCGATGGAGACTGAGAAAAAGTCAGAAGAGTAAGAGATCCAGGATTCTGCAATGAATGCAGAGAATGTAGAGAAGGGCAGCATAAACAGGGTTATGTCCTTGTGGCCTAGAAAAGCGAAGACATTTCCACAGTGGTCAGAAAGCTACACGTGTTTTGTTTCCTACATGTGGTGACAGCAGTTTACAGAGCTGAACTTTGAGATACTGCATGTCACGAGGCTCTTGCCATTCAGCAGCTTCTCATTTCCTCAAATTTGGTCACATTCTGCTCTTAACCAGCCCTTACTCTATAGTTTCCTAAGAGCTGTCTCCCCTCTCATAGGGGCCTCATTGCCACGAACCAGGCAAGGCTGCCCTCACTCTCTCCATTCACAGATGAGGAGGGAGAAAGTTCAGAGGAGCTAAATAATGTCGGAGGGCTTGCAGATTTATTGACATCCAACATGCTTGCTGTTCTCTACCTGACCCTGGCCTTGGAGAACTGTGCCTTCTGGGATATATTTTCAGGAATTATGCTCTACAAGGTCTTTGAGGGGCAAGTTGGATCCACATGACCCATGACACATGGAAGGTTAACTTCTTTAAATCCTTTGGAAACTGAATAAAGAAATACATAGGGGACTAAACCCGGTATTGGAACATTTTCACAGTGACAGAGAAAAAAGGCAGAGAAACCCATTGTTGTGTGTCATCATACCCCACCTTCCTCCCCCACCCCCAACAGGCAGAGCAACCAGGCTGAGTCCTCAGGGATGGCCGGGACTGTTCACGCTCCCCTCCCAGATGGGGCTGCATTTCTTACGGCCAGTGGCTCGGTGCATGGGCCATCTCTTGTGTGTTCACGGATTGCTACTGCTGATTTGGGACCTCAGCTCCTGCTCTGCTTCCCTTCCTGCTGTAGTGCAGTCGGACCTTCTTATTTCTGAAGTCGACGGCTTCTTTAAGCACAGAGACACAGGCTGTCATAACTCAGCCACCAAACAGCAGGATCTGCCAGGAAGGGGAGGAAGGAACGAAATGGTGCTGTGTGGCAGAGCTGAAAGACGTATGTGTGTAATCGGGAGCCCTGGGAGCACAACACTGAGACCATCAGACACAAAAGCCACCGCGCTGGGGATCTAACTGACTCCTTACGTTTAAAGTCCATGGCATATGCCAAAGAGGTGGGATTTGGAATCAGGGCCACCAGATAGATGGAGCTGGATCCAGCCCCTTACTGGACAGAAATGTTCAAAGGGTGGGTAGGCGCAGACTCCCACAGGACCTATGAGCATTGTTCAGTAAACCGGGTTGAAGGGAGTCCACTGGAAAGAGAGGAGGAGGTGGGATTTGCAGGTTGCACACCAACATCCCAGGGCAAACAATGCCAAGCCTCTGGCACCAGACTCCTTTCACATTCCACAACCTGGTGGGCCTGCAAGATTGCAGGATTAGTGAATCTGACCTTGGAGCTAATAGCAGCCGAGACTCATCCGGGAGGAACCAGCACCTAGGAGGCAGTGCCCCAGAGAGGGGCAGGGGCGGGAGTCACTCAAGGTACCAGAAAGGGTACCCTGCTCCCAGACACCCTTGAAGGGAGTTCGCGGCTCTGGCGGCAACTCTCGATCCAGTGTATTCACACAGGCTGAGAATTCCCATTTCACAGAACCTTTAAATTAACATGGCAGACATTTGGCTGACGGTGACTTTGAGCATTTAAATTATGTCAGGAAAAGTATACTATTTTTCCTCATAAAAGTTCAAGATGTAGATAGCTTGCTTCATTTGAAAAAAACGTTTAATACGCACGGAGAAATATATATACATGGAGCATATGTGTCTATACAGAAGTATAATAAACATATAGAAAAGTATAAGATACATACATAAGTGTATATAGCTCACTGGATATCACAACTGAACTCACTCATACATCCAGCGTCTAAATCCAGAAATACAGCACCCCAGCACCCCAAAAGTCCCTGTAATGCTTGACTCCTAACTTAAAAAAATTCTATCTTAGCAACGGTGCCAATCCCAAGAATATCTTTCTAATTTTGGTTAAGAACGAATAAGGAAACACTATACAACAGGCGGGCTCTCTTTCTGCATACTTTCTGTACTGACCTAATTCTACAAGAGGAATTACACCTTGTCTCCAGCTTGCCCAGCAAAGCTGATGGAGATTCGCTTTGGTTACACAGAACGGACACATAGCCCTTCGTGGTGACTGATCACTTGGAGGTTGGCACTGTGCCCGGATGAATGTCCCGATTCCTCTTGATTGACGGGTGTCCTGCACATCATCTTTCTAAACTCTGAGGCAGCAGCCAACGCGGAACAGGTGATTTCCACAAGCAGCACTTATTTCTTTCCATGCGGGTTCCAGTAGGACACTTGGCACCATTTCTTTTCCAGGGAATGCACACCTTGGACTTGCTCACGAGTCTGCTTCCAGGATATTTTGAGCCTAGAGTCGGTGCTTGGGATCGGGATGGGGGATGAGTGCAGATATTCCTCCTAAACTATAGGCAAGGTGTTCAGCATTTTTCTGGAAAGATACTCAAAGTTACACAATATTTCCACACTGGCCTTTCCCCTAAAAGGTTAAGAACCTCTCTCTCTGTGAGTTAATTGAGGGCAGGCACATCGATCTTTCACAGGCATCCATCAGGGGACGTTTGCCTACATTCCCAGCCACAAGCATATGTGATAGAAAAACCTGGGAAATTGTAGTCAAACACACTGCTCTCCCACTGTGTGACTCTGGATAACTTTCCCAAGCTCTCTGAGCCTTAGTTTTCTAAACAGTAGAATAGGCATAATAATGTCCACTGCACTATTTACATAGGTATGTATACGTCGGTGAGGGCATTTGGCTCATTGGAGGATTTCGAGAAGTCCATCTACCTCCTCCACCTCTCTTCCTGATACATTCCAGGGCAAGCTGGGATGAGAAGGAAGGTTGGGCTCAGGGTTATGTAGGTATTTCACATTGACAGCTAGTATGAAGTTGCGGCTGGCCACGAGATGGTAATGCCACAGGATGGCCACGGAACTGCAGAGAGGGCGAAGCATCCTTGCATGTTTTGAGTAATTAACACATCTCCCCACCTCCGGCCAGGAAACTTTTCTCTCCTGTGGATGGCCCATAGCCCTTTAAAGCGCCCTTCCTGTCTGGCCCTGATCAGTTCTGGCTGTGGTCTGCAGTCTGTCAAGTTCATGATTGACTGCCTCAAAGCAATGCAGATGAGCTTTGTTAGCACCCACCACTGGAACTGTCACGATTCTGGGCACTCAATAAATGCCAAATACCTTTAAAATTTAAAGTCTGTGACTGAGTTTAGCCTGAAATTCTAAGTAAAACAGTGTACATAAAAACCTACATAGTTCCTCTGACCCCTCCCCTAGCAGAAGAGAAGACAGATAGATTTCATCAGACTATCAAATTGTGAGAATGTTAATGGTGGCCTTTGAACGAAGATCTACCCCTTAGTCTTCTCTAGACATCCTCAGCCACACCAAATACTCAATAGATAGGTGTTTCAGGAGAATCATCAGACCATCCTGATCACCTTTCTGATCGATTGACTTACAGGCACTAAATGGGCTGTTCTCAGTCACTGGCTTCCTGTTCCACTTAACATCCACCTAAATATCCACAGCCCAACCTCTGAGAGAGGTGATGTTTTCCTGAGGCTCTGTCCTACAGAAGGGGAAGCTGTTATTCTGCTAATAACAGCTAGAATTTGATTTGGATTTTCAAATATATAATCATCAAGATGGCAGTTCCAACTGGTAGAGTGGGCAAAAATAATAACCCATTATGAAAGTGATAATAATCATAATAGTATTATCAGTAAATCTACCACTTATGAATACATTGAGAGAGCCAAGTATTGGGCAGATTGCTAATTGTGAATAATCTCATAATACTGTCTGAAGAAGAAGTAAAATAAGCATTACTTTTATTTCCACTTTTCAAGTGAGGAAACGTGGTTAAGAGAGGTCAAGGGCTTGACCAAGGACACAGCCGTAGAGCCAAAATCAAGCCTAGGTCTGCCTGATTCCACAGCCTATGCCAGAAACTGAAGAGTAAACCTACCTCTATCAGCTGTCTCGTCCATAACTCAGTGTCGGTGATGGTGATGATAGACTCCATTATTCCTGACTTCTAAACTCTCTTTCTTCATATTGAGATGGTCTCTAGATTTCCTTCCAGAGCCATGTAGGTAATCCGGTTCCGGTTTTTAAATCATATCCCACAATGATAGGCAGGCTTCCCCAAAGCCTGGCAAAGTTTCCATTCATTGCCCACAAGATGGCGTTGAGAGGTGAACCCCAAACCCCCAGGCTTGGGTGTCCTACATGCACAGATCTCCCATAGCATAAATGCATGTCATTATCCAGTAGGACCTGCTAACCATTTTTGGATCAAAGGAGGAGAAGGGACTTAGTTAAATATATTGATTGCTGTCATGTGCCAAGTTACATATTAAGTGCTTTACATGATATCCAAGTCTCAGAAACCCCTGGGTAGATCCTGGCCTGCTGCTACAGGTCATTGGTAATTGTGTGCTAAACTAAACGGAATGGTGTAACCAAAACCTACTTAGGAGCCCCAGTCGTATCTTCCTTACTTGAGGTTTCATTCTAGGAAAATAGTGAAATTGCCATAGAGACCTGAGATTCTGGGGAGGAAGGAGCAGGGTCTGCAAGAAAGATACCTGGATCATGAGATTCCTGATCTGTAATTCTTGATCCACTGCTAAGAATCCCTAAACAAACACAGTGAGTTTCAATGTGCTTTTTTTAGAAAGATTTTTTTTAGTTTTTATTTTTTTAATGTTTATTTATTTTTGAGAGCAAGACAGAGAACGAGCAGGGGAAGGGCAGAGAGAGAGGGAGACCCAGAATCTGAAGCAGGCTCCAGGCTCTGAGCTGTCAGCACAGAGCCCGACGTGGGGCTCACAAACCATGAGATCATGACTTGTGCCAAAGTCGGATGTTTAACTGACTGAGCCACCCGGATGTTCCCCAGTGTCCTCATTCTGAAAATAATGGTGTTTGCCCCAAATGGTTATATTATTGAAATAATAGAAAAATGCTAAGGAATGCAAATTATTATGCAGAAAAATGTCACTATGCAGAATATAACATACCATACATGTGAAAGAAGCATTTGTTACCTTTTAGTAGGTAACACCAAATTCTAGAGTCACATCTGGGTCTGAATCTCAGCTCTAGCATTTATAAGCAATGTGACGTTAGATAAATCATGTAACTCCAGAAGCCAGAGTCTCTACATCTGTAAAATGGGAAGTAATAATACAC
The DNA here is from genome assembly GCA_028646485.1 of Cryptoprocta ferox. Taxonomy (NCBI): domain Eukaryota; kingdom Metazoa; phylum Chordata; class Mammalia; order Carnivora; family Eupleridae; genus Cryptoprocta; species Cryptoprocta ferox. Next base: position 18,505,801 of record CM053576.1, on the reverse strand, counting down.
TAAACCTCTCGAAATTGTGAGAACTAAGGTAAATATAAAGTATTTAGCATAATGCCTAGCACATAGTTACTATTCAAAATGGCACTACTAGAAATATTAAAATTATGTCTACAACTTTTATTTCATGTCTGTTGTGAGCAGTGGTTTGCCAGACATGGTTCCAATAGTGTAATGATGTCTCATGACACAATTGGGTACAGCTCTTTCCAACCTTGGGTTCAGTGATAATTCCATTGGTTGCTTGAAATCGGCCATGGCGGTAGTGATTTATACCACGAAAATTGGCAAATGGTACAAATCAGAGTTGTTTGTTTTTCTAGAGAGGTTACCAGTATCCCACTGGTTGTGAATATTGAATGTGTTTTAGTTTTCATACACTAGAAGCGGTTCCTGAGATATTCATATGCAAATGAGTTATTAAGGGAGTGCTCTCAAGTAAAACCTGTAGGAGGCTGAGGGAAGCAGCACGTGGCCAGACAGGAAGCCAAGCAAACAGGTGAGTTCCCTTGAAGGCTTGTCTCAGCCTGGACAGCAACACAAAATGTTCCCACGTTGAGGCAAGGGACCCAGGCTTTTCTACCGTCATATTAATTGGCCATTGGCTACTGACCACCTTCTTGGGGGAATATAGCTTCCTAGGCTTTTCTGAGGGAGATAGCTCCTGATGTCTCAAGTAATTCTCTAGAAGAGATGCTGAGAGACAGGTGGACCAGCTCAGCGGGACACCAGCAACATCTACTTCAATATGGAAACAGATCATCGTCCTAGAGATCTGAAGTAGAATAGGTTTGGGAAGCCACTTCTCCATGTGTGGTCCAATACAGCAGCGTTGTCTATTTGATCAACAAATATAATTTACTGTGAACTACTTTTGTGGTAATGAGATCAGCACTGCGGATTTATAGGTGAATGCAGTTGATGTGGCATCCCTGCACCGAAAGCGTTCACCTTCCAGCTCTGGACGTAGGCATTAACCAAATGCTCCCACAAGTAAACATGCATTTACAGCCATGATGTTGGCTGTGAAAGGGAGAAGGAACATTGTAGTCTTGGATATAGAGAGAGGGGTTTGATTGACAGGGAGGCCCCAGAGGGCTTTGCGTAAGAGACAATTGAGCAAAAATCTGAAGCTTTGAGTTGGAGCTTTCCGGACGTGGGAGTGGAGCAGATCTAGAAGTGGGCTGACATCAAGCAAGGAAGTAAATCTTCCTTTGGGTCCAGCTCCAGGGTGCACTTGTGTATGGAGATGAGTCCCCGAGGCCCAAGGAGTGGGATGGCCTTTAGAGGCCACAGGGAGCGGGGAAATGAGGAAGCGAAGAGAGTTACCTTTGCTCTTTTGAGAACAGTGCTTAGAAGGCAGGCCAGTTTCTCTCTATTTCTACTGAGATTCTAGAAACCTCTATTTTGAAAACAAGACTATTTTTATATTTTCTAAGATTGGTTACTTTCTGTTTTTCTTTGATGTTTACAAAAGTGCCTTTTGCAAATCCCTGCCTGATTTAGCTGTGCCAAGGAGTGGGGAGGGGGGAGATGTTTCCTTACTGAGTCCTGGCACTAAAAGAAGGGCGAAGGATAGGTTTTTATGTGTGTGTGTGTGTGTGTGTGTGTGTACAACGAGTATAAATGTGTGATGCTGTGAGCATGTATGTGTGTGTCTGTGGGTCTGTCTCTCTATCTGCCTTGGTGACCAGCCCTGGGAGGTGGAGAGTGGAGGTGGGGGAGAAGAGTGGACGGAGCAAGCCTTGGAAGGAGGAGGAGGGGAAGGGCTCATTGCTGAGGCTCAGCCCATTATTAAAGAGAAACAACATTCCCAGCAGGAGGCAGAAGGGTAATAAAACCAGTGACTCCACAATTTATGACGCTAACTGAGATTCCATAGTTTGAAGCTAGACTATCCCCCAGCATCAAGGTCAACAAGCCGGCAATGCTCAGGCTCCCAAAGAGCTCCCCGGTGCCCACCTATTAATCAGCCCATTGCTGAAAATGCACCAATGAGCTGTGCTCTGGAAACATCATTAATAAGCAAGGACAGGCCAAATTGCTAAGAATTCCAGGATAAGGGCAGGAAGGCAAGGAAAAAAAAATATTTATATACACATATGTGCGTGTTTGTGTACAGGGTGTAGCCTATTATGCATACGGGGCCATCTATTACAGAGGTCACATGTAAGTGTGTCTATTCATTTTCCATATACTTTATATTATATGAGAAAATTTCAAGCTTTAGAACCTTGCCAGATGGAATTAGAGCAATCGTTCTTCTGCTGAGGCTTTGGGAAATTAATGAGGTCCGCACACAGAGCCTGAGAAAATAGAAAATTTTTTTTTAAAGTGCCCAGTTTCCAAAAATATAGCAGCCACAATCCCAGAGAGAGTGATCAGTTTAGTGGCTAATCTCGAGGCCCATCAGTGGCCCCCGAGTATCTTTTGGGTTATTGCAATTCTGAATGGAACTTTAATCAGCTTAGCCCAGCCTGGGCGCCAAGGGCCTGCAGGCAAAGGGCAGTTTCCAACAAATCCTCTGGAAACCATCTCCTGTGCGCTGAATAAATGGATCATTCTCTCTCTGGCTCCATCCTGGAGTGCAGAGCTTAACTTTCTTTTGTGTTCAGGGAGAAAAAGCAGTCACAGCGAGGAAATCTAGGCAATCTGGACCCCAAAGGGCATTTTCTTTACACCAAAGCTTCAATATTGCCTGGGAATGTAGACCCCAAGTTGGAAATCTCAGCCCCAAAAATGTGTTTCTGTTTTAATGTTCCATCGTCAAAACTTTGCCTGCATTCTCTGTTCCCGTCAGAGACCACCCTGAAAAGGAGCTCTGTGCCACTTTTGTCACTCTCCAGGCCCCACGGGAGGAGTCTTTGGCCAATATGGCGACCTCCCATTCTGAAGGCTTCTCTCCTAGAATGCGAGGGGGTGGGGAAAGGAAGGCCCAGCGCTGGGTCCCCGCCTCAGTAGGATGAGCCAGCTGGTCCCAAACAAAACCGCTACTGGCTTGCTTCCTCCCTCGGCTCCAGTCTTTGCCTCCAGTTTGGAATAGGAAGGCCTTTTTGTCAGCAATCACCCCCAAAGGGTGTTTTCCTATTGCTTAACAGACCTCAGGATTAGAAATGTTGTCTGTTTTCCCACTTCCTCGGCTCCCTATAGCCCTGTCTGCTGTTTAGGGCTGCCTTGGAGGAAATCCAGGGAATTTAGAATATGCCGTGTTTGGTCTGAATAACAGAAAATAGCTCTCTGGTAGACTTTTAAGGGGTTCTTCTTGCTAGCAGTGTAGGGCAGGACATATATATTCTTTCACATCTGTGTGAGTTGAGATGATAGATGGAGAGTTTTTTAAACTGCCATTTATTGAGCATGTATTATACATCAACACTATCTATTAAGTATTTACATCCACCATACAATATTCTTTGGTAAAATGGAAACCCAAAGGGTACTTTCCCAAGATCCCAGGACTAGTGACTACAGGGGCTGGGGTTTTTAACCCAGGTGTGTCCATTCCAGAGTGGTTCTGTGTTCCCATGAGTCCCATTCCACAGTCATTAACTTGAGGAACTTCCAGTAGACAGAGTGAAGCTCACTAAACCTTGACATTCTGCAGATGGACCCTTGAGCCAGTCAACTGGTAATCAGCAGAAAAGAGATGAGAATGCAAGTAAGTCAGTGCTCTTTGTTCTGTGTCTCTGTGTGATGAAAAGAAAATGGGAAAGGGGCTCCTCCCTCTGCCCCTGTCTTTGCAGAAGGTCCTCTACCTTCCTCACTGAGCCGATCCAGAGGGTACCTACCGACCTATCAGGAATAGAGTTCATTTGTCCATTACCCCAGATGCATCCTGGGCGGGAGTGAGGCAAGATGGCAAATGGAGGACCAAAGGCAGCTCCCACTCATGAACCAAGCTCAGTACACAGCCTGACACCAGGTGCTTTTCCCTGAGGGCCAGGTCCTCCATACAACCCAGGCAAGCTGAGGGCAGCTTCCAAGGCTGGTGTTCCTGGAAATAGACCCTGACTCATGGACTTCCCAGAGAGAAAAAGACACATACTGTAGAGCCAGCAGAGATGGGGAGGACAGTGGCTACTGTTGTTGTTTCTTTCTTGACCTTATTAAACCTAGTGGGAGGGCCCACTGTGCTCCTAATGGGCGTTGAGTTATGACATAAGTTCACAGAATGGAAGCATTTTGGTTTTAATTAAAAACACAGACTCTCTAACCTTAACATGATAAGCTATGGAATGAGGAACCCATGGCCAACTTTCCAAGCTGCTTTTGGGAAACTGAATATGAGTCCTTCACCTAGCAGTTCCATGACTTTGGGCAAGCTATGCTATTAAGCTGTACTTTGGTTTCACCATTAATGTGGCTGGCACTTAATACTTCTTGTTTATCTAAATTGTGACAAATACGGGATTTTTCCAACCCAGCCCTAAGCCTAAGCTTTGGCTGCTACGGTATCCTCATTATTCATGTTTCTCCACAGGAGGAAGGGCAAGGGAAGGAATATTTGCTGAGAATTTATTCCGTACCAGGTACCCTATCAGATACTTTACAGGCATTAATCCATTTTCATCCTCATCCTACATATTTTTCACCCCATATATAGATGAGTTTCAGAGAGGTTTTGGCTGTTATCTTATCTCAGACATGCTGAAATAGAGCTACAGTTCAGACTCGGGTCTATCTGATGCTTGTCTGTGCCCCAGCTCTCTCTGGCCCTTGGTATCACACTTACACATTTTTACACTCATGCCAAAAACAAAGGATGAGCCTTTTTTGTGCTCTGTGGTAGTTTTTCTTCCTCTACATTACTTCTGTTTCCAAATGGACCCTGCTCACCCAACTGGGCCTGTTATTTGCAAATTAATGCCTTCATCTCCAATTGTTTACCCATCTCCACTCATCTAAGTCTAAAGGACAGCCTTGGACCCTTCAGCTAACTCAACACTTGTAGCTAAATGCCCCCAATCCAACTTGTCCTTGGGTCTCTAGCTAAGCCCATGGAGTAGGATAGGTGCCAAATGATATTGGCTGGATGCAGAGAATGAGCATGGCTTACCCCACGCTCCTAATCCACTTCCCCTCCTGACTTCCCGTTTTGGGGTTGATAGGATGATGTTCTAACATCAGCCAAAGTTGCTGGGCCAGTGCTACATAAATGCTCCCTTAGCCAAGGCCTGGACCTCAGAAGCTGCCTGGATGGCCCCAGGGTCACCAGTGGGGAGAGCTGAGTAGGTATGACAATTCAGAGGAGGCACAGCAATTTCAGGAAGGGAAAATTACCTCAGTGATTATATACCAAAAGTCAGGTTGTCAATTAAAAAAGAAAGTCAGTTACTCAACCTCTCAAGATAAACAGACCTCCAGTACCTATGGAAGAGACGATAAGAAAAAATAACCTCTCATACAAATTGGGGACTTCGTCGTTCAGCTTCATGGTCCCCCTGTAAATTTCTCACCAGCCTCCCCACTATTTGTATTGTCTCAACTCAGGCTTCTTTTCACGTGATGGAGTGTCCCAGCTTCAAGGTTTAAGGCCCTGGGTCCATTCCTTTACTGTCTAACTGAGAGACAACATAGATCAAGGAACTCTTGAATTTTTAGAATTTGATTTCTCTTTTTCTTCCAGAACCACAGGCTGCTCCTGCTCTGTTTGGCTCTATCCGGTTCTGTCTGGCCATGCTCTGTCCTCTGAAATAACTTCCCCCCTTCAGTTCTCCTTCTCCTTTCCAAACCAGTCCCTTCCTGCTTCTCCCCTGGCGTTTCTGCTGGAGCCTCATGATGTCTGTTCCAGCTGTTTATAATCACCTCCCTCAGTCGTCTTGGGGGGACAGTGACTCAGCACTCTGCCTCATTTTCTGTTTTCTGGGTTGTTAGGTTTTTGTTGGGTTTTGTTTTGTTTTAAAGAAACCAGCTATCTGTTTAACATAGTCCCTGGAGTAGCTTGGCCACTAGATGTTCCTTCAAGCTTCCCTTCTATCAGCAGCACCCACACCCCTCAAGTCGCTTTGTGTGAACGGGTTAGATTTGGGAATGATAAGTAGCTGGACTTGTGTTCTGCCTCTGACTATATTTCCTGGTCACCTCACTTCCCTGAGCCTCAGTTTTCCCATCTATAAATAGGGGTCACAATGTGTATTTCACAGGGTTGTTAGGATGGTAAAATGAGAAAATGCAGTGCTTGCCCATTGGATTATTTGTGCTCCAAACATATTCTTTCTTCCTTCTTGTGTGACTCAGATATCCAATCGGCAATTAAATCAGACAAATTCTTCCTTCCAAATGTCTCGAATGTGCTCCCGATTCTCCTCCATTTCTACTGCTTTGTTTTCATCAAGCCCATGGCACTTTGTTCTGAATTTTTACAGGTGACTTTTCAGCTTCTCACATTTGCCTTTTTTACATCAGATTAACTCTCCTAAATTGGACATCCTACCTCCACTTGAGTATCGGCACCCGACACTTCAAAGTCACTCTTAGCTGCAGGTCTGAGGTTCACCCTTGTGAATTCAGCTCCAAGCGCCCAGTCCTCTGTGATGTTCAGCAAAGGCCTCTGTGAGGAGGTGATCAAGCTGAAGCATGGGGCTCAGGCAGTGTTTCTACCTGGATTATCTGACTGTGTTCTATTTAGGATTTCTGCTTCTCAATCTGACTACTTCCTGTGCCTAGAATTCATTCCGGAGAACCACTCCACCACAATGGTGGCCCACCCCTCCATCTCCCTCCTCCCCAGAGACTCCAGTAGGATTCTGCTCCCAACCAGGATGGCACTCCATATAATCATGTCTTGGAGATCTCTGATCCCTCTTCCCACAACCCCACGCCCACCCCCACGGTACCCCACTGTGGAGATGAGATTAACTGGAACCTGTCAGAATTTCCTACATCCCTCTGGACAAATGGTACCCCCTCCCCATTGATAGCTACCTTTCCGGCTGGGCAAGTTCCCTCCAGTTTTAACACCAGCAGCTCTTCCTCTTCCAGATGCTTCATGCCTCTGATGTCCCAGCATGCCTTGCAGCCAGTCCTGGCCAGCTTATGACACATTCACAGTTCCCTGAAAAAGAAAAAGGCAGCAATATAGCTTCTGGAGACTTGATTATTTGTGGGGTTTCCATCTCCTTGGAAAGCCTACAGAGAACAATGCCAAAGGAGCATGACTTACGATGAGTTACATTTAGTTCTCTCTTGCCATTCACTAGCTGTATGTCTCTAGGAAAGTGGACTTCACGGACCCTCCATGTCCTTGTTCATAAACTTGGAATTCCTCTCCTACTTCACAGCGTTTGAAGGATTCCATAAAGTAATTGAAGTACCTGACACATAATAAACATTCCACCGAACGTTTGTTGAATATGAAACGTCAGTCTCCTCTTTGGTTTATGCCAGGGGTCAGCAATTAACAGCCTAGGGGTCAAATCTGGGCCTATGGCTTGTTTCTATAAATAAAGCTTTATTGGAACATAGCCACACTATTAATTTACATATTGTCTACGAATGTGTTTGCACTACAGAAGCAGAACGGAATAGTTGCCATGAAGACCATGTGGTCCCCAAAGCCTAAAACATTTATTTTCGGGTCTTTGGTCCAACAAGTATGTAAATCCCTGGTTTATACTATCATGAGACACTCTAATATTATGGTGAAGCACAGTCTCTGGAGTCAGGCTACCTGGGTTTAAAGGCTGGTTTTATTATTTAACTCCCTTTGGAACTCTGAGCAAGTTATTTAACTTATCTGTACCTTAGTCTCCACACCTGTAAAATGGGAATACTAGTTTATCATACTGGGTTTAATGAAAGGATTAGATGAGCCATCTGGAAAAGTATGCAACACACTTCCAGGCAAATGGTTAGTGTTAATCAACACAATGCTTATTTCTGTGCATGTCATATATTATTGCATACGCTGTTCGCAGAGTTTCTCCATCCACTGGGGCTCAGGATGGTTTTCAGAATCAACCTGAAGCCCAAGAATCCTCCCTAAAATGCTGGCATATAAACATCCCTCAAGGTGGCTTATGAATGCCCCAGGGCCCCAGGATCTGGCCCCACTCTATCTACTTCTCCCCATAACGGCTTTCTCCTCCTCCAGAGAAAATGGTTGGGAATCAGACCTGAAGATTCAGTCCTCCGGATGAAGCTTCCCTTACCATGCCTTAGCAGGTGCAGGCCTGGGGCACCACTAAGCGCAGGGCCTTCTGCTGGTGCTGGTGCACTGTCCTTCAGTCTGGCTTGGTAAGAGCACCTGGGACAATCATTGGCCTTGAAGTTGATCAAAGCAGGGGAGGAGGAGCGTCCTCTAGTGGCCCCTGTGTGCATTCAAAGGCTTGTTGAGCAGAATTTACAGCTGAAGGTGGAGTGCTAAAGTGACAGCTCGGGTGGGGGCCAGAACAGGTGCCCAGTGACCTGGGTAAAACCGGCTCCTGGAGACTGGACACCCTGGTGGTAGGTACACAAACATTCCTGTGAAACGAATAGGGCCAGACAGATGACTATTGTTAGCTCAGAAAGGATCAAGAGGCAGATAATTAGTTATAGACCCAGAACTACTTTTCGGGAGAAAATAGAGGGCTGTCCAAAGAGGCCAGGATAAAGAGGAAATGTACACGAGTGTGTGTGAGTGTGTGTGTGTGTTTGCACATTCATGCATGAACATCCATACTCTGTGGCCATTCAGGGGTAGGATGGGGCAAGGCAGCATGGGTATGTCTGATTCAGCCACAAGGCAAGACTTCTAATACTTCTGAAATGATTGGCTCCAATTGTCCTCCCTTATAAATAAATACACACATAGATACATACATACATACATAAATTTATAAGATAAAGGACACTGTTCCTGAATCAACATAATCTAACAAAACAGGCCATATTTTTCTACTTTGAAATACCATCTGTATAAAAGCATCTTACTAAGGTATAAACTCAATCACACAGATAGACATACCAGATTTACTGACAAGATCACCACCTCACGTTAGCATTTTAGCCCTAGATTTTCTGAGACTCATGCTGCCCACCGAGGCAGAACATATACTTTTGAGCAGCGGGAAGAAATTCCTGAAGAACGCTTCCCATGCGAATCGAAGAGGAGTTTGATGAAGAGCCAAGCCACCTGTAGGGAGTGTAGCAGAAACAGTCGCCACTCCACCCTAAATGGATAAAGATATTTATACTGTACACTGAGGGCCCCAGCACACACCCCAGGTGTGGCAATATAGGAAGCAAGAGTCTGTCAAGGAACGCAGGTGACTGTTGAGTTGGTTTGTTTGAGCCAAGAAATTGTCTTTAGCAAATGAGGACACCTCCTTGAAAAATGAAAACCTCAGCCACTAATACCAAGAACGATCTTGCCCCGAAGTCAGATGACTTTCTATCTTAGATAGCCGGCCTGGCCCTGGTAAACTTTTCAAACAGGTAATTATGGCATCGCTAAGGGGGGGAATCAATTTCTTCTTCTGACACATTCTTTCTCTGGATTTATGCTATTTATTTATTTATTTATTTATTGTCACTCCAGACACAGAATTTAGGGTGGGACAACTGAGTCCCAGTGAAAGGCCTCCCAATCCCAAAATAAGACATGGCATATAGTAGGCTCTCAATAAATTTGTGTTGGCTTTCTTTCTTTTTTTTTTTTAAGTTATTTCAATGTTTATTTATTTTTGAGAGAGAAAGAGAGAGAGCAAGCGCGAGCAGGGGAGGGGCAGGGAGAGACACACACACAAAATCCAAAGCGGGCTCCAGGCTCTGAACTGCCAGCACAGAGCCCGATGAGGGGCTCGAACTCACGACCTGTGAGATCATGACCTGAGCCGAAGTTGGACACTCAACCAACTGAGCCACAGGATCCCCTGTGTCCTCTTTCTAATTGAACGGATTCCATTTTTTTTAAGTTTTAAAAAAAATGTTTATTTATTCTGAGAGAGAGAGAGAGCACGCACACATACAAGCTGGGGAGGGGCAGAGAGAGAGAGAGAGAGAGAAAGAGAGAAAATCCCCAGAGGCTCTGCACTGTCAGCGTGGAGCCCATCGTGGGTCTCAAACTCACGAACCGTGAGATCATCACCTGAGCCAAAATCAAGAGTCAGATGCTCAGCCAACAGAGGCACCCAGGCTCCCTGATGAGATTCCATTTTGAGCAAAGAAACCCAGGTCATTTATCCAATACCTGATGCCCCTGCTGTAGAGTGTTGCTTCCAAACCTGCTCCTAAATATTCTCTTTGCTAATAGGACTTAAATACATAAATATAATACTCTGGCAGATGTTGTTTTTGTTGGTGGTGCTTTGTTTTAGAGAAAGCAAGTGTGCGAGCAGGGGGAGGGCAGAGGGAAAGAGAGAGAGAATCATAGGCAGGCACCAGGCTGAGCGAGGGGCCTGAGGTGGGGCTCGATCTCACATCCCTGGGACCATGACCTGAGCCAAAATCAAGAGTCAGACATTCAACCGGCTGAGCCTCCCAGATGCCTCCAGATGTTTCTTTTTCTGTTATCCAAACCAAGTATCCATCCCTTCTTACAGATCGGTGAGACCTCTGCGCTGTTGCAGCCTGTCTCTCTGGTAGACCAGTAGCACGTCTGCATCATATCAGCCAAACGCTTTGCAAACCTAGCCGTGCCCAGAGGTCGGGTTCACTGTGCTCAGGAACATGAGCTAGGGGGATCTGGGAGAACATGACGCAAGAGGAATATGGTCCATCCACATTCAGCAAACTTTACGAAAAAACATCAGATTTCCCACCAGCTTGGGACTGATCGATCAGTTAGAAACGGATTGTTCAGCATTTCCTTGAGCAGAGACACACAGGCATGGTCCCTCTGCTGCTGGCTACAGGAGCGGGGCGAAGGCAGGAAAGTGTCCATCTGAGGACCACCATTTGAGGCTGGTCCTTGCCTCCTCTCATCCCTTTGGGCTCCACAAACACAGAGAAAGGAGAAGCGAAGGATGGACAGCCTGGGAGCCGGGCCTTTACTCCCTCCTTCTTGGGGGCATTTCAAAGACATTCCATGTCAAGGCTGAAGACGAGGTGGAAGATAGGCTGCTCAGCGGGGTCATGGAAACACTCCTTCCCCAGGCAGAAAGGTGGTCTGAGTCAGCATTCGGGATTCAGAAGTAGGTGCTTCGGGGACCTTCCCTTTCAAGTCTGCACGGGGAGTCTGGCCCAGGTGAAAACATTTCCCGAGTGCCTGTTGTGAGCTCAGAGAGGTGCGGGTAATTTCAGAAGGAGCCACCTGCTATTTCAAGTTCTTTATCTCATTCCACCTTCCTGGCAACGTCTCATACATGTGTTGCGCCAGACTTTCTTGTTAGGTCCAGAGCTAAGTGCCGGGTATGCGGCAGTGAGCAAAACCCAAGGCAGGTAACCCTGAACCCAACACTGGCATGGGTCACATTGACAAAGTGCTATTCCCAAATGCCGTAAGGGCTCAGAGGCAGGGGAAGGGGTCCCCGGCAGGTTCCGGGAAGCCTGGCATAGAGGTTGGAGCCAGTGGGCTCAGGGTCAAATCCCGGCTCTGCCAGCTTTGTTGTGTTCCTGTTCTTGGCCAAATCATTTGGTCTTTCCGTGCCTCATCTGTAAAACAACGATAATAATAGCACCTACATCATGCGGTCATTATAGGATTAAGTGAGATCATATTTGTGAAATACCCTGGAATGTAAGTATAAGTATGTAGCTGAGGAACATTTGCTAAGAAGCCCTGGGGGGGTGGAGCTCCTTGCTCCCATGGAGCTGATGAGGACAGTGGACCTCAGGGAGATGACCCAACTCCCCCAAGGTCACCCCCAATGTCGGGGGTGGGGAGGGAGCAGCTCCATCTGCTCCCCTGCTAATCTGGGCACACTGGCTTGGCAAAGGGGAGGGCCAGGGAGCCCCAGAGCTTGCTATCATCTCCACAGAAGCAGCCGGGGTATGGGAACACATCGCTGTTTAAGAAACATAAACCACCCTTTGGCAGCTTCTCAAGCAAATGTCAGAGCCAGTAAGAGGCTCCTGCCCCTCACCCCACCCTGCAGCCTGGACAGCAAGGCCCAGGCTTATGGGGAGACACATGGGAGCTTACCCAACAGGTTCTCCTAACAGCCACGCCGGGGCGGGCAGGCCCCAAGGAGCCCAAGCTGGGAGGGCTCACCCTCCTGGCCGCCGGTGGCCCCTCTGACCCGGGTGCGGGCGGCCTCCTCTAGTCCTGTCAGAACCTGCTGCCTGGGAGGGGCTGATGTCACTAATCTCGCCATGTAGCCGGAGGCCACCTCGGGCTCCCAGCAGCAGTTACCCACCCCGACTCCGCAGAGGCCCAGCCGCCTCCCTGCCGGCAATCCTCCAGCCGTGGCAGAGAGCCCAGCTTTGGCGAAAGAATGGCCCGGCCCAGCGGCGAGTGTCCCGGCCGGGCAACCTGGCCCGGGCATGACAAGTCTGGAAGCGAGAGCCACGCCAAAGAGCCAAGTTCCAAACCTGGGTCTTCAAAGGACAGAAGAGACTCTGTAAACCAGATGACAACAGAGAACAGGCCACAAATCTCTAAGGAGTTGTTCTAAGAAGAAATCACACCCAGTTCCCGAACTCCGGGCGTAAATGGCTACTCAGAAAACCATTAACTGTGTCTGCCCTTCCATTTCTATTGAGCACTTTGCACCCCTAAACTATATCGGGGACGTATCAGGTTCACACTCTCCTCAGCTGGAAGCTAAGGCCTTCTCGAGAATCGCCCAAGGGCTCCTGAGGACAGCCTAGGTGGTGAGAAGACAGGTCCTTGGCTCAGAATCGGCAAAACAAGCCGGGCACTCGAGAGGCAATCCGATTTAGCTCAAGAAAAAAAAAATTAAAATGAAAGCAATCACAAGAACTGACATTTATTAAGCTCCCTCTCTCTCTGTCTTAGGAAGTAGGCTCCACATTTTCTACACATGAGCTCACTGAACCCTCGCAGCCACTTGGGAAGGTTGATATTGATATTTTCTGCTCAACAGATAAGGAAGCCTGAGTGTGATAGAGAAGTGACTTGCCCAGGGCTATTTGGAGGCAAAGTGGCAGACCTCATGCAAAGCTTTTGTGCCCACCTCCAGGCTGGACCCTCAGATGAGGGGCTCCCTGCTCCTCCTTGAGGGTTGTCCATCATGGTTCTGTGAACAAAACTGACCTCTTTGCTTCTGTTCACGTCACCCGGCTCTCTAAAGCTTTAGACCCAATGCCGAACGTGTAAATTCAACCCATCTTCCTTGGATGGAAGGAAGGAAATGCCAGTGGTTGGCAAGGTCATAGATAGCGTGGGAGTGTCAGAATCCGACATAGAAATATTTCCCAACCATGTGACAAATGGTCTGGGTGGCCTTGGACCGTTGTTATACTTTTTTGAGCCCTAGGCTGCTTATCTATAAACTAGGAATAATCATCATGATATTAGTGGGCAGGGCGGGGGTAGGGGCAAGATGGAGCATATATCCAAAATGCAGTGCTGAGCCAGACTGTAAACTCTACGAAGGCAGGAAGCACTTATGTCTTGTCTGTGCTCTATTCACGGCATCTACTCCTCCACCTGATACATGCTTTGGTCAATACATGTTTGTTGAGGAATCTATTTGACAAAATTACTTACAAGTGTGCACGGGTACACATGTAGAGGGTTACATATGCGACCCGCAGGAAACAGTGCCTATGCCCATGGGTGGAGCATGGCTAAACCAATGTTAAGTACTTGCATGGAATGGAATGCTAGGTAGTCACTAAAAAGAATAAGACGGCTTGTACATGTAGTCATGTTAAAGGTAAATGGTGTATATAAATAGGGTGAGGGTAGGGGCCCCTGGGTGGCTCAGCCGGTTGAGCGTCTGACTCTTGGTTTCAGCTGAGGTCACGATCGCACAGTTTGGGAGTTCGAGCTCCGCATCAGGCTCCATGCTGATGACACAGAGCCTGCTTGGGATTCGCTCTCTCTCCATCTCTCTCTGCCCCTCCCCTGCTCGTGCTCGCTTTCTCTCTCTCAAAATAAATAAATAAACTTAACTTAAAAAAGAAATAAATAGGGTGAGGGGATTGCAGAACAATTTACATCTATGATACCGCGCTTAGGAAAAAAAAAATCCAAGAGACGAATCCATGTTTGCCTACTCAGAGTGCTCACTTCCACTTGACAGTAAGACGTAAACAAGGAAGGCTGAGTGGAGGAAGGAGATGTGGTGGCTGGGGTGGGGATGTTTTCACTTTTTACCCTGCACGCTTTGCATCGCTCAATTTGTTTGGACAAAGAGCCTGAGATACTTTTGTTGCATAAAAGTGCAATCAAAATGATTCTTACATCTTAAACATGTGAATAGAAGAATAAATAAATATCTCAAGTGCCAGGCATGAACCGGGCCCCTTAAATGTTCATCCCCGTCCCTCCTTGCCCCTGAAACATGTTTATCACATCTCTGCCTCTCCATAACTGGAATGAGATGTGCAAAGATATGCAAAGTCCTACTCACATCAGTTTGTCCCTCATTGTGTGTGGCCCTGCAAATCTGACAGCACCCAGCCTTTTCTGGCTTTTTTTTTTTCCTGGAAAGGACACGTGGGCAGAAAACATAACCACTGGTTTGTCCCAAAGCAGAAACAGAAACTTGGACGCCTTGGCCAAATGTGAAGCAAAAGGTTTGGGTGGGCTCCTGGACTCATTTGCCTTGGAAATAGCTCTCCTCTGAGGTTTTGGTGTGGCCTTGATACAAAGGAATAGTAACTATCTAAAAAGTCTTACCAAAAAGTTGTAACTCCGGTTTGGGAAGCTTAAAGTCAGAGAGAGAAGTAAAAGTGGGGGTAAAGTGGCAGTGCAGGGGTGTCGTGTCCAGGGTCACTGCCCAGAGGGCTGAGTTCACAGCCTCTTGGAAGAGCTAGGTCTCTTCGTGACGCACACATCCTGGGTTGGCTGTGCTCACATGTAATTGCATATAATTAACCCCCTAATTGTACAACTTCTTTAGAATCTGCTGTCTAGGCCCGGCCATCTCCAGGCAGACCCTGAACTTGGTAAAGGGGGACATAAAGAACAGGAACATAAGAAGCAAACATTAGGCAGCACCTAATCTGTTTCTAAAACTACTTTCAATATTTAATATAGAAATGGCTTTTGAACTTCAAAACGTCTCCTGAGGTAGCCCGCATTGTACAGATGATTCAGAAAGGTTAAGTGGAGGTCCCAGAGGATTTAACGGCAAGACAAGGAGGGAAATTTGGATTTGTCTTTCTCCCAAAGCCCATCTTCACCCAACATAATATAATCAACGCAAGTGGGGGGTGTACACACACACACACACACACACACACACTCACACTCGCACACACCTCTTTTCCTCACTGTAACCACTCACCTAACCAGACCAGGTTGTAATGGGAGACATTTTGCTCCCAGTGTTTCATGCCCTTGGAGAAGGGGACGAAGCACAATGGAAAGGGAAAGGATGTCACACTGTCCCTACGTCCTGCTGCATATTACATTCTTAGAAAATAGCTTTGATGTTGTATTTGGAGGCCCTCAAATGTTCCTCTTCCTAATTTCCTTACACCAATAGTCAGGCATCATCTACCATTCTGTGGGGCATGAGCCAGACATTGACAGAGGGCAAGACCCCACGTCTGTTCCCCCCACCAAAGTCGCCAGCCTGGTAGGCTTACGTGGCAAAAACAGCAGTAACTCTTCCTACTTATGTTTCTCCGTGGGTACCGTTAGAGCCTAAAACTTCCTAGGATGGCGTTTGCCCAAACACCTCAGATTATAGATGATGAAACCGCAGACAGAAAAAAAGCAAGCCCCTTCTTTTTTTAAAAAAATTTTTAAATTTTTTTAAATTTTTTTTTTATTTATTTTTTTGAGACAGAGAGAGACAGAGCATGAGCAGGGGCGGGGCAGAGAGAGAGGGAGACACAGAATCTGAAGCAGGCTCCAGGCTCTGAGCTGTCAGCACAGAGCCCAATGCGGGGCTTGAACTCACGGACCACGAGTTCATGACCTGAGCCGAAGTCGGACAGTTAACCACCTGAGCCACCCAGGCGCCCCCAAAGCAAGCCCTTTCTTAATGTCACACAGTGAGTCAGGGGAAGGTTCTGGAGTGACCTCCTCCATGGCTTCCTGACTCCAGATAGTTAATGTGTTGACAAACAGGAAAGCCTCTTGTATGGTTTTTAAAATAGCATTCCTGAGATGTTAATTATATAACACTGAATTCACTTATTTTTTTAAGTATAAAATACAATGGCTTTTTTTTGTAAATTTATTACATTGTACAAGTATTGCTACCATCTAATTTTTAGAACATTTCATCACCCCGAAATAGAAACCTTGAGCCTATTTCCAGTCACTCCATATTTGTACCCCAGCCCCAGATAATGACTAACCCATTTTCCATCGACAGGTCTGCCTTCTCTGGATGTTTCACGTACGTGGACTCAACAATGTCCAATGTGTACTCCCACGTGGCTGGTGGCTTTCACTTTGCAGGTTTTGAGGCTCATCCATATTGCTACATGCATTCACACGGCAATCCCTCTTATCAGAAAATAATATCCCATTATATGAATTACCACATCTTATTATCTGTTCACCAGTCAACGGATATTTGAGTTGTTTTCACTTTTTTGCCCATTGTATTTTTTCTATTTTTTTAATGTTTATTTATATTTGAGAGAGAGAGATAAAGAGAGACAAATGAGCAGGGGAGGGGCAGAGAGAGACGGAGACGGAATCTGAAGCAGGCTCCAGGCTCTGAGCTGTCAGCACAGAGCCCAACACGGGGCTCAAACTCACAAGCTATGAGATCACGACCTGAGCCGAAGTCGGACTCTTAACCAACTGAGCCACCCAGGCGCCCCGCCTATTGTATTTGTAACACACACCCTAACTCCAAGTGACTGGTGACAGCTGCCATGCATATTAAGGATTTTGTGGCCTCATCTAGACTCAGCGGAAAGGGTGCCCTCAACAGTTAGTGATGCTCGCCCCAAGTGGGTGAATAGAGAAGTGTGGTGTGCGAGGGAGGAATGATTGCACCCTTTCCAAAGAGGTGCATTCTTGACCTAAACAGAATAATCACATTTCTCCTCAGAAAAGAGTCAAAGGAAGGCAATATGTTGCAACGAGGGAGAATCGTTCTCATTTGGGGAGAAGAACATACCTTTTACCGTACAGTTTGTTATTAAACGATCAGTGGTTGGGCTTCTTTACCATAGTTTTCTGGAAAGGCAAGGGAACCATAATGCCATGACTCCTCAGGCCAGTGCCTTCCCAGGGTCAGGATTGGCACTATTTATGTGGCCAAGGATTGGCAAACTCTGCCACATTATGGCCCCAAGTGGCTGATGAGTTAGCATTCCTGGCGATTATATATATATTTTTTAAGCAAAAGTAGGGAGGTTTGTTCTCCGCGTTCCTCTTGGGAATGGAAGAGTACACTTAACTACTTCAAAGCTCAGTGGGCTTGGGTGTCTTTGTGTTGTTGGCTTTGAGGAAAGGGGTGAATGGGGGTCAGAATGAGCCTGGTGGAAGAATAAGGAAATTGTGGTTTGTGTGGACATGTCCCAAGCAAAGAATCTGGTGTTATTTTAGGGGAACGCAAAGAAAACATTGTTGATGTCAGGGGGAAATGGGTAGAAAAAGCAAAGTATTACAGAAGACAGAAGGCAGAAATCGATCAATAAAGAGTCGAATGAATCATAAATGTTAAGTTCAACCCACAACCATTTTCTCTTGTTCCACATGGTCTAAAAAAATAATTGGTTACAATAGTTAAAAATCAAAGACTTTATATAAACTTCTGAGTTTCCTATCCGTTTGGAAAAAAAGAAAAAGAAAAAATGTCTGGCTGACTTTTGTTAGAGTGGAATAGTGGCTTCTCCATGTAGACGGGACATGTGTGCTCCAGTTTGCCACAATCTCCATCATACCTGATTGCTTATTTTCAGCCATATTACAGGTTTGTGTGACCCCCTGTGTCTGCAATACTTGAAGTGACTGTGTCCACATTGGCCCAACCATCCAGGCATCCTGCTGGGCTGCCATATTATGGTTCAAAGAGGAGAGTGAAACACACAGAGGTTAAGTGACTTGCCCAAGATCACCATGAGTAGGGGTCCAAGCTATGTCTCATCTTAACATATCCAGGTCCTCATGCCTTGACAAGCAGAGAAAAGAATTGATTAAACATAAGGCAAGAAAGGAGCAAAACTGAAGGGGAAACTGAGGCAGAGAAAAGGCAGAGAGTTTTCAAAGAACAGCTTATTAGTTCATTGAAAATGAAGCCATAGGGGCGCCTGGGTGGCTCAGTTGGTTAAGCGTCCGACTTCAGCTCAGGTCATGATCTCATGGTTCGTGGGTTCAAGTCCCGCGTCGGGCTCTGTGCTGACAGCTCAGAGCCTGGAGCCTGTCTTCAGATTCTGTCTCCCTCCCTCTCTGACACTCCCCTGCTCACGCTGTCTCTCTCTCTCAAGGGGCTCGGGGTTCGAGTCCCATGTCGGGCTCTGTGCTGACAGCTAGCTCAGAGCCTGGAGCCTGTCTTCGGATTCTGTGTCTCCCTCTCTCTCTGACCCTCCCCTGCTCACGCTGTCTCTCTCTGTCTCTCAAAAAGAAATTTAAAAAAACATAAAAAAATGTTTTAAAAGAAGGAAAATGAAGCGATAGCATGAACTCTGCCCATCAGGGGGCCAAACACAAACCTGGTTGGAAATATGTGTTCTTTGTCCATGTCTCTAGAAACAAATCCAGGCCTTCCAGAGAGAAAAAAAAATTTTTTTTTCTTGACTCATAAAGACAGCTCTGAAAACAAATTTGGGAGTTGGCTTAGGAGAAAAATAACTTGTTCAAATTAACACACATTTCCCAAATGTTTCCTTAAAAAAAGAGTCTTCTACTTACCGTTCCTAAACCTCGTTGAATTAGCATGGTAGCCAGGTGGCTCTAGAAATACAGCATAGGCCAAAAGTACTAGCTAATGGTGTAGCCCATCTCTAAATCATCTCTGGAACAGGCCAGGTGCTCTCAGCTGCCAGGGTTTATTGGGGCAGGCATAAGATCCTGCTGCCCATTTCTCTGGCCCCTGCTAGACAACCTGAGATCTCCCCCGAGGGTCACCACGTGTACAGAAATGGAGGAGAACAGAGAAAACAGGCATTTCTTTTTGCAACTTCAAGATCTATTTCTGGGGTTGAACAAAAGCCATTAAAACATTCCCATGACTCTGTGCCAAGCCCCCAAATTACTAATGACAGACATCCTGGCTCAAAGGGAGTCACTGCTGGCAAATATCCCTTTGGTATCTTGTTAACAGTAATAACCCCGAGCCTTTCATTGAAAGATCTCAAAGCGCAGTGCAAGACTTAATTGACTCCCCCCACAACTCTGTCCCCGAAAAAGGTAATTATCA
The DNA here is from genome assembly GCA_028646485.1 of Cryptoprocta ferox. NCBI lineage: Eukaryota > Metazoa > Chordata > Mammalia > Carnivora > Eupleridae > Cryptoprocta > Cryptoprocta ferox. The sequence continues at coordinate 18,486,419 of CM053576.1, read as the reverse complement.
TTATATCCCTCAGACAGTTTACACAGGGGTTAAATGGGTGACGGAGGTTGAATGATTTATCCTTGTTTCATATTCCAAGTTGAAAGGAAAAGCCTAAATAATGGCATAATGTGGGGTGACCTCAGCTGTACGACTTGCTGGAACCAGTGGGGGAGTCAAAGCAGACAGAACAAGGGCCCGGTGAGGCTGACATGGTCAGAAATGCCTCTGCCCCGTGGCCACGGGCCCAGAACCATGCACAGAGGTGCTGACCTGAACTTAGTTTAGCCCAAGGACATTATCCATAACCTCCAGTCCAGGTTACAAGGAGAAGAGAATCAGATCCAGAGTCCTGGAAGTGGAAGACCCCCAATGTCGTGTATTTAGAGTCCAAAGTAAGAGTCCACGCTCTCCAGCTTGAAGACAAATAAGGGTCTGGTGCATTGGCAGAGCAGTATGGCTAGAAGTATACTTGGTCCTCAAAAGGTGAGGGACTCATCCTGGAGAACTTGAATGCCAGGCATAGCATCTGGGGCACTCACCGAGACGTAGAACCTAAGCCACTCTGAAGTTGAGCATCACTGACCTCAGAAACTTGTTCCTCCTCCTGTAAATCCCCATCTCGATAAATGGGACTTTTCACTCATGTGCCATAACCAAGGGGCAGGATTCACCTCCTCCACCACCTTGTGTTTGGGATCCCCAAGTGCTGACGACACAGTGTATCTTCCAGACCAGTCTTCCATCACCACTGCCACTGCCTTGGACTCATTTGAGATGCCGTCCTATCTCTTACCCATTCTTGTTGCTTTTAGACTTTACCCAACTCAAACAATTCTCCGTAATACTGTTTACAGGACACTCCTGAAATGAAGATATAATCATGGCATTCATGAACTCGCCTGATTAAACCCTTCAACTTCCCTCCCACAGGACAAAGGGCAAAGGAAAACCACGCCCCTAGAATTCCATATCCCAACAACACTATATTTCAAGAATAAAGAGGAAGTAATATTTGAGATGCGTAAATGCTGAAATAATTTAACACCAGCAGAACTGCAGTACCAGAAATATTGAAGGAAGTTCTTTAGATAGACGGGAAGGGATACCAGATGAAAACTTGGGTCTATGCCACAGGAATGAAAAGCATCAGAAATGGTATACATGAGCTGTGGAATACCTGGGATGGTGCAGTGTAAGTGTGCCTGTGTATTTATTTTTTCTTTTCTGTGTGTTTGAAATCTCCATTGTTTAGGTAATAATCAATAAAAAGAAGAAGACGTGGGGGAGAAGGTAAAGAGCAGGGTAAGTGGGGATAAAAGAGGACAAGGATGGAGGCACCTGGGTGGCTCAGTGGATTAAACGTCTGACTTTTGATTTAGGCTCAGGTCATGATCTAATGGTTGTGGGATCAAGCCCTGCCTCCGTCTCCATGCTGATCATGGAGTCTGCTTGGGAGTGTCTCTCTCTCTCTCTGTCCCTCCCCCGCTGATGCACACGTACTCTCTCTGAGAGAGAGGGAGAGAGAGAGAGAGAGAGAGGGCAAGGATGAAGGAAAGAATGAATAAGAAGGAAGAAGTGGGAGAAGAATGAAACTCCCCAATTTAGTGAGAAACAGAAATTTCAAAATTCCACTGGGTCTCTGTTAAACACTAGGTAGCCTATTTCTGACTCAGCTAGAGATAATAAGTGTATGAGAATGACTCCTAACTGTAAAAACTTTTAAAAAGGTGAAATCTGCCCTGCCAGTGTCAAACATACTGTAAAGCTACAGTAATCCAAATGCAGAGTAAAAATAAGAGTATTAAGGGGCACCTGGGTGACTCAGTTGGTTAAGCATCTGACTATTTTGGCTCAGGTCATGATCTCTCAGTTTGTGGGTTCAATCCCTGGGCCAGGGTCTGTGCTGGCAGTGCGGAGCCTGCTTGGGATTCTCTCTCTCCCTCTCTCTCTGTCCCTCGCCTGCTCTTTCATGTATGCTCTCTCTCTTTCTCTCTCTCTCTCTCTCTCAAAAATAAATAAATACACTTAAAAAATAAAAGTATTAAGTAACTCAAAGTGTGGGGCAGGATTATTAAATGAATACAGCATGGGTGATTGGTTCAACTTTGGGGGTTATGCTGGGAAAACATCTCCCCCTTCTTTACCTCATATAATTGACCTCATTCAATTTACACCTGATTAAAGATTCAAACAATAAAGATGAAATGTCAAAAGAATTGGCAAAACAAATAGTGATGGTTCATCTCAAGGTGGAAGTGTTCTAATGGTAAAAGCAGAGAATCCATATAAAAACTGTTTTGAGGGGGTTTCAATTCTTTTTTTTTTTTTTTTTGCTTTATTCTTTGTTTAGAGATTTAAGTTTTCTATGCCTGGCATGGGTTATTTTATGTATTTTACTTGGATTCTCAGTTATTAAATTGTGATCTATTCATCGTAAGAGTCAAGAAATATGTGAAAGAATATAAAACAAATTAAATGCTCTCTTTCACCCCATTATCCCACCCCATTTTCTAGGAGTATACCACAGTTTAAGTATGCTTTCAGAGACAAATCCATGGAGATCCACGGATATCATGTATGTGTAGAAACATCATATGTATGTGTGTGTGTTTATGTATGTATGTGCATATCTATATTATTTTAACTTCATATATAATTTGGTGCAAATGTGTGTATGTGTACATATATATTTTTCACCATTGTATCAAAGACTTTTAGGGAAGATGGCTGGGTACACTGTGGTTCAACTTACCACCTGTATGAGTTATCTCCAGCTAAAATAATGCCATGTCACCAGTACATTTAGTACCAGTACATCAGTATAGTGCCTTGGTGACATCCAGTATAAGGATGTTTTGCTTATGGTTCCGGGCAAGTTGGGAGGTTACATAGAGGTCCTGCTCTTTGGCTGGGCATGCTCACGTGTCTCGGGGTGGACTGGCTTCTCAGTGCTGGTCTCAGCTTCAGCAGACCGAGTGGCTCTGCTCTGCTTCATACATCTCTGACCCTCCAGCAGCAGGCCCAGCTATGTTCTTATGATTACAAAGAACTGCAAGAGAGCACCTGAAAACCATGCCTGTTGGTCCTGAACTTAGAACTGGCTCACTTTCATTCCACCTCATTCTATTGGTCAAAGCCAATGTCATGGCCAAACCCAGAGTCAGAGCTAGATGGGCAGGCACCCCAAAATTATAAGCCCAAGGGTGTATATACAGGTGAAGGTGAAGAATTGGGGCCAGTGCTGCAATCTACCATACTCCCATGAGCTTATTGTGTGCCGGAACAGTTTCGGGTTTGGAGAATACAGTGATTCACATAGGATGATCCCAGCTAGAGGTTACTGCAGATGTAAACACAGATAATTCTGTGAGGAGCTAAAATAGCGGTAAGAAGGTGTGGGTGGAGAGCTCTGAGCTGGGTGTGATGCTTTCTAATGACGAAGTATGTGGTTGGAGGTATGAGGTAGGAGGTTGGAGGGGGGGAGAGTGGAGGGTGGCGGTGGGAGGGTAGAGAGTGGAGGTGGGAGAGAAGAAGGTGGAGGTTGGAGGGTGGAGGTTAGAGGTACAAGATTTCCCGGAGGAGCCAGACCTTGACTTGGAAACTGAAAAGGAAGATGGACTTCCCAGTGAGAATTCGTCATGGTTGGAGACAGGAAAGGATATTGTTGGCTGAGGGACGTTGGGAAGTCGGGAATACGATCAGGCCAGTTGGGCCTGGAGATTATGGAACTCATGAGTGAAAGCTAAGACACGAGAGGTACTTCCAGGGCTGGTCTTAGGGGATTTGGCTGTGACTCGGATGCTGAATGTTGATCTGCAGGGGACTGGAGCCCTTTGGTGATTCTGAGCAAGAAGACTATTGCTGACAGTGAAGAGAACAGACCAGGGAGGCCGGGAGGCAAGTCAGGCTGCTGTTGATGAGACTACAAAGGCCAGAGCTCGGCATTTTCACTGGGGCTCGAGAGACAGGAGCGCAACGTCAGAGAGATTGTGGTGTGTCTGGTGCACCCGACGCCCACGGAGCATGGCTGGGAAGGAGGGAAATCATCAGAAAGTGTCTTCACCTCAGTTACATTTTCAGACATGTGATGGATGTGATGAAAACTTTTTAAAAGAAAGTACCTTGTAACTTCTTAATTTCCCCTGTCCATCTCTCTACCCCGGGTCAAAGCCCAGAGGGACGTAGGAAACATTTATAGGGGAGGTTGGAGAATGAGACCAGGAGGCATCTCCGGTGTGGAAAGACACAGAGGCGCCTGGGGAAGCATGCAAGTGTGTCCAGTCCCTTGACCCTACTGGAAAATGGTCTGAGCATGAAATCCAGAGACTTGGGGTCACTTAAAGGGCCCCTATTTCCTGAGACCCTTCAGTTTGAATGGGTTTCCATGTGTCCCTCTCCACTGTCTACATTTTTGCCTGGACCCCTCGATGGTGACATAGGTGAAGGAATGAATATTGTCATGTTTTGATCTTTGCAAAAATAAGGCTCTAAAACCGGCCTGCCAACGAGTTCATGAATGTGAGGCACTTTGAACAGTGTGCACGGAGAAAGCACTCCATATCTGTTAGCTATGATTATTTTTATTTAGATTTAAATGGAAATACTGTATTCCAGCTCTAAAGGTGTCTCTCCATCTTCTCAACCCTGCAGCCAAGGTGGCCCTAGATTTGCCCAGAGAAGGCACATGAGCCTTGAATGACCCTGGCTGTCTTAAACTCGGGGTCCCTTGCACCCAAAGTGGGTCTGTCTGTCATGCCGTGTTGTCTGAGTGAGTGGGCTTTGACTCAGGCCTGCTTTGAACTTGGGCACTTTGTTTAGAACTGACGCCCTGTCCTGACCTCCAGACCACTTGGCTTGGGCCCTGACACCTGTTTGGCCTTAACAGCCTCTCCCCACACATTGGTGCCATTCTCCAAACTGGGCAGCCCGCCCAGAGCCTGACCTGGCTTGACTGCCACTCCTAGGAGACTCCCACGGTCCTTCTCGGCCCCCAGATCCAACCTCCTTAGACATTCTTTCTGGACTGTCTCAGGCCTGGTCACCATGCCTCTTTCCCATTACCCAACACGAGCCCTGTCCCTTCCTGGCTGCATCTTTTCCCAACATGCTGGAGCTTCTGGATTCCCAACCTGACCCCATTCAAGGCGTGATGCTGCGGAATCTTAGAATTCCAAACTCCCTGCTCAGTAGATGAGGACCTGTGCTCCAGGATGAGAAGTCCTTTAACCCCATGTCACACCCTGAGTATGTGACAGATGCGGGATAAAATCCAAGCCCCTGAGAAACATTTGTCTTGAAATATTGTTGCTATTCCAAAGAAGCAGGGCTTGGGTTTCCTCCGCTTGTCCCCACACGACCTGTGAGAGAATCTCTTTCTGAGACTATACTTAGCAGGTAATTCCTTCTCACAAAAGTACTCAAGGTCCTCAGATTAAATACCCCTTCTCTCTGGCATTCAGGAGTCGTCAGAGTATTACAGTCTGCCAGTAGCTTATGGTGGCTGAAACACGGAAAGGGAACAATCATCGGAATCCTTGAAGCAGAAAGAAACATTAGATGCTTCCCTTGGATTTCTGGCAAGAACAGGTCTAGGAACAAGGTATCCCTATAATTGTTTCAATTCCCCACATTGCGTTGGCTCTGTGACAGAGCCTTGTAATCGACACACTGAGATATTTGACGTGTCCATAGGAGTCCTCACAGTCCCTGCCAGAGAAGGGTGGAGATATGCCAGGCAGATATACAGAAAGCCCTGATTTCGCAGGTCTGTGGTCCCTTGGGGCTGGGTCCTTCTGTATTCCAGTGCGCGCTACTAGACTATGTTCCCAACCCTGGGCATTTCCATACTTGGCCACAGTCTGCGTTAGGACAAAATAAAGCACCAGAGGGATGAGTTCTACACCTGCAATAATTTTGAGTCCCATCTTTTCCATCAGTTGGCATGTGGTTTCCAAATGCATGACCCCACGAACTGCAGCGTCCTGCCCATAAAATTTATTTCCCCAGTTCGCATTCACTCAGGCACCTATGAGGCTGTCTTCTTTGTGGACTCTGTGTGTTTTCCTCCCACTCTTGCAGATCAGAGTATTGTGGCTTCAGTCCTTCTTAGTTTGATGGATGCGGGCGGGTGAAAATTACAGAGCTCCCTACTTCTCTGCCATCTTGCCCCTCCAAATTTTAAAAAATTAAAAAAATAAACTTTATACACAGAATTCAACCATCTAGCTAGACCAGTTAGGTGAAGATGCTTTGCACGTTGCAAAAATGAAACAAAATTTGCAACTTCCTTTTCTAATAACCAGTCCAGAGCTTCCAAAGATAGTAGAAAACAGAGGATATCAAACAAAGACAGAGAGTCAGAATCCACAAGCTCAAATGTCCAGTTCCTTCATCTGTAAAATGGAAACAAGAGAAATGTCACTTTATAAGGATGTTTTAAGATTCCAAAGATAGTGGTGGAATATGAATAAAAATCATGTTTTAATAACATGAACTCTAGAACATTCCTTGATGCTCTAGCTGATCTTGGGGGCATTTTTTTTCTGCCATTCCCTGAAATGATGAGGTGAGCTCATTTCTGGATTCAGCAGTATTTTCGAGACAATTTTCTAAAGTTCCAACAAGGCTTTCTTAAGGTCTTAAGGAAAGGCTTCAAATGAAGTGAATAAACACATAAGAAATAACCCGAAATGCCCTCTTGCAAGATGAGGAGTCTTCCCACCTTCAGCTTATAGTGCAGAGCGAACGGGCCTCTCCCTAGACCCCACCACATCTCCCCGTGAAAGAGGCCATCTAACCCCAGAAATCCTGGGCCCCACCCTAAGACATCAAGTCTCCTCAAAGACTGAACCAAAGTGAAAAGACTGGAAGGTCCCTCGCCATGCTTCCTGAGATGGAATTTTCTAGCGAAGCATGGCTTTGTCCCCAGATGATTAACCCTAAGGGTGCCTCTCCTCCCTTTGGGAGACACTAGGCCCTCCCACAGAGACACAAGTTTACCAAATAGGCCTGAAAGAGTGCCAATCAGCTCTCTGCAGCACAGAACATAGACACAAGGTGGGGGAAAGAAAGGCAGGCTCCCCAGAGCAACGTCATTCAGATGCAAAAGGCCAAGATCCCTGTTAGGTGTTTGTTATTTCCTCTGTAAGAAATAAAAGTGGCAGCAGATATCTCCACAGGGAATAATCATAGTCTCAACAAAAAATACAAATGGGGAAAAGGAATGTTTAGACCAAAAGGCTGGAGAAAAAGGAGATGAGCCCTCCCATTTAGGATTGAGCTTTAGGATCAGCCCTCCCCTGAGACAGGAAGTCCGGTCGGTGAAGGGGAGGGGACTTTGAGAAGACAGGCTCTACAGAAGGATTGTTTCCAGAATGAGCAAGAAATCTTTGGTCTAACTTCACTCCCCGCCCCCACCACCCCACTCCCCAGCCAGGCCCATCCCTGTCTATGCATATATACGTATATGCAGCTCTGCCTTTACAGCCAAGACAAGATAAAGGGAGAAAAGCGCTCCTGCCACAGGACTTCACCTGCATAACATTCATAATAAAGACCCTGTCACTCATCAAAGGGGGCCTCACAGGGCTCTCTGATCCCACAGCCAGCTCAGGCTGTAATTGCAAACACCATGCCCCTGGGATGTGTCAGCTGATGTGAAGACACTTGGGCTCTGCTGGTGTCTGTAAATGCAAGTTCAAGGGGACTTTTTAACATCAGAAGCAAAAATATGAGAGTCACGAGACAGGTCCCCTGTGCCCTGTAGAGGATCACAGTAGAGATAAGAAGAGGGAAGCAATCGCTCTGAAGGTGGGGAAAATAATTTGAAGACAGCAGAACAGACACAAGGTAATTACACTCAGACACAGCGCGGGCAAAGAGGCTCTTGGTTTTAGGAAAACAAGAAGTGAGCAGAGCGAGGTGGGAGGAAAGGCCTGGCTCTGCTGCAGAGGGTGAAGAGTTAGCACTGCTTCCTGATAGGAAGACAGAGAGAAGTGACCAATGACCCCCCCAAGTGCCCTGTCACCATTAATGATTGCATGAGCTGAGTTAAGTAAGAGTTTTTCTCATTTTCTCCACTTTTCTATTCTCTTTCAGAGGGACGGTGTGTGTGTGTTTTGAGATGATGGAAGGGACATGAAGATTTGGGGGAAAGGGAACAAGAAAGAAACGTCTAAGCAGCTATACACTGTCTGATTCCAACTACATGAGATTGTAGGAAAGGAAAAGCCACAGAGAGTGAAAGATCAGTGGCTGCCAGGGGTTCAGGGAGAGGGAGGGAAGGATGAACGGGTGAGGCACCAGGGATTTTAGGGCACAGGACCTCCTCTCTGTGAGACTGCAATGGCGGACACATGCCATTGTATAATTGTCAACCCCCTGTGTGTACATTACCAAAGTGAACCCTTATGGAAACCATGAGCTTTAGTCAATAGTAATGGCATATTGGGGTACCTGGATGGCTCAGTTGGTTAAGCGTCCTACTCTTGATTGCAGCTCAGGTCATGATATCATGGTTCTTGAGATTGAGCCCTGCATCTGGCTTCATGCTGACAGCGTGAAGCCTGCTTGGGATTCTTTCTCTCCCTCTCTCTCTACCCCTCTCTCCCTCCTTCTCTCTCTCATAATAAATAAATAAATATTAAAAATAGTAGTGATATATTCAGTACTCATCAGTTCTAACAGGTGGACCACACTAGTGTAAGATGTTAATGAGAGGTGGTATCTGCATGTCAGGGAAGAGGGAATATATGAGAACTCTCTCCTTTCTGCTGGTTTTTCTGTAAAACTGCTCTACAAAATAAAGTTTATTAATTAAAGAGATAGAAAAGGCTATGTAGCTAAGAATGTGGGATTAAACATTTCAATAGCCCCTTCCCATCCACACAAAATTTTGGCAGGTTTGTAACCAGAGGAAAATTGGATATTAGGGTCCAGGAAACACCCTTTACACAAAAAAATGAGAGTGTCTGAAACTCAACTTGGTTGTAATCTGATTTCACTGAAGTCCAGAAGATAGCTAAAATCGTCCTGCCCAGCAAAGAAAAAGAGAGGAACTTGACAGAGGATATTACATCAGTGCTTCCTCAACTCTCTCTCCCTCTCTGGTGAAGGGCTGGTTTCACGTGGTTGTTGTTTATTTCTTTCATTCCAATCCATCCCCATCCAGTACTTTAGTAAAATAAAATAAAAATTACTTACCAAAAGAGAATGAGAATGTACCTGGAGGTCAAATTCTTACTGAAGTTTATGAATACTTATTCTCAGTCTCTGTACTTATCTTACACAGACAAACCTCAGTTTGCAAATAAATGCAGTTAAAAAGCACCGCATTCGAGAATAAATCTACTCATTACCCAGGCACTCCACAAATCTAAGCAGTTGGCAAACAGAAAGGAAAGCAGCTAGGAAATATGGTTAGTAGTTACCAGCAAGGTCTCTCGAAAGCCAAGGGCACTATCTCTTGTCTGGACCATCACACCGTCCTCTACTTCATTCTCTTCCAGTCCTTTCTCTCATTGCCATAAAATAAATCATTCCAAAATGCAAATCTGAGGTGGACTTTCTGACCTGACCTCAGCTCATTTTTCTGATTTCCCAAGATGACAAGGGCACTATTTAGCACCTCATTCATAGCAAACTGGCTCCTACTCACCTCTAGACTACGTTTCCCAATGAAGGACCCAACTGAGTTGCTCATAATCAGCAAGACGCCTGGGTCTGACCCAAGTAGTCACACTTAAAAGTCAGCTTCCCAGTCCACTAACATATATGACTAGATGTGTGTAGGTAAGTTTGATTTAGAGGCATAGAGTCAAGGTCAGTTCCTTAATTAATTCTGAAGCATAGAGTCAAGGACAGTTTCTTAACTAATTCTGGTGGGAGAGGAGGTGGTAAGAAGGACTTGGGAATGTTCACCAAAGAATTTGCTTTGAGATAAATGAAGGTATTCCAGGAAGAGGGGCCAACAAAGGCATGGAGTCATGGAATAGCATGGGCTATTCAGGAAGTCTCCAGAAACTCTATATTTCACATCAGGGAAGGGCCCCAAATCTTCCTTCAGGAAAGAGAATGGCAATAATTACTGTAGAAAGCCTCAAGGCTTACTTTCTCTAAGCATCTGGAATGAAGATGAGCTCTTCAGTCTCAAATTGGAACAATCAGAAGATATTTAATTCTAAAAACTTGCCAGAGACTAGGGGAAATCAATTGAGGAAAGAGAAGCCAATGTTCTGACCTTCTTGGGTGAGAAGATTTAATCTTCATATCAATCCACTGGTGTGGGCTTTCTCCTCACTTTACAGATGAGCAGACTGAGGCTCAGAGAGGACAGGTTGTCTCAGCCAGTCACACAAATAGTATGCCCATCACTGAGTTTCAAACCAAGGTCTACCTGTCACTAAATACTGTGCATGTTGCACATGGTCAGCATTGTTTCTGCTCCTAGGTGGGTGGAGCAGGTGGTTATTAAGAGGAAAGAGAGGGGCACCTGGGTGGCTCAGTTGGTTAAGCGTCCAACTTTGGCTCAGGTCATAATCTCACGGTTCATGAGTTCGACACCCGCATCGGGCTCTGTGCTGACAACTCAGAGCCTTCAGATTCTCTGTCTCCCTCTCTCTCTCTCTGCCCCCTTCCCCCACCTTTCAAAAATAAACATTAAATTTAAAAAAAAAAAAGGAAAGAGAAAGGTATAAGGCAAAAAGTAGAACATTTTGATCCTACATTTACAAATACATATTAAAATTGAGCTACTTCTTAAGAATTGGCCTTGACCAACTGTGCAGCACATCAGGCACTGTTAGGTGCTTTGTATGTACCATTTGCTAAATTCCTATCATGATTCTGCAAGGTGGCCATGGCAGATTGTACTCGTGTTTTCAACTAGACACTCTCCCACTGCCATGTAACTCACGGCACTTCTTTGTCGACAGAATATATTTCCCTGTCCAAATAACAGGGTGGTCCATATGACTTGCTTGGGTCAATGGAAGGAGAACAGAGCTCCAGTTTGGCAGGTTTAAGAAGCTCTAAGAGGCTTGCAGATTTCTGCCTTCTCTCTTGTTTCTGTCCTGAGAAGAGCTGGAATTCTCACAACCTGGGCCATGGGATGAAAAAGCACATGGAGCAGAGCCATAGCAGTCTACCTACAGCTGAGTAACCAAAAAAAAGTTTCTTGTAAGTCAATGAGATCTTAGAGATATTTGTTACTGCATCCAGGCTGACTAATACAGTTGGTGTAGGGATATTTGTTACTGCATTCAAGCTGAGCATACAGTGGTGTGTTACAAATGAGGAACTGGAGCTGGAAGACACATCCCTCCCTAGCTCATAGGACTCCTAGTGGTGAATCCTAGATTTAAACCCATTTCTATTGGATTTAAAAGTCTGTACTCCTAATTTCAAAACCCTCTTGCAAAGCCCAGAGAGTTTAAAATAACTCATATGAAGCCACTACCCATACAGGAAACCAGAGCACTGTCTCTAGAGGCCCCATACTTTCCATGGTTCCCGTGGCTTCTCCATCCTTCAAAACCCTGCCAGGGTGTCTGAACTCTTGGTGAAGTTCATCTGGGTTTCTTCCAGGCTAGTGTCCCTTCTCCCTTCTCACCTCCTTAGTTTTATATTCCATGCCCCTCATTTCAAAGTTGGATCATTAATGCCTGTGTTTAGAAAACAAACCCAAAACAACATGGTATTATACACCAAAGAAATACACAATAAATACGCAATTAACTGAGCAGGAGAGAAATGAGTGTTTGAACTTAGAAGCAGATTTCAGTTTGCAACATCCACTTTGTTATTTTCCCAGTCTGCCGAGTGTGAATATAATCTCTGACCCTACCACCTCTTCTGAGCCACCATCATCTCTTCCCTAACATTCAAGAACAACTTAATGAGCAGTAGACCTGCACCCGCTATTCCCCTGCAGATCCTTCCTTCTTCCTCCTGCACTTAGGGAGGACTTCTAAAAATGATCATGACATTTCCTGGCTGAAAACCTTTTCTGGTGGCTGCTCACAGCTCTCAGAATCAAATCCTAAATGAGCTGGCTCCTGCCAACCTCTCCTAATTCATCTCATAGTGTTCTCCCCTTTGCTTGTTAGGTGCCTGACATAATGGCATCCTCTTATTCATGAAATAGGCCAAGCTGTTTTCCCCAGCTTACAGCCTTTCCATGTGGGATTCCTTCTCTCTTGAAAACTCTTCCATCTCATGTTTATGGTCTCAGCTCACAGGCCGATGATTTATGTCTTCCAAATCTTTTTCTGTATTCCTTTTTTGGATCCACCCAGGGAATGGACTTTCCAGGCTGCTTGTCGTTACGTGTGGTCATGTGACTAGCTCTGGGCCAATGAAATGTAAAACGGAAGTGATGTGTATTTAGCAACCTGGGCTGTACCTTCCTTCAGCTTCCTTCAGATCCCCAACACACCATTCATTTACACCTCTACACAGCACTGTCTCTGCATCATTTATAACATTTGCACCATCTGAAATTATTTTCATAATTTAAGATTACCAGATCATTTCCTATCTTCCATGCCAGATTCTGAAATCTAAGAGGCCAGGGTCTTTGTGTCATTTGTTCATAGCTGCATCCCAGGACTCAATACAGTGTCAACTTAAAATAGATGCTCAATTACTATTTTTGAAATATATACACATATGAGTGAATAAATGGATAGAGCTATTTTAATATTTTTAATGTATTCATTTTTGAGAGAGAGAGATACAGAACACAAGTGGGGGATGGACAGAGAGAGAGGGAGACAGAATCTGAAGTAGGCTTCAGGCTCTGAGATGTCAGCACAGCCGATGCGGGGCTCGAACTCATGAACCGGGAGATCATGACCGGAGCTGAAGTCAGATGCTTAAACGACTGAACCACGCAGACGCCCCTGGATAGAGCTCTTATATAAACAAGATGAGTTAACTGATGAAGGAAGTTAGCAAAATGCCTGATAGAGTATGAGCACTCAACAAATATACCTAATTAGAGCATAAAGAAATGAGTCCAAAGGCCTTTCCTTTTGTTTTGTACTGTGGAGAGGAAAGGAACAGAAACAAGGTTAGGGCTTGAGACCAATGGTCCATACAAGGCAGCTTCAGCCTTGAACATCAGAATCACCCAAGCAGGCAGAACAGAAACAGCCTCTGAGAGCAGTCACTGGAGAGAATGGGCTCCACTCCACAAGTCTGATCCTTTCTTCCTAACAGCAGCATAAGGCTAGAATTGTTAGTAAGGGTCTGATGTGCCGGGGCCAGGACATCAGCCAACATCTACATCAGCACCACAGAGCCCTTCCAGAGAGGCATTCCATACATTCCAAATGCACTTGTTGGGCTTAGACTGTGTGCCAGATTTGGCTGGGTGCTGCAATTAAGAAATAAATAAATCACCACCCCTGCTTTCAAGGATCCAGAGGGAGAGACAGACGTGCATTTAAATAACTTAGGGGTGCCTGGGTACCTCAGTCACTTAAGCCTCCAACTTCGGTTCAGGTCATGATCTCAAGGTTCGTGGGTTTGAGCCCCGCATCAGGCTCTGTGCTGACAGCTCAGAGCCTGGAGCCTACTTCAGATTCTGTGTCTCCCTCTCTCTCTGCCCCTCCCCTCCTCTCAAAAATAAATAAACATTAAAAAATTCAAATAATTTTAAAATAAAATATGATCAGTAGAGTGAGAGAGGAATGGACAAGAGTATGCGGGAGTAGAGAACACAGAAGAAGGACCTGTGTCTATGGACTCATGAAGGCTGAGGAGACAACCTCTTCTTTGGACCTAAAGAAATAGTCGAAGGTTCCCAAGACGACAGAGTCAGCAGAGCATTCTAGTCAGAGGGAACAGCACATACAAGGCATGGAAAACAAGAAAAACCTTCACAAATCTTGGAAAGAGCAAGAAGTCCTAGTGATTGAAACATAAGGTGGGTACACTTTGTATGTATTAGAATGTTTTGCTTTTTGCATTTAAATGGCATGTGGGAGACAGACACAGTAAAAAAAATTGGACACAGAAAATATTAATATGATGAATAAAAGATATACTAATTGTTTTTGGACCTTTTCATTTGTTTGTTTGAGTTGAAAATAGAGCTAATTTCTGAACTCCAATCTTCTTTGGGGTTCTTTTAAAAATGTATTGCTCAAGCAATGTAACGCCAGCAAAACAGAAAACTCAAAATTAGAGAAGAATGGCCCAGAATACCATCACTCAAATAACCACATGTTCATATTCCCATGTTCCTTCAAGGCTGCACTTTGACTGGCCTATCCCCCTCTCAGGGGACTGAACAAATGGAAACAGGATCGGACTGCATTTTAATCATGGCAGAACACCGCGGGGCCCCCTGAAGGAGATGCATGGAATTCCTGTCCCTGGAGAACTTAGACCAGAGATTGATTATGTATGAGCCTGCCTGAAAGAGGGCTGGCCATTGTCCACTCTTCAAGTTATAGCTTTCCGGAATATGGAGAGTCAGTGTAAGTCTCTAGTTCATAGATTTTTAGATCTTGGATCTAACACATACGACATTCTAGTCTGTTGCAGTTGGGAGTCGGGATCCATGGAAAGTCTTCAGGAATCCAGAGGTCACCTGAAATTGTACACCAAAAATTTTCTAAGTTCACAGGTGTGTTTTCCAGGGAGAGGTTACTCTGCTCATCAGAGAGTTGATGTGTGATCTAAGTTGGACTTTTTGTGTGGTTGTTTTTTGTTTATTCCCCACACCACAGTGGTTCAACATGTTTCTAACTTATTGTTCTGAGTCCTGGGATCTGAAAAAAGTTTGCTCCTGGTTCTTGGCAAAGGATTGAGCTCTTTCCTCTGTAGTCCTTCAGAAAATCCAGGTGTCTCTACTTCCAAAACACATCTCAAACTTGACGCGTGTCTCCTTCCACATCACCTAACCCCTGGCCAAGCCACCTTCACAGTCTCCCACCAGAACAAATGCAACAGACTTCAAGCAAGTCTTCGTGGCTCCAGTCTATAGCAACACAATTGTTATAGAGCATCTTGAGTGCCTTATTTTTTTAACGAAAAAAATTATGTCGGTGTGCCATACCGAAAACTCTCCAATGGTTTCTTATTTGCCTTCAGTAGAATCCAAGTTCCTCATTATGGCCCATAAAAAGCCCTACATGACCCATCTCCTTTCTACTTCTACAACCCCATCTGGTGCCCCCTTCCCCCTCACTCACTAGGATCAAATCGGAGGGAACGGAGTTCTGCTCCAGAACTTACCCAACTGTTTCTCACCTCAGGGGCCACACCCAGAGTGTTCTATTGTCTGGATGCTCTTTTCCTCTCTTCACATGGTTAGCCGCTTGCTCTCACGCAGATAGGCCTCACCTTAAAAATATCTCCTCCACAGATCAATCTTTATTGACTATCTTTTCTTGATAGATTACCTTCTTTGTCACATTAATTTTTCTATTATCAAGTTTTATTCACTTGTCATAATAGTTATTTTTAGAATGTATTTTATGCTTGTTGATTTTTTGTCTGATTTCCCAACTAGACTCTAAGCTCCATGGGGGCACAGGCAGTGACATTCTTCTTCGAAGACACATGCCCAGTCCCTGACACAGTATCTGCCAAATGGTAGGGCTAGATGGTTGGATGGACAGAGCACTGGGTGATGAATGAATGGATGAATGAATGCCATATAAACATCTTCATTTCCATCCTTATGCATAGAACTAGTCACCGCCTCAGTGTGCTATGTTCTCAGCTATGCTGGGATGACCATGGTGGCCAGTAGGGATATGAGTCAGTGAGAGCCGGGGAGAAGTGCTAAGGAGAGTTAGAGGCTATCCATTAGAGGCTGTGCCTATGGTCCAAACCACTGGATCCTCAGAGATTTTGTGTGCCTACGTTTAATTTAAAGCAACTTCTGTAGCTCAGACGACTAGGGGAAGGGAGGCTGAAGTAGGAAGGAGGGCTTTCAGACTGAGAGTAGCACACTAAAGGTTTAGAAGGAAAATTCAGGAGGCCTTCAGGGGACTGTCGTTGATAAGCCTCATAGTAGTTTTAGACGAGCAAGAGGAGGAGAGGGGGTGGGATGTGGGAATGGTGATCATCCAATACTCACTGGGGGCTCTCCTCAAACAGCACAGGGATGGGTGGGACAGAAAATCACCTTTTCCTTTTCTTCTCCCCAGCCTGAAGAACCCACATACCTCCCAGTGGGACCCGTGAAACTCTCCACCTTTTTCTCCTTACTTCTTCCTAACGCATACCCATCAGTGTCAGGTTCAAATCTCCAACTGTCTGCCTCCCATTCCTGCCCCAACTTTGAGAAAACTGAAAGACGTGTTTGTATGAGATCCTGGCCCCCCCTTCACCCCAGCTTGACATGCTCCCACTTTTGGTTCTCCCTCATGGTGGGAAGGTTCTGGAACCTAGACCGTGACCCTTGGGGTCAAACCATCTTCATCTTGTGACCTGAAATCTAGTCAGTTCTGATCAGCTCTGAAGTGGGGGATTGGAGCCCTTCCCATTCTTACTAATTTTTGTAACTTTATTCTTTTTTTTTAAATTTTTAATGTTTATTTATTTTTGAGAGAGAGAGAGAGAGAGAGAGAGAGAGAGAACATGAGCAGAGGAGGGGCAGAGAGAGGGAGACACAGAATTTGAAGCGGGCTCCAGGCTCTGAGCTGTCAGCACAGAGCCCGACGTGGGGACTGAACTCACAAGCTGTGAGATCATGACCTGACCTGAAGTCGGATGCTTAACCGACTGAGCCACCCAGGCTCCCTGTAACTTTATTCTTAAGGAGGCAGTATAGCTCATTAGTTAAAACCACAGGCTCTTGACTCCTGGGTCATGCTCTTAACTCAAAACCCCAGCAACTCCACTGAAGCACAACCAACTGAAGTGGTTTCTCCTCTGCAAACCTCAGTCTCCTACTTACAAAATGGGTATGAACAGTCCCTTCCTTGTTGGGCTGTTATAAGGATTAAGTGTAATGATGCCCTCGGCGCTCCACCCAGCCCCTTGGAGCTTTCAGGAGCTCAGATGGATAGATGAATTTCCAGCTTCCACAACCTGCATCTTCACACCTGAGGGTCAGTTTGGTTTTAAAATTTGGCCCAAACAGCAGAAAGTTTCATTGCGTGTGTGTGTGTGTGTGTGTGTGTGTGTGTGTGTGTGTACATACAGGTACACGGAAGTCCAGAAACGCTCAGGAATTACACCTCCAGGAGCAAGCTTCAACCAGTGACCTTGGCATCCGGAGTGTGAATACCCCAGCTCCCTGACTCCTCAGGTGGGATGATCCTGGAGCATGTGTACCACACAGCGTTCTAGAACATTGCCCTGGGAATGAGCTCCAGCCACCTGCTCACACAATTGTTGCCTTCTTTCTCTTGTCTGTGTTCAGCTCCCCAAATAAACTACTTGGACCGGAGTCTTGGTCTCGGGGCCTACTTCTAGGAGAACCCACGCCAAGACAAAATTCTGCACTCAGTGCCAGGCTCTTTGGTAAACCCTCAGTATTAAGTGGCTCAGCTATTCTTGTTACGGCAGTAGCTTACACCCCGTCTCAGCGGGAGAGAGCTTGCTCCGTACCACCCAAACACCAAAGAAGGGGACAGACTGCTCCTCAGAGGGAATGGCCAGCCTGGACCTGCGCTCCCGCCTGCATCAATCCCCTCTTCCTGCTGTGAGTTCAGAGGCTGCTGGGGGAGACCACCAAGGTGCTCCTCCCTGGCACAACCCTCCAGCCTCCAGGAGGCTGACTGCAGGCCTGCGAATAAACCTGTCTCTTCAGGTGAGGCAAGAAGCTTCCACGCCCTGCCTTGGCTGGCCAGAACAGGTCTGGCCAGTCGTGGCTCCTTTGGTCCAAATCCCAATCAAAGCAATAGCAGGACACTTTGTCCAACATTTATATTAAGAGCCTCAGCTGGGCACAGACGACTCCTGTGAATCCGTCTATACGTCTCTCTTGGCCTTTTTTCCCTTTGCATCCTCAGAAGTCACCCCCTATAACTCTGTTTCCCATAAAGAGGGTTGTAGGAGGGATCACCACCAGAGACCCTATAATTTCGCAGGAAGGTTGCAAACTCTGCTCTGGCTGAGCCCAGCCCAGCCATCCTGGCTGCACACTCTTTATTCCTCCCACAAGCCCTAAGGCTGGCTCTGGGCTGAGTGCAAGCACACACAGGCTCTGCAGAATCACAGCGGTTCTTGGCAAACCCCAGCCTCGGGTCTTAGGGATTCTCCCACTGCTCACAGAAGCAGCCACAAATGCTCTGAGAGGAGTGGCTGTTTCCTGGCCGCCGCGAGTATTTGCAACTATAAGGGCAAGGGCTTTTCCACAGATGAATGCAAAGATGTAGGTAAAGACAAACTTTACCTACCAGGTCCTCTATGGTCTGTAGGCGTCTTGGCTTTAATTCTGACTGTGAAAACATGACTCCAGATTCGTACCAGTCTTTCATCCATCCTAAAGAATGCTTCTTGTCCATTTCTTTGTCTGCCCCCCAGACTGATAACATAAACTAAACTGGATCATAGCTTATTTGTATAAAGTGAGCCTCTGTTGCACATCTAGCAATGCTTGAAGCATCATACGGTGACTAAGAGAGAAGCTTCTGGAGTCAGATGACCTGGCTTCAAATCTCTGTGCTACCTCTTCTTCATTCTGAAACCCTGGGCAAGTTAGTTAACCTCTCTGGTGCAGTTTTTAGAACATGGTACCCAGGGGTGCCTGGGTGGCTCAGTTGGTTAAGCGGCCAACTTCGGCTCAGGTCATGATCTCACAGCTTGTGAGTTCGAGCCCCGCATCGGGCTCTGTGCTGACAGCTTGGAGCCTGGAGTCTGCTTCGGATTCTATGTCTCCTTCTCTCTCTGCCCTTCCCCTGCTCACGCTCTGTCTGTCTCTCAAAAATAAATAAACATTCAAAAAATGGTACCAAGGCCTATGACCCTCCTGTCACTGAGAGTTGGAGACTTTGTCCCCTTTCCTCAAGTCTGGGTGGACTTGGACAGGAGATTCTAGGTGACTTCCAGAAATAAATCATAAAAGACCCATGCCATTTCTGCCTGGTTCTCTGAGAACACTCATGCTTGGGATCCTAGGCCACCAGGTACAAAGGCTGACTATCCTGAGACCTCCATGTAGAGTGGCCATGGTAGATGTTCTCATCTGCACTTCAGTCTTTGGCTAACCCAGCCCACGCAGCAGGCAAGGGAGTGAAGAATCCATCCTGGAAGGGATGCCTCCAGCTCAACTGTCCCAAGCCCTAGTTGCTGAGGTTTCCCCAGACATCCATGATCCCCTAGCTAAAGCCCCAGCCATCATAGAGCTAGGGGAAATGCTATGCCCTTTCTAAATGCCCGACCCACAAATCCATGAGCTTACTAAAAATAGATATTGCTTTATGCAACATATGTTAAGTTGTGTGATAGTTTGCCGTGTAGCAGTACAAAACAGAACATTCCCTAATCCTCAGTGTCCTCATCTGTCAAATGGTGCCACGAATGGTGCCCCCCCTTGTGGAAGTGAATGAGTGCCATGCACCTGGCACACGGCAAGCACCCAGATGCTATTATGATGATGATTATTACTATCACTTTCACCTACACTCTTCCACTTTGTTGAAGAACATATCGGTTACATATCTCTGATGACGATCCCCCAATTATTTTTCGTGCAAACTGTCTCTTCTAATTAGAGGAATACATGCTATTCATTAAAAAGATGAGCCCAACTTTCAGCTAAAAATAATTTGTCTGCAAGGTTGCGGAATGTTATTAGTCCCTTCAAAGGTGCTAATACGGATTTGGTAAACGTATTTGCAGCGGGGAGGGTGGAAGCGTCCCTGGGGGCATCAGGGACTTCACGTTCTCCCTCCTGCAAAAGCTGACAAACGGGCAGGCACAGAGGCAAGAGGGGGCACGGGGGTCAGGAGGATGCTCACGCGCACATGCTCGCTGGAGCCGCTGCAGCCGGCAGAGCGCCCACGGTGGTAACTGACACTCCCATTACTGGGCTTCACGATGCCTCCAAGCCTAAATGCTTCTATTTTCTCGTGCACAGATCAATACGGCTGGCAGGTAAGTGTCTGTCTGCAGCGTCAGAACAGTGAGACCCCTAGCGGGTCAGAGGGCCTCCGCCCCTCCTGGGGGCCCTGGGGCCCAGGCCCGCTGAGCAGGTGTCTGAGATGCGGCCCAGACCACACTCGAGCGTCCAGCCGTCAGCGCACAAAATCAGATCTGATCGAGCCCGCGGAAGATAAATGAGCCGGAGTCCCCCAGCCCCAGATTTGGTCATCTCTTTATGAGCTCTGAAGGGCCTATTAGCAGCTCTGATGAGTTCTGGGGGAGATGAAGTGGGTCTCGAACAACGTTAGCTGGCAGAATCAAATCACTCCCGATGCCCCTAGGGAGAAGGACCGGCTGCCTCGCAGACGCCTCCTCCTCCGGTCTCCAGCGCTCAGGTTTATATGAACACTCAGTGGGGGGAGAAAACGGTAAGCACTTTTTTTCCCCCCAGCAGAATCGCCTAAGAATTTCCTCATATATATAATAGTGGCTCCTCCGGCAATCTGATTTCCTGCTTTGACACATGTGCTCCCACTTTCTCCTCTCGGACTCCCTTCCTCAGGAGAAGCTGTCCCATCCAGAGCGGCCAGCAGAAGCCAGTCCCCCGGGCACCCTCTCTCAGCCCTTGTCCTACCTCAGTCCGCCCTGGGATGCCGGGGCACAGGGAGGCTCTTCGTGCTGGTCACTGAGAGCCATCAACCATCTCTGGCCACAGTTAACTCTTGTGTGAAACAGGGACAGCAGGCGCCACTCGATGTGGCTGTCATGAGGACTAAAGGCGACCACGGAATCACATATGCTCACGCCGAGGAGACACGGGTGGAAGGAGATCCCCTCCCTCTCCTCTTGTCCGGCATGCAGGCTGGGTCTGAGAAAGATGTTTCTGGAGAAGGCATCAGCTACATTGAGGGTCCCCGCGGCTTATCAAAGAGATGAACAAGTGGTTAAACCCAGATCCTACTGGGGAATCTGGGGAAACACCTCCCCGAAGAAAGGAAAACTTCATGCTAATTAATCCATACGGGGCTGCTCCCCCCACATCTCGGGTGGGTCACATGAAATAGACCGAGGAAGACTAACTTACCAGCTGTGTGCCCATGGCCTGCTCACTTACCCTCTCTGATCCTCAGCTTCCATTTCTGTAGAATAGGAGCAAGACAATTGCTTACTATTTATTAATAACAGTAAGGTTTGTGTTGAAAAGCTGTTGTGCAGAAAGTAGGCAACATACCTGACGGGCAGCTGGCACCTAGTTCGTGCTCTGTAAGTATCAGTTGCCTTCTCCCTTCTCTTATTTCTGTCTGGGCAAGGTGGACCTGTTTGCCTACCTGCCTTGCTCCACACTCTTTCTTCTCACTGTGAGTCTGTCCCTTTGACACTTTATTTTTCACCCCCTCTGAGGTCACCCTGACTCTGGCAGCCTTCTTGCTCAGTAATCCCACCGGCCACCTATTATTCAGACGCACATCTATCACATCCTTGGTGTGATTGCGTGTCTGTCTTTGCCCTACTCGACTGTGAGCTCCCTGTGTTTGGAAGGTGTCGCTGATTAAATAACGATTTATTTAGAAGTCTTAAATGTCTGCCTTTATTTTTTAAAGTTTATTTATTTATTGTGAGAGAGAGAAGGGGAAGGACAGAGAGAAGGAGAGAGAATCCCAAGCAGGCTCCGCACTGTCGGGGCAGAGCTGGATGCGGGGCTTGATCTCATGAACCATGAGAGCATGACCTAAGCCAAGATCAAGAGTCGGATGCTTAACTGAGAGAGCCACCCAGGCGCCCCTTAAATGTCTGCCTTTAAAATGGAGAGACTACTATGTACCAACGACCATGCCAAGGAATAGGAGAGGATAGACAATGAGGCGGGCAGGGTATCTGGCTTCTGAGGGCATAAATTCAATGTGGGGAGGGAAACAGAAATCAAAACAAAATACAAGTAAACAGTAAGGTCATGAATATTTGTCATATGTCCCTCCAAGGATGGAAACGAAAGGATTGAGACAAGAGAAACTGAAAGAAGATGATTTGTGCAGGAAAGGCTTTCAAAGGAAACTCCGTTCAATGAGAATGTCACACAAGCCACAAAGGATGGCATCTGATGGGTTATCATATGACATTAAACATTATAGAACTGTCTCTACCAAATGCCAAGAGTAGAGGGGGAGGCAATAGGATATGCAAAGGTCCTGAGGCAGGAAAGAGCTTGGTGGTTCTTGAAATAAACGGAAGTCTTTGTACTGGAGTGGAATGAATGGTACAGAGAGCTGCGAATGGTAAACACAACAAAGGAAGGAAGGAAGGAAGCAGGTCACAGGGCTCAGTAGGTCAAAGTGAGGCATTTCAATTAGAGGTCGGCAAACTGTGGCACATGGGCCAAGACTGGTCTGCTGTGTGTTTTTATAAATAAAGTTTTATTAGAACATACACAACATACATTAGAATATACATATTGTCCTTGGCTGCTTTGGAGATACAACAGCAGAGTTGAGCAGCTGGGACAGACACCTCATAGCCCACAAAGCTGAAAATATACATGATCTGGTCCTTTACAGAAAGA
The DNA here is from genome assembly GCA_028646485.1 of Cryptoprocta ferox. NCBI lineage: Eukaryota > Metazoa > Chordata > Mammalia > Carnivora > Eupleridae > Cryptoprocta > Cryptoprocta ferox. Next base: position 18,463,831 of record CM053576.1, on the reverse strand, counting down.
GCTGGTAGACCCCCAGTTTAGATTATACAAAAAGATGCCAGTTTGAAGGGTTTTTAACAGGGGATACGGGGATGTGGTCTGATCAGACACTCAGCAGAGTGCCTAGTGCACACGAGGTTGTCAAATGTGCTTGTTAAATGAATGAATGGATACTTAGATAAATAATGCTTCATTATCCCCGACCTTATAATATTATCCCCGCTGGTAGCACAAATAATCGAGAGGTCTACAGGACTGAGTGGGAGCCCCCCATCTATCCATCCAGGCAGACTATGTTTTTCACCACGCTAACAGCCGACGGATACTTAGAAAATTGAATGTTTTATGCAGCTTCAGATTGAAAATAGCAGTGTGGTTTTCACCACAGGGAACCCTCTTAATGTAAATCCAACCCAATTACACACACGCAGGCAGGCGCCGAAATTTGCAGCAAGACTGAGTTTTGCCCAGCAGCAAATGAGGCACAGCTCGGGAGAGGGAAGGCAGGCCTGCTGGGCAGGGTGCACCCCCACCCCGGGGGCCGCTGCGTGTGACTCATGTGTGGGGGTGCTGGGTGGCTCGCAGAACCCGAAAAGGAAAAGGATAAAGTGGCTTATGCAAATATACGGCAGACTTCACTGTGCAATTGCAAAATCATGAATAGGGGAAATTGCTCGAAAACCATAACTAACTTTTGGCTCCCGAAGGCCATTCCTCTGGCCAGTTACAGATGACCAAAGCCTTACAGGAAGTTAGGGACTGGGCCTTTTTTTTTTTTTTCTAGATCGATGGCAACAAGCTTTGTGAGATACATGCAGGCAAGATCAGACACGTGGAATGCTGGGTGTTCTCAGACTCAGGTGGACTGAACACGGGAACTGGGTACTTGAAACAGCCGTGGCATGGCCAGTGTCCTTATAAAGGTGGTGCCTCTCCACATGCTGGAGTGCCCTCCATTCAACATCCCCCTCCTGAAATAGAGTCATGGGGACCCTTGCCACTGCCTGCTAATTAGGCAGGGGTCCCCTGTGCTCTTAGGCAGTTGGGTTGTTTTGTTGGGACTGCCGTAACCAACCACCGCACACTGGGTGGCTTCAAATGACAGAAACTCATTTTCTCACAGGTCTGGAGACGAGGGTCTAATGTCACAGTGCAGGCTGGGCCTTGATTTTTGTCAAGACTCTAGCGGAGGCTAATCTTCATCTCTTCCTGGCTTCTGGTGGTTGCTGGCTTGGTGTTCCTTGGTTTATAAATGCATCCGACCTTTGTCTCCACTATTACATAGCGTTCTCATGTGCTTTCTGTGTCCAAGTGTCCCTCTTTTGACAAGAGGGCCAGTCATTGGATTAGGATCCACCCTAATCCAATATGATCGACCCCATCTGAACTTGATTACATCTGCAAAGACCTTTATGTCCTAATGAAGTCACGTTCACAGGTGCCAGTGACTAGGACTTGAACATATCGTTTTGGGAGACACAATTCTACCCGCAATTGATCTGTAAAATGAGGTTCTATGGAAAGACTCTGGTAGGAAAAACCCATGGCATGGATTAGGAATTATCCCCATTGGCTAGACAGGAACTTGGAGAAGGTAGTCATGTTCCCACTTGTGTGAAGGCTCTGGGTGTGGGTAATCTCAAGTGTCCACTCATAATGAAGACCAGGGGATAGATGACTGGAACTTCAACCCAACACAGGTGCCAGGCACCCAAATCAGCCTTTTCTCAGAGTCTCCTTTCTCAGCCCTTTCCCACTGCATCTCCCAGACAGACAACTCATCTCCCAGACTCCCACTCTCTACCTCTTGCCAACTCTGGATTTCTGGCATTCAGACTCTGCCCTCCACTCTCCTGTCCTCCCCACCGTATCTGCCTCTTACTCACATCAAAGGTCAATTCTCTTTTCATCCTTCTATGGCCTTTGGTGGTCTGTGGAAAAGTCAAATGATGCTCAAAATACGAACCCAAACTGGTTCCCCTTCATCAAAAGTAGGAAAGGCTCCAGCATTTTTTAAAGTCATAACAATAAACATAATAATAAGCATTGACTGATCTACTTTCCTGGAGTGAAGACATTTTTTTCCCATCTCAGGGAAGGCATCTTTCTGCCCAAGACATGTATGGTTACCGATTTCTAATGCAGCGAGGAAAACAGATTGAGAATCACAGCAATGAAGGTCGGAAGTCCCTCGGCCGCTGCAAACCTTTGGCAAACAGTGTGCGAGGCACCTAACCTCTGAAATGTTATATAAGCAGACCCCTGAAAGGTCTATAACCTAACTGTAAACGGAACCATCCACTCAAAGCTAAGGGATTGGAAACAGGAAAAACCATCTGCATCAGAATGTCTCAATCTGCAATGTGCATGTGGATCACCCGGGATCTTGTTAAAATGCAGGTTCCGATTTAGTAGGTCTGGGCTGGGGCCTGAGAGTCTGTACTTAACAAGGTCCTAGAAGACTGCTTCTGTCTGACTCTACGCTGGGTCCACAGGATGGACCAGGCCCGGGCATCAGTGAGGGCAAACCAGCAAGGAACTGACACACAGAGACCACGAGGGCCAACATGTTCCCGTGAAATAACTTTGGCCTTTGGAGCCAATTTTGGATTTCGTTTCCCTGGCCCTCAGTTTCTTCCCTTTTCCTGGCGGATTTTAATGAAGGTTAAAGGTAACTGCATATGTACACACACCTCAATATGAAACTTTTCTTCCACTTCCTGTCCAAATCAGGGACATCCTGATTACAAAATCATTATTACTCCCAGAACTGCAGGATTTTATAAAGACCTATGAATATAGTGGCAGAAACGTGGTTGGCATGGGTGCCAGTCTGGGAGAGCAGAAAGTTATTTAGAAACCCTACCTGATATTCAAGAGGAAGGTAGCTTTAGAGAATGCCGCAAGGGTGGGGGAGTGCATTGCCATTTTTCTTGGATAATTTCCAACATTGACGAAGGGGGATCAGCATGACAATTAGACTTCACCTGACTTGAACACACATGCTTTAGGGTGAGCAATTATAAAAAAGATCATCTCTTTCCCAGGGGCTTATATAGATCCTTAGCACTAAGGTGTGGTCAGGGAAAAACATCATCATCTTCTTCTAGGACCTTGTTAAGTACAGACTCTCAGGCCGCAGCCCAGACCTACTAAATCGGAACCTGCATTTTAACAAGATCCCGGGTGATCCGCATGCACATTGCAGATTGAGACATGCTGATGCAGATGGCTTTTCCTGTTTCCAATCCCTTAGCTTTGAGTGGATGGTTCCATTTAAAATTAGGTTATAGACCTTTCAGGGGGCTACCTGCTTATACAAGATTTCAGAGATTAAGCTGCCCCCAAACCTCAGCACGCTCACACCACCGAGATGTCAATAGGACCCACGTCCCAGAGGTGGAGAGAGAAGCGACCTTCTCCAAACTGCTCGGGATGGACCTCACACAAAGGGGACACTGAATGCCTATTCTCCTCCCCGCCAGCACCATCATGGAGGCAGAAGGAAGGGAAGGGCAGGAGCCCCAGTCACTGTTCCTGGGGTCCCAGGAATCTGCTGCGCAGTCATTTCCTGCATGTGCTAACTTCCTCTCCACAGCGCCCAGTTACAAGGCTCCTCGCCCATGACAGCGGAGCAGGGAGGGGCCAGGGCTGAAACGAAATCATGACTAACTTCTGAATAAGCCATGGGGATGCCGGGATTAGGATCTCCACCCCCATCCCATAACCCCCTGACCTTTTATGATTGGGAGTGGAGGGCAAATCACCACATACCAGGGGTATCTGACAGTGCCCAGTCCTTCTAAACCTACACAGGTCCTGCTTTCCTGGTTAAGACCTCAGCTCTGCGACCTGGCGTGGAATCCTGGCTCTAACAGCCCAGGTGTACGACTTGGGTCTAAGTCACCAGGCTTTCTGTGCCTCGATTTTCCCGTCTGTAAACTTCACGAAGTTATCGTCAAGGGCAGGTGAAATAACCCACATACTGCACTTGACTTCACTCCTGGCTCACGTAAGCACTCAAGTAAGAGCAAGTGCTATCATTTTTACTTCGCTATTGTCACTGGTAGCTCTCCCTGCCCTTAGAGTTAACCTCTTCCCCAGGACTCCTGTCTTCTTCGCAATCTGGGTTTAGAGACTCAAACCCTCCTTGAAACTCTAGTTTTCTTTTTCCTGATTTCCTCCAGTAAATATAGTCAGAGCCCTGGAGTTTTTCTTTCTTTCTTTTTTTTTTTTTTTGTATTTTGTATTTATTTTAATTTGCCAAAGATAAGTGCTATTTTTTCCAGTTTTATTAAGATATAATTGACATATAACATTGTGTAATTTAAGATCTACAACATAATGATCATATGTATATACACATATACATGTATATACGTGTGTGTGTGTGTGTGTGTGTGTGTATATATATATCCAGAGTTTTCATATAGAATGACCACTGGAAATAAATTCTTTTGAGTTCTAGAATAGGTTAATCTTGAACAAAATAACAAGCAAGTCTCATCTTAAATGCTAAACCTTATAGGACAGTGATTATGTTCCAGGAACATGGTGTTGAGAAAGATTCCAGGGTCTTACTTGGGCTGAAGAGAAAAAAAGAAAAAAAGACAAAGAAATAATTAACTGGTAATGTCCAATATGGCTACAGAAATGGGAAATTAGCAACAACAAAAACATGCTACTCATTTGGCTTTCCACAGTGTAGAAGACAGAGCACCAGCCTTGGAGTCAAAATTGTTGATTCAAATCCTGACTTTGCCCCTTCACGGATGGTGTGGCTTTGGACAACTTACCTGACATTCCAGGCCTCAATTCTTCATTTTTATGAACAGGGGCTGCTCTGAATGTTCTACGATAATAATGTACATAATGTGGTTTTAGACAGAATGACAGTGGTATCAAAACTCTCCCTCTCCCCCCTCCCTCTTTCCCTCTCCCTCCCTCCTTCTTTCTTTTTCAATTTATCCTTTCTTACCACTGACTAGTTCTCCAAATCCTTTCCCCAGTGACCCATCCCCACACTATTTCCACTTGAACAGGAATATTTTGGCCCTTCCCCCAGAGCACATGTTGACCCCCCGGTTTTCAACCGACAAGATCGGGAAATCTTACGCCATTGCTGACAGCATGCCCTCAGCATTCTTGCACAAAATAAGGTAATGTGGGTAAAGCTTAACCCCTCACTGTCCCTGATAGCTATTCTGGAAAACAGATAAGTCATTCAGTCACCGTCATGGATTAATTAAGCTCCTACCTCTCAGCCCTGCTTTGGTCATTAGGGATACAGAAAGGAAAGAGATCATCTTGTGCTAGATGTGCCAAGTAACTAAATTATCTTAGGGGCTGAAGACAGGATTCCTAGAGGAGGTCATGGCTGAACCAGATCTTAAAATTATTTCAGCATAGCAGGGATAGTACATGAAAGGCACAGGGACTCCCAAGCATAAAAGCATAGATTCCCGGAAGTGTGAACATTCTAATTCCAACCTTTCTCCTGGGAGTGCCTTTTCCCCACTCCCAAGACTATCCTGCCCCTCACCCCCACCCCACTTCCTAGAATTCCCTCTACACCTCCATCCAGGCTCACACCTCTAGTCCCTGGTCACCTCTCCCATCATGAGTCACTTAGCCTGTGTTCCAAGCTCTCTGGTCTAACTTCCATAAGATCCACCAACCCAGTCCAGTGAAAGTGTGACCCAAAGGCAATATCCACATCACAATCACCTGAGGACCTTATTAAAAATGCAGTGTTCAGGGCTCCAGCCATGATTTACTGAGATCAGAGTAGACCACAGAAGTCTACATTTTCACAAGATCTCCCAATGCCTCCACTGAACATCCGAGATTAGGAACCACAGACTCCATCCTTGGGATGATAGCTTATCTCTCCAAAAGGGAATTTATTGAGCACCTTCTATAAGCCAGAGCTTCTGTGAGAAGTGTCCACATACATCATCTCTTTAAAAGTATCATGCCATGAATTTGTGCCCTGGTTTAAGCCAAGTTCAAACACTGACATTTAATTCTCTCAACAACTCCTTTGACAACTGCGTGGTGTAAGAATGAACTCTCTTCCTCCGAAAAAGTTTGAAGCTGGAAAGCAACATAAATACCTCTGCATCCCAGAGCCTGGCCATGTGGATCCACCCAATCTGGGCAAAGAGTAGAGACGAAGGGAAGGAAGGCACACCAACAGGGATCAGGCAGGCACAGAAGCACTCAGACATTGTCCCCTGAACTTTTTCAGCCTGGGGTCCTGAATCTTTAACAAATGAAATAGATAACGGCAGGGAATATTCTTGGCATCCCTCTTCCCATGCCTGTAGCGTGTGGGGTATCCGGCAGGGTTATTAGGAAGAGATACTTGGGTTTAAACTCAGTCTCTGTCACAGCTTGTCTGCGAGAGTTTGAGTGAGTCTGGTGAAATCTGTGTGACACTGGATTGAATTTTAAGAGTTTCCCCAAAGGGTTTTAAGAGGATTCAAGTAAATAATTCATGCAGTGTATCCAACACACTCCAGCATTTCAACATGTGCTCTCACGAGGATGATGGTGGGCTTCACGACCCCTTACGCTAACATTCCCACCTGGCCACATTTCTGCCTGTGCTCAGAGGATTCCCACACTGAGACCCCACTGACCCATATGCAGATCTCAGTCATCTGCTTTCTCATCTCTGTTTTCCCCTGAAGCTCAGACTTGCTGGACAGGAAGGCAAACTGCCAAACAAGAGGCCCTCATTGCTCGGGGATCAGCACGAGTTGAGAGAAATCCCAGAGGATGCCAGCACAGCGTTCAGTGGGTCTCAAGGGCTGGAGACGGAGTGAAGGAATGATGGGGAACCACCTCTCACTACCTGGCTGCCTTCAGCCTGGCTTTATTCAAATTGTGGTACTGAACTTCCCGGGCTCTGGCGAGAGCACTGGTTACGTGTGCGTGGGCTGGGGAGGTTTCAGCTATTTCCAGTGAGGATGGACAGCCTGAAGAAAGGAAAGTGGAGCTGAGAGATGTGCCCGGAAGGGAGAAAGAGCTCCCCTCATTTGTCAGGAAAGCACACTTCACCCCCAAGTCCCCAACATACACATGAACCACTGTAGGTTATAAGTGTGGCTCTTACCCATGGTGCCAGGGGCCCCGTCCGCCTCATTTACCTTTCTGACCAGCACAAAGAAGAGTCATTGAATGAATGGATGAATGAATCTAAAGAACCAGAAGGATGTTCAGCCCTGGATTCAGAAAGTTCCTCCCAGTTCTGAAATATCCTTGCTGGGGAGAGGAAAGTGTTGGTATCTCTAAATGCCATGCACGCCACTGGGAAACTTACATACATTCTCTCATTTAATCTCCTCCTAGAAGTTCTGCTAGGTGGACATCCCCACACTCATTTCACTCATAGGGGCCTGACCTGCTTCAGCGAGTTGGGTTGTCCAAAGAGCTGGTTGTGAATTCATCATGCTCTCCCTCCAATGCTGGTACTTTCTCCACTCCACCACCTCAAGGCACTGGAGACCCCTGTGAACATCAGTCAGAGGGATTTATCTATGCCTTAGAGAGAGCTAAAAGGATTTTTGTTTGTCTTTTTTCTTATGGGACCATTTTCACCTAGATAAACCCTAGAGCAGTTCTATCCAATAGAAACACAATGCCAGCTAGATAGGCAAGTTTAAATTTTTTAGTGGCTACATTAAAAAGAAATCAAACAGAGTCTGGGTGGCTCAGTCGGTTGAGCGTCCGACTTCAGCTCAGGTCATGATCTCACAGTTTGTGAGTTTGAGCCCTGCGTTGGGCTCTGTGCTGATAGCGCAGAGCCTGGAACCCACTTCAAGTTCTGTGTCTCCCTCTCTCTCTGCCCCTCCCCTGTTCACTCTCTATTTCTGTCTCTCTCAAATATAAATAAACATTAAAAAAAAAGAAATCAAACAGAAACAGGTAAAATCAATTCCAATAAGAGATTTTATTTAATCTAATATACTATAGATTTTATAAAGTATTGTCAGTCCAGCATGTCACCGACACGGAAAATTATTAGTGGGTTCATTAACATTACTTATTTTGTACTAAGTTTCTGAGACTCGGTGTGTACTTTGTATTCATAGCACATCTCGAGTTGAATGAGCCGCCTATCAAATGCTTAAAAAGCCTGTGTGCCTAGAGGCTGCCCTGTGGAACAGGCTCTAAGTAGATGAGACAGGGTATTGGTCAGTGCTGAAGACAGAATGGGGAGTAGCAAGGAGCCTACAGGTCTGTCCCTGGGAGGTCTGGTCTCATAGACCCTGTTACTGGTGGCCTTGGGTAAAAAGAAGCCTGGTGGGTGGCTTCAGGCTCCTTGCTATTCATATTGCTGGGGGAGGAATTTCCCAGCAATATCTGGGGGAAAGACCCCCAAGATACCAGGTTGCAGGGCCCCTTATTTCCCCCAGGAGGTCCATAATCTGGCTGAGCTCCTCCTCTGGGAGGGCACGGTTTGTCCCTGTGGGTTTCTCCTTCTTCTGGTCTGGAAGCCCCACCCCACCCCAGGGAATCCAGCTCTGTGAGCAATCAAGTGGCCCAGCCCAGCAGGAGGGCTGTGAACTGGGGGTGCTGGGCCCAAGCTAACAAAGCAAGAAATCCTTCCTCCCCTTCCTCCTCCCGCACCCTCCCTGCTGGAGCCTCCTGGCGGCAGTCAGGAACCCACCTGACTTGGACCCACCTCCCTTAGTGGAAGCTGTTCTCACTCCTATCTCAGGCCTCTGGGCCTCTATTTTGAGTGTCCATAGCTAGACATGGAAAGCTGCCAGGCTAAGCCGGGCTCCGGCATCACGCCTGGGACCACCCCGGCCCTTTGTTAGAGAGAGGAAGCACTTTAGGCTCATTAGCTGAGCTGCCATCCACCCCCACCAGGCACCTGGCAGTGTCCACGTTGATAATAGCAACAAGATGGTGTTTCCTGAGCACTTACTACAGTCCAAGCCCTGAGCAAAGCCCTTGACATGGGTTAATGCATTGATTCCATTCTCTACACAGCAGCCTCCATGAGCTTTTTGAAACACGAAACTGATCATACAAGCTCCTTGCTGAAAGCACTTCAGTGAACTCCCAGTATGTCTAGAATAAAGACCCAAACCCTTAGCCAGGCCCCCAAGGCCGGCCAGACCGCTGGAGGCCTCGGCAGCCCCTGCCCGGCCCACTCTGCCCTCCTCCCTGCACTCCAACGAGCATCCTCACCGCCGCTGGGGGACTTGGGAGGGCTGGGTGTGGAGTTTTGCTGGCTCAGAGACCATGACAGAAGTTTGTGGGCTGTCTCCCATATTGACTGGCTGTCCCCACCTCCTTGGTTGTCACCCAGGGTGGAAAACACGAAGCGGCCAATTATTATTCACTGTGACTTCACACGCCGAACACCAGCACAGACACACGCCGGGAACACTCTTTCAGTTTTAAGCTTCTTTGACGTTGCTCATACTGCAAGTCGCCAGAAATTCCCAGTGGGTTGTCCCAATTAGTATAGTTCCCATGTACAGGCGTCACTGCCTTGCTGGCTGACAGAAGAGCCCCTCTAAATGAAAGGGACGCTTGTCACCCAGGCCCCAGGTGCAACTTGTCCTGGAGGAAAGGCCCCCACACCCCGTCTCACCTGTGTGGAAAATGCTACCACCTTCCCCTCCGCCAGCTTCACGAGACAGCCATGCCAGTCCACAGTCCATTATTATGCCCACTTAACAGACGAGGAAACTGAGGCTCAGAGATATAAAGCGACTCATTCAAGGGCATCTGGTCAAGAAGCAAGGGAACTGTGCTTTGAACGTTTGTCGGCCTTGGAAGGTAAGATTGGTTGTGCTTCGAAGGGTCTGGCAGGAGAGGCTGGAGGAGTGTGCCTGCACCCTGAGAGCTGGGAGGGCTGCAGTGTTCGAAGGCTAAGGCTGCATAGCACCCCTTGCTCAATATGAGGGAGAGTCTCAAACTTTTCTCCCGGCAAGTCCACATCTCCTGGTACCATCCTCAATGCCTTCTTCCACGCCCCAGGCTTTGAGTTTCAGGTCCTCGCTTTCTCACCAAAGACCTCCCTGGCTACACTGGGATCTGGGGGATTCACCGAAAAGAGAGCCCAGTCCCCATGTCAGTCCCTCCGAGGTTCCCCCAAAGCCACAACCAAGTGTTATCCACTCCCTCTTCAAGGTGTTTCCAGTTTCACTCTGCCCTCGACTTTGCCCGGTGCCAGTCTGCAGGGGCTTTTAGCTGGGCTAGGGTCCCAGCCCTCCCTGGCCTCCCGCCCCCAGCCTGGCCACATCCAGGCCAGCCGGGCTCCTACAGTGCAGAGCTGGGACCGCATGCACGGTCTGTGGCATAGGTGTGGCACCAAGGCCCCCCCCCCCAGGCTGCACCCACAGGGTCTGGATTTGGGTCTCTGCTCTCGACCACTTTCTCATTGAGCAAACTACTTTCTGGGACTCAGTTTCTTTGTCTATTAATTGCGAATAATTCTCTCTCTCTCTCTCTGTTTTTTAATTAGAGTGGTTATGGGAATTAAATGGGTTAATCAGTCCTCAGAATAATGTCAGGTACTTAGTACATGCTCTTTTTTCATCTCCCTTCCTAAAGCCTCCGGGGGTGCTGTGCTACTGCCATGACTGCAGAAATTGCTCCTGACGATGGCTCCTCATGTCCCCCTTCCACCCTGCCTCTCGGCTCCGGCTCAGTCTCACAGCTGCAAGCGCCGGGACTGAATCTGCCCGGGGCCTGGTGATCGCTAACAGAGTCAGGATCACCCGCCTGGGGTTATTTTGGGCCTCTCCCACTCGCTGTTTCTCAGATTATCCCCTCACGCCTCCTAATGCTAGCATACCCCCCAGCCAGGATCCTGGGACCCCAGAGCCCCACTCCTGCAGCTGAGCGGAGGGACGCCCTGAGCCCTTGACCTGTGCTCACTCTCCATCACCTGTAGCTCTGTTTCTCCGGGACTTCCTCTGACGACGGGTGTGACGTCATCCAGGGGCTGGTGGGGGAAGGTAGATTCCTGAGCCCTGGCCCCAGGGTGCTACATTAACAAACTCACCAGGCAATCTGCAAGGCCATGGGGCCTGAGACCACTAGCCGGCAAGCCCCTGTCATGTGCGTCAGGCACGCGGCGGCTGGGTCCAACCTTGTTCTCCATCCTCATCTGCCCAAATGCCCGTGAAACACCCCTCAGGCCCCCAGGAGCCCCTTCCCCTCTGTCATCTGGGGAATGTCTGTCCTTCTTCCCAGGTATAGCTCCCTTGTCACCTCTTCTAGAAGATTCCTGGGCTCCACAAAGCCAAGCTCATGCCTTTCTCTGTATATTTAAGGACAGTGAGCTTATCATTATGATGTGCCCCAATTCCTCATTGGCCCTGGAGATCTGGAGGCCCAGGTAGGGGGTTCTACTTCAGATCAGACGGGAGCGTGGGAATACGTCAAGACAGTGACCTGAGCAGAGGTGGCCTTTTCTGAGCAGCCACGACACACATCTGTATCTTCTGATGGCTTCAGCCCTTCTTTCTCAATGTGAGGCGGGTCTTGACCCTCAGATTTTACAGATGAAGAGACTGGAGCTACCATCAGACTGTGCTCCTGTTCGAGCCCCCACCCTTAGCTCCACTACCTGCAGGGACATTGTGGGGACGTCACTCAGATGGGGATCATAAAATGGCTGACAACGGACCACAGACCTGGATTGTTCTGCTGTGCAGGCTCAGTCCCTGAGGACCCACCTTGGCCTGCCGCACACGCATGGCTCTGAGTCAGACCTTAACCCGGGGTGACCTTGGTCGAACCCCAACATCATCATCACAAGTGTGGGATCCATCCACCACTTGGAGTTACAGACTGGTTTCATCCTCCCACAGAAACGCAGTCAGAAATGACCCTTGTCCCTGGCATCCATCAGAAGCCTCTGTGATTTCCCTCTTTATTACAGGGAACATAAGGGTTGGCCAGAGAGGCGGAGGGCAGAGAGGGAGAAGAAATTAATTTGATGTCAGGTTTCCATTGCTGAGCCACTAATCGAATCAGTGACAACTTACCCTTTGAGATGTACGGCTTTCCAAAAAATTAGAAATATCCTCTTTTTCCAAAAGGCTGTTGGGGAAGAGATAATTACCCCAATACAATCTGTGCTTATTCTCATAGTTGTGTTTTTTTTTTTAACACGACAACATTTCCTACATGTGTTCAGTGAAGCTGAAAATGCTATTTTGATAATGGGCCCACAGAACGTTTAACAGGCCTGGATGACAATGTGAGACTTTCTTAAGGAAAGAGAAGGCAATGAAAAGCTATTATAGGAGTCATTAATGGGAACTGGGAGGTCTGCCGGAGACATCACTGCAATTCTCAGTTTTGCTGTTTTCTTAATAAGGCTCTTTGGAGATCAGATCAGAAATGCAATCATTACAAAACCCAGAGCCCTTGGCCATGTCCTTGCTCAGCCTGACAACCACCTCCCCATACCAAAATTGAACTTTCCTTCCTCAAACCTCTCCCCAATCACCATTTCATAAAAATTGACTGACTACCTACTATGGGCCCATTTACCTATCATGTGCAGGCATGAAGTTGAAAACCATTGTTGTCCCTGCACTTCACAGCCTTGAGGAAGGCAGATGAGAAAGGAGAACAGCAATCCAGTGTGATGGTTCTAGGATCATCTAGAGCAGCCCAGTACTCTGTGGGAGAGTTGAGGGCAGGGAGCAGCTCCTAGTCCCTGGTCTGGAAAGATGAGTACAACTTACCCAATGTGGGAAACTGAGCCTCTTTATCTGGCTTTAGTCCCAGATCCATCCCTGAACCTGAGGCCAGAAATATGAGAGACACTCTGATTGGCCACATGGTCACATGTCCATCCTTTGGAAACTCATTGACTGAATAGAGGGGCAAGATGGTTCCCCGAGGAATGTTGCGGTCTTATTACCAAAAGCAGGGGGAACGGATGCTGAATGGACAGCCGTAGCAGCTGTCCCCTAAGCAGAGGTCATACTATCTTCTGTGTTCTGTGGATACAAGAATCCACACCACCCAGGACTTGTGTGCAGAGGGAGTTCCTCTCAGGCAAGCCAGTCACAATAGCTCCGTCCTAAACCAAAGGTCTTGATTCTCCCTGGGATCAAGGGGAACTTGCTTCTTTGAGATTCATGGGCTCAGTTGTTCTTCCAGGGGGAAAAGGGGTGAAAATTACCTTGCATTCTTTCTGATTACCTACAATAATGAAACAGAGTTGAGTATCTCAAGACACATTCCAACCACACTAATAATACTAACCCAGCAGGGAAATAATACTCTGAAGGGTATACTGTTACTCTAGAAGCCTTGAGAAAGGGGTGATAAACCTTACCATGAAATGAGCGAGGAGTCAAGTAAACGTAGAGAAGAAGTCTTGCTCGGAGCCAGAATGTAATCCTTACAGAAATTGTGATTAATGGGCCCAGGCAGGAAGAACTGACCAACAACTGTTTATGCTTAGGGATATCCAGAAACTCTCACACTCATGACTTCACTTAATATTGCAAAATAGCTGAGAAATGGGCAAGGTTTCTACAGGAGAAAACTTGTAGCCCCAAGAAATAAAGTAAATTCTGAATAAGTTATGGGGGAGGGTAATGGAAATCCTAACCAAGGGGATCCATTAGTGTGGGGAGGCTGCTCCACATGAGGCAAGGGGGCAATGTGCTGACTTTTCTCACAACACGAAGGAGGGAAGGGGAGTAAGGGGAGAGGGGAAAAGGGACAGCCTGAAGGATCCCGAAGCATTTGGGCAGTGAGGCTTATCTAATCCCTTTAAATTTGCTTATGTTCCTGGGATGGAAACATTTCCTCTCAGTTTGACCCAAGCACATGGCTGAGTGTTTGTTGTGGTTCTTTGGATTTGTGTGTCAGTGGATTTTGTTTGGAAGAAGAAGTGAAGAACCTTCTCTGACGTTAAAATCAATTTGGTTCAAACGAAGATGGCATATTTTGGAGCAGGAGGCCATGAGTCAGAGCGATTGTGAGAATTCAGGGAGGCCCCAAAGAGGACCACAGAAGTGGGATTTGAGGCCATCTTATCCCAGTCCCAAGGCGTTGGCTGGCATCCAGGCCATGGAAATCAAAATAGAAGAAATGAAAGAATTACTGTTCAAGGCCCTTTTCACCATAATATACATAACATACCATAATATACATAATACACATAATATGCACATAATATACATAATATAACTTATCTTCTGATAAATCCAAGTAGTTTTCATCTGTTTTCTCCCACGTATCAGACTTCCTAGCACATTAACTTCATGCAGGTAACCAGGCCCCCCAAAACACCTTCTAAACTCGAAGAGAGTTCTTTCTGTCTCATCTTGTTCTACTTTCCATATGGGTGGGCTTTCTATAGTAGCATCTGCTCCCAAACTTACTGTAAAAACTCTGATCACCTAGCATGTGCCCTTAGCTTTGCAGAACTGCAGAAAACCAGCAAGACAGAGAAGCCACAAGTGGAGACTGAGGAGGATTTCAGGGAAGGGTAGGAAGAAAGCAAAGCTTCCAACTCGCAGAGTAAGGATGTGCCAGCCCAGCCCTGAGCTGCATGAGGGAAGGAATGCTATCTGCCTTGTCCATTCCGATGTCCCCGGAACCTAGGAGAGTGGCTGGTAAAGTACATAGGCACTCAATATGTGTTTCTCATGTGAATAAATGACAGACAAACTCCTCAGTGACCTATGAGTTAAGATATATGATTCATAGAGGTAAAGAAACTGAGGGAAGGTGGGATTCTCCAAGTCACAGAATCCTGCGGCCAGGGAAGGAATCCATGTGGGTCTGGCCACAAAGCCTGCCTTGTGTTCAGTCCCCCATGCTGCTCTTTCTTTCTATTTAAAGAGGTATGCTGGGGCACCTGGGTGGCTCAGTCAGTTAAGCATCCGACTTCAGCTCAGGTCATGATCTCGTGGTCTGTGAGTTCGAACCTCGCATCGGCCTCTGTGCTGACAGCTCAGAGCCTGGAGCCTGCTTCAGATGCTGTATTTCCCTCTCTCTCTGCCCCTCCCTTGCTCGTACTCTGTCTCTCTTGCTCTCAAAAATAAGTAAAACATAATTTTTTTTAAAATAAAGAGGTGTGCTTTTTGTTGCCCTGGCCCCCAACTTGCTGCTTGCAATGATCTCATCCTCAGCCCACTGCAACACTTACGGGGTGTCTGGCCACTGTTAGAAGGACTCAGAGTCACAAAGAGAGCGGATGAACACACAGGTGTGTGGGTTCCACTCCCAGAAATACCGGTGCCAGCAGCCCGGTTGAGAGTGAGCAATCTGCAGGTTTACCCTGGGTCCAGGACGTGGCTATTCCCTTTACTGGAGAACAGTTTGGGTGGAGCAGCCAGGTTCTTGCCAAATCCCTTTTTCCTGTTTGCAGATACCCGTTGGCTTCTGTGTCTTGTGTTGTGCGAGCGCACTCTGCCCACCTACACAGAAAGCTGGAAGTTCCTAGGAAATGATATTCCCCTGGGAAACTTGAGACTGTCAGTGGGAAGATGTATGAAACACTAACTCCCTTAGGACATCTCTGAGGTTTAACTTACCCTCCAGGAGGGTTGCGGGCTTGAGCCAAAGTCAAACTCCCTCAGACAGTCTGAAAACATACCCTGCTCAGTTCCCTACCCTTTCCTGTCCGACTTCCCCTCCCTTACCAGTTTCCCTGGTGAGTTACCTACACGTGAATGCTCATCTCCGGGTCTCCTTCTGGGCATCTGACTTAAAACACGCTTCCTGCCTTCATCAGTTCTTCATTACTTATATCCTGCCCACACCCCTCGCTCTTACAGCAAGTTGAAGGTCAAACAGCCCAACCCTGACTCAACAGAACTTGAAGCTTAAAAGTGGGCTCTTCCTGTACTCCCTGGGGACCACATGGATTTTAACTTGACAATCATCATCACCGAGGGAG
Organism: Cryptoprocta ferox; assembly: GCA_028646485.1. Classification (NCBI taxonomy): domain Eukaryota; kingdom Metazoa; phylum Chordata; class Mammalia; order Carnivora; family Eupleridae; genus Cryptoprocta; species Cryptoprocta ferox. The sequence goes on along the minus strand of CM053576.1, from coordinate 18,447,942 downwards.
GCAAGCTGGAGGGTGGAAGGAGGGGCAGCTCTTCCAGGAAGGCAGAAACCCAAATTTCAACTTTTGGGGTCAGAAGAGTTGGGTCTGAACCACCACTGGGGGCCAATGCAGCACCGCTCCTTCTGTGAGACCTCCCCTCCTCCCCCGCACACCTGAAGTGAGAGGCTCATCTGCAAAGACCCCTCCAGGCTTAGCTCCTATCTCTCTCCCTGTCCCCTGCAGGAGACATGAGCATGACCTCCTCATAAAGACCAAGAAGTCATTATTCTCTGCACCTTCAAAAAAGAATGGAGAGAAGAAAAGGAAAAGTATTTCTTCATAGGGAACTGCGTGACTGAGTGACACATCTCTCTGTTGTGAAATCTAAGCTACTGTCATAAAGATCTAGAAGAAACGGGAAGAAAGGGCCAAGGTGGCCTGAAGAGGAAGCACTCTCGCTATATATTTGCATTTCTATGGAAACGGCCTTGGGCAGACATGGCCTTGGTCCTCTGTGGTCAGAGGAATATGAGGTCAGGTGCCTAGCAGCTGGTCAGAGGCTGCTACAACAGCAGTTCACAAGGGATGGGTTGGCACAAGAGAACAGCCTCCAAAGGCCTCCAAACCTTCAATCAACAGGAACCAGGAACTCATGGGTTTCTCCCTTCATGTGTCCAGCTAGTCTTGTGACAGTCTCCTCCTGGGCGCACTCACAAATAGGCCCCCCCCCCTTTGTCTCCTCTCTTCTTCTGAAGAGATGGTGCCAGGGCACTAGGGAGGTGGGCATCAGAGACAGAAGATCATGGACCGCCAGAGGACCAGAGCACGGAGGGAGGAGGAGGAAAGTGTTTCACCTGTACCAAGTGGACCAGGTAGGGCTGGTTCCAGGAATGCAAGGATGGTTATCTATTATCAGCATCAATTGTACAGATGAGCAGGTTAAAGGAAAAGAGAAGAACACAGGATTACTTTGAGAACTGAGGAAAAAAGAAAAAAAAAACAGTTAAGAAGAGTCCGTTCCTGATACTAAAAAAAAAATCTTATTAAAGTAAACATAGGAAAAAATGTTGAATATGATGATGCTATTAGAGTTTTACAATGATATTATACCTAATGATAAAATACCAGAATCATCCCCACCGATGCAAATGACAAGAAAAAGAAAGGGGCTGCCACCATATCATTTAGCATCTTCTGAAAGCCCTTGTCCCCAATTCTTACTCTTGGTAAAGAATTGGCAAAGTTATCACTATTTACAAATGAAGCTATCTGTATAGAAAATCCAAGAGACTTGGCTAAAAAAAATGATATTTAAGAAGAGTAGAAAGAGGTGTGGTATAATGTATATACATTTGAATGCCGACATGTAACATGATGTATCATATTAATCCTTACTGCAAATTAGCAATATGAGTATAACCTTCTATTCTTTTTTTTTCATTATTCAATGTTTATTTTTGAGAGAGACAGAGAGAGACAGCAAGACAGAGTGCAATCAGGGGGAGGGGCAGAGAGAGAGGGAGACACAGAATCTGAAGCAGGCTCCAGGCTCTGAGCTGTCAGCACAGAGCCCGATGTGGGGCTCGAACCCACAAACCGTGAGATCATGACCTGAGCCAAAGTCGGCTACTTAACCTACTGATCCACCCAGGCACCCCTTACCTTCTATTCTTACAGATGGGAAAACTCAGCCCCAGAGAGGCTTAGTATCTTAGTCAAGGTCACATAACTTCTTCTTCTTTTTTTTTTTTTTTAGTTTATTTATTTTTCAAAGAAAGAGAGCACGAGTACAAGTGGGAGAGGGGCAGAGAGGGACAGAGGGAGAGAGATTCTCAAGCAGGCTCTGCACTGTCAGCACGGAGCCCTATGGGGTGCTCGAACTCACGAACCATGAGATTATGACCTGAGTTGAAATCAAGACTTGGACGTTTAACCGGCTGAGCCACCAAGGTGCCCCAAGGTCACACACCTTCTAACTGCTAGAGTGTGATCCCAGGATCACTCCCTCTTAACCCACATTCTTTATGTGCTAACCCGAACTGACTTTTCTTTTCAATATGGATAGTACTATGTTAACAATACCGGTATTTTTTAAAAGCTACCTTTTGTGATACATTTTGTGCCCCGTCAGTGAATGGTCTCTGTCTCCCCAAAGACCAGGGAGGGTTCCTAGAGTTTCTATGGTTAGTGTGCATTTTTTTCAACAAATAAAATGTTAATACTACCAAACTGCTTGCTTTCCCTAAGTATTATTAGTCGTGTGTAATCCATGAGCAGAGAAGTGTATCATTTGGAACCAGAATGGGTCACAAATAATGAAGGAACTGAAATTTATAGATGTTTCACTTGGTATCCCTAAAAAAAGTTTTAAGACAAGTGGTATTTGTATAGTTCAGGTAAAGGAGGCTGAGAAAAATGGAACATTTTGCCCAGCATTCCGTAGATTCAAACCCAGGTCTATCCACCACCTCCTGGTGTCATTTCACGAATTAGACTTCACTTTTCTGGTCACATACCTCAGCTCTTACAGGAGGCACACTTCACCGGTCTTCAGGCTCCCACCCCTTTCTAGAGCAAAACTGGGCATTTGGCCCCAGAGAAGGTGGGAGATCTTTTCCACACCCAAACCTAATTAGCCAAAACCACACCATCAGGGCCAGCTGTCATTTATGGAGGACGTACTATGTGTCAGACACTTTAGCTACGTAACCTCATTTTCTGTTCACAGCAGCCTTGATAGGGAGTGTTGTCCCTGTTCCCATTGTACAGCTGAGAAAGCTGAGGCTGAGGGAGAAGAGGTGCCTTTCCCAAGGTCACACACGTAGCAGCGCAGCCACAGCTCATACCTAGAGCAATCGGAAACCAAAACCAACTCGTCCACATATTCTGTTGTGATCCTGAGTGTGTGGACAAATCTGCTAAAAACTAACCTCCACATGTGCTCCCAGCCCCTACATCATGCAGATTCCTCAGAGGTTCTGACTTACAAGGTCTGGGAAAAACCCAGAAAGCGAGAGCATCCCAAACGCCCCAGTGACTGCCATGTTCATTAGCCAGGAGACCCTCAGGCCTTGGGCCAGGATTTGGTTAGCAAGACCCACCACCAGAAAAGAAGTGAGTTAAGTCTCTTTTGCTTTTCTCTGGCAATGATAGCCTTTGAGTTCTCTGTCCATGTGCACCCAGAATACGTACTTTGGAGACAAGAGAGAGAATGGAATAGTTGTTACGGAAAGACAGGATCTTGGAAGATGCTGTTACTTGGACATATCATGGAGACATGATGACCAGGTAGGGTGGGGAACAAACAGGCCGACCCAGAGACGTTAGGTGGGGGGAGTAGTGAGGAAACAGGTCTACTTAGGGCTTTGGAGAGCTGCCCGCCTGTATCCAATGTGCCCTGTTTATTTGGCAAGTTCTGCTGACAAACAACCCTGTCTGCTCTCTCCCGCTGAAGAATCCCTGATATGCACTGTGGAACATCCACATCCTCCCTGTAATCCACGTCCTGTGTGAAGCAGAGAGCTCTCCTGGAAGGAAAGCCCGCCTCGCCATCTCGGCTGCCAGGTTGGCACTGGAAGAGTGGAATCTTGTAAGTGCAACCCTCCTCCCGGACAGATGCCACCATGCCTTGCCTTTCGCCGGGGCTGCTGTTTCCAGCAAAATAAGCTGTATGTGTTGCTCACCGCCTTGCCTGGCACATCCAGGAGCAGGAAGAAAGTGACCCCCCAACTCCTCACCAGAGTCCCAAGCTTGACTCTCCTCCCTTCTCTGGAGAATTCCAGCTCACTGGACCTGGTACCTTGCTTTCAGGAAGGCCAAGAATATTCTATGGAAGGGGAAGGTTAAGGGACAGAGGATGCATGTTGGTGCAGAGAGCTCACTCCTTAAAACACACAGTGCACAATATGTCCAAAGACAGGTCTACACCAGCAAATGCTTTTTGAACTATTTCTAGCTGTCGATGGTTTCCAGCTGGGCACAATCGATCTCTCTAGAGCTAAAGACGAAGGCAAGGCCCCAAAGTCTAAAAGCTCAGCTGAAAATCTCTTCAATGTAGACCCCTCTTCCACTGTCAAAAAAAGAAAATACAAGCAAATGCACAAATATGGCTATTTTTCTGATGACAAGCTATCCCTGCAGCCCTCCATAACACGTACTGCCTTCCCACATAGGCTCGGCACTCACACAATCAAGATTAAAGGTAAATATCAGGGTGGGGTGGAGACCAGAGAGTCTGTTTCTACAGTGCGGCTGTAGAGCATTCATTCATTTATTCACGCAGTCACCGAAGCAACAGATATTTATGAAACATGCCAGGTGAGCAAGACAAACGTCCATGCAGCATGGTGAGGGTGTGAGAGATGATACAGCACTGCCGTTGGACCACAGAGGCAGGATCTAATCTAGCCTAGCTGCAAGGAATCAGGGCAGGCTTCCTGGAGGGGGCAATCACCTACACTGCGATCAGAAAGATGAGAAGAGCAATGCGAAGGCCAGGGATTGGGGAGGGGGCCCCCAAGGAGCTAGATGACTTTCAAGGTTAGACACAGGGTGGCATTATGAGAAGTCTTGTTAACAAACTCTGAAGATGAGGTTTTACATCACATTGAGCCCAATGGGGAGTCACTGAGATGTTTTAGAAGAAGAACGGTATGAGCGAGTTGTATGCTTAGGAAGGACACCTGGCTGCAGAGTGCAGAACTGACGGGAAGAGTGATCCAGATACCAGGAACCTACTGAGAAGACTCTGCAATGACCTGAGACCAAGATAACCGGTGCACAGCCATATGGTGTCAAAGGGATAGAAAGAACTGGATGAATTGTAACATATTTCAGAGATACACTTTTTTTTTAACTTGCACATATACATTTCCATTTTCGATGGGATGGAGGGCAGATTAACGGCCCCCAATCATGGCTACCTCTTAATCCCCAGAACCTGTGAATTTGTAACCTTACAAGGCAAAAGGGACCTCAAAAACCAGGAAGGATCTTGATTATTCAGTTTGGCCCAATCCAATTAAAAACACCCTTAAAAGGGAAAAAGAGAGGCAGGAGAATCAGAGTCTAAGAGAGGGAGATCTGAAGATGCTTTTCTACTGGCTTTGAAAGTAGAGGAAGGGGTGGGGAGCTGAGGGGTACAGGTGTTTTCTGGAAGTTAACTGATCCTCCCCGAGAGCTTCCAGAAGGAATGCAGCCCTACCAATTCATGTCGGGCTTCTGATGTCTAGAATTGTCAAATAATAAATTGTGTCATTTTAAGTCACTAAGTTGGTGAGAATTTGTTGCAGCACAATAGGAAATATACCAAAAAAGAAACGAAGTCTTTGCCCCATCCGATAGGTATTTAGTAAGTACATGTTTAATTAATGAATAAATGAGGCTTAGGAAGGTACAGTAGATCCTCCAAAGTAACAAGAATTTTAGGTCCTCAAACTCACACTTAAAGTTTAAAATGGTCTTTAACTGATAATGATAGTGTCTCAGGGAGGAGCAGAGAGACTTACTTTTCACTACACACACACACACACACACACACACACACACACACTCCCTCTCTCTCTCTCTCTCTCTCTCTCTCTCTCTCTCTCAAAATAAATAAATAAACTTTCAGAAACCAATGATCCCTGTCTTCAAATCTGGGAGTTAAGACAGGTCTTTACAGATAAAAATGGAAGAGAACGTGATCAGTAACCCAACTGGCACATTCTGAATGGATGTGGATATTATAACTCAGTATTTATTCATATACTCAATTGTTTAATAACTATGTCTGTTGTTAATATACTCAATTAACTAAATCTGAGTTCTGGAACGTACCCACTCAAGCTACTCTCTGCCCATACCCTCCTCCTTCCACACCAAACGTTTAGTCCTAGGAAGAGTTCATTTCTATTCCACCCTCTCCCTCCTTGGCCCTGTGCAATTTTACCTATATTCCACTTCAGACAAAACACGCAGCTGCTCATCTTCCTAGGGAATAGTATCACATCGGGGCCAGGGTGTGCCTTTCAAGTCCCAGGCTTGAAGATATGAACCCATCCACCACAGCAGAATGGCCAAGGAAAAAAGGTATTTAAACTCCCTGAGCCTCAGTTTCCCCATCTGTGAAATCGGCATCACGATATATTATACAGGTATTTGTTGGGTTTTTTTTTAAGAAGAATGCAATAAGGCAGTCTGTGTGGCGCATTTCACACAGAATCTGCTGTAAATAAGCAGGAGATCTATTTGCTCCTCTGTTGGCCGTAGGATCTCGTTTTCCACAGCAGCCAAAGCTCCTGTCTTATGCCTCCTCCTCTTGAAACTTTCTGTGGCTCATAACAGACTTGATTTCTCTGTCTCATCCTCCCACTTTTCTCTCTCATTTGATTCTTTATGAGAATAAAGATATCTGATAACCTGATATACTTGCAGCAAAACACAGCCACAGGCCTGGTTCTGAACCCAAGGGATTTCAATGGCCTGAACCAGTAGGTGCCTCGATCCCCCTCCCCAAGGCCTCAATCAGGGCATCTGGCCCACTTTATTCCTGAGGAGTCTTCCCCGATCACCTGCATTTCTGCAGCTCTGCCCACCCACAATTACTTCCTGATGCCTCCTCCTTATTACTCTCTAGCTCTTGTCCAATTGATCCCTTTGCTTTCTGCCCCCTCCCCATTGATGCAAGTTCCATACCCTTGACTGTGTTGTTTCCACATGGGGTCTGAAATGTAGTAGAAGCTTAAAAAATACATTTGATTTATGAAATGCATGAATGAATGTGAGCCTCACTGGGAAATGCCAGGTGCAGCTGACAGCCCATTCTGGAGTTCATGGGCCTCTGAGAATACTCTCCTCAGAGTGGTCATGAGACTCACATGAAAGTTAAAATGCACAGGGTGTGTGGGATGGGAGAGAATTAAGATAGTTTAGCCATCTGTGTTTTGCTTCTGGCTTCACTGGTGAGTGATTGGCTCCCCATGAAAAAGGCATTTTCTCACTTGGTGATGAACATGGCTACAGGCAGCTTACAATCATGGTGAGAGGTGGTCATTTCCGTAGCACTCACCTGCCGTGGACCCCTGACCACGGGGGGAGGCCCTGTGTGCCGTGGGCGCCCAGCCTAAGCCACATGTGTTGTGACCTGTCAACACTGCCTACAAGTTCAGACAGCAAAAAGACCTGCCGTGGGAGCGCAGGATCAGTAGCTGGACCCGGGCCACCTCCACCCCACTAGGGGAGGAGGTGGGAGACTATAAGGCCAAGACACAGCTCCTCGAAGGGCCCTGTTCTCCATTTGGGACAGGGAAGCCTTCTGTAAATCAGTGCACCTGAAGATGGTCTGGGATATTTGAGACACTTAGGGCTGGGCTCATAGGCTTATCTTTCCATCTTGAGTGAGTTACTTAATCTCACTCAGCCTTGGTTTTTAACATGGGGATAATAATACCTTCATGATTACAAGGATTAAATAGGATAACACATGTAAAACACCAATACAGTGTTTAAAACTGAATAAGACTTCAGTAAATGTTAGTCCCTGCTATTGTCAACATCACCCTCTTTCCATACTCTCCTCTGCATTTAAGGATTGTTTATATAGATGTTTATCCCATGTCTTTCTGCATCCATCTATCCATCCATCTATTTAGCCAGTCAGAAAGAGTTTGGCTTCAGTTGTCAGGGTTGAAGTTGAATCTCTGAATTTCCATAACCATTTAAGTGAGTTAGTCTACTTATTAAGCATTAAAAGAAGCATCTTTTCACATATTATATGCCATTGTTCTTATCTGATAGATCTGTAAGAGCCATTGTGATGGTTTCTAAGCCACACTAAAGTTTTCTGACTTCTTAATAAATCCATTCATTCAATAAATATGGCTGTTATTCAACAACTATGGGCCAGATACTCTGCCGTATCCTAAGGTGTGGAAATAAAAGAAGTGGAGGACACTTGTGGGGAAGAGCACTTGGTGTTATATGGAAACCAACCTGACAATAAACTATAAAGTTAATTAAAAAAATAAAAATAAAAAAATAAAAGAAAAAGAAAAAGAAAGAATGAAAACAAACAAAAAAAAAGAAATAAAAGAAGTGGCTCTTATCCCCAAGAAGCTAATAGTCCATGGGGAAATGGCCCAAGAAATAGACAACTATAGTACAATGTGAAGACATGTTGCAAAGTGAGTGTTTGCTCAATGTTTTATATAACTGATAACATACTCCTAAAGTTTAGTTTTTGAACAACAAATTATTCAGGTTTCTCTTAAAAAAAAAAGCTCAGGTTTTGCCTTATTATGATATTCGCACATTGACTATTTAGCCACCCTCTCCTTAACTACCCCCAACGCATCCACGTGCGCGCGCGCACACACACACGCACACGCACACAGAGTTTCCTGCATGTGACTTCAGCTTTAGACTTATAAGTCCCAATCAGGGCCCCCTCCCCACAAGTTTGCCCCCCAACCCAGGAGACATTCAACAATATCTGGAGGCATTTTTGGTTCCCAAAACTTTGCATGAGGGTTCTACTGGCATCTAGTGGGTAGAGGTCAGGGACGTTGCTAAATATCCTACATTGCCCCCCACGTCACCACTCACAACAGACTTTTCCAGCCCAAAATGTCAATCAGTGCCAAGACTGAGAACTCTGTCTTATATCCAGAGACTTATACATGTTGATAAGTACATGCATGTCCAAGACATGGTTGGACCCAAGGATTATCTTGTTTAGCCAACTCTCTAAACTCTGATTATTGGTGTCCAGATACCAGTCGTACTCCAGAAGTCCCTATTTTTCAACAGTTTTGACATTTGCTGGGCAACCCTCTTATGAAGCTGACACTTTCACATCCATTCTCTCATTTAAGAAGTATTGCAAAATCCCGTTTTAATAATGAGGAAGCTGAAACTCAGAGAAGTTAAGTCATTTGCCAAAGTTACACAGCTGGAAATTGCAGAGTCAAGGTTCAAGCATGAGTTTCACCAAATCATGCTCGGATGTCTTTCTTCAGGCTACTAGCACTAAATCAGTTTTTTTTCCAGAGTGTCCCAAGGCAACTTGCTGCAAGTCAGTGCTCAAAAGCCCACTTGTTCACTCAGCTTCCTTAAACCCAGAGACAGAGAGTGCCACAGTAAAGGCAGAAATGCTTGCTGCTGCAATAGAGAGACTTCTATCTCTCCATGTGTTTTTGTCCTATATAAATACTTACTGGGGTTTTTTTTTGTTTGTTTCTGTATTTTGTGCTTGCACAATTTGGAACAGTCCCAGACCTCTTCTTCTAGCCCCAATATCTGTGACTGTGGAAGGAATCATCTACAGATTCCTAGACTGGGGAGAAGAGAGGACTTTCCTAGGAGGGTTTACCTATGAGAATCCCTCACCCCAGGTCTCCAGCTTCCCAGCACCTTCTTTCTGGAGATATTCTCTTAGTCTTAAACAGAACAATTCCAGGGTAGCTAAAGTGACATCAAAAGTCTTCCTGTCACCAGGAGCCATTATTGTTCCCCATTATTGTATCTTTAACTCTTTCCTGCCCTCTCTGTGCAAGTTACACAGCCAAACATACAGACACACCGTAAGTCCACAATCTCGAAAAAAAGGAAACAAACAATAAGTGAATATGGTAGACATACAAATAACTTAGAAGCATTGCTATTCTTAGAGTACTCACTTTTTTAAAGGCTTTGCCATTGCTTAGCTCATCCATTCATTCAACAAATAATTATTAAGTTTCTGTGATGCTCTAAGCTTTGAGCTAGCACCAATCTAAGGGAAACAAAGATGAGCATATGCAGGCAAAGCCCTGTCCTTACAGAGCGTACAGTCAGTGGGACATCTGAATTTTGGTCAAGTCTTTTTTAAAGCACAATTGTGAATCATGAGAAATGATCTGAGAAAGCAGCATGGGGATCACTCAAAGTGTTTAACAGGAATACTTCATCAGGTTTCACCAGGATGGGTAGGAAAATATCCCATAAGGAAGGACCTCAGACTCAAGCCTGAAGGAAGATACTCCAATGTGCTCAAGAGCTGGGGAAATCAACAAGAATGGCATTCTGAGTAAGAATGATCAGTAGAGCCCTTGCCAAGAGGAAGAACTGAGTTGACCTTCCAGTGCCAGGAGCAGGACCTTAGAGCACTGATCTTCAAACTTTTTGCTTGCTTACCCACCAAAGGAACCCTGAAAAGTTTGGTCCTCCCTTGCAAAGGGTGCCATTTCTGGTATATTATGAATATTGACATTTCTTTAGACAAAACTGTAAAACATAGCCCATAGACTCTAAAAAAAATCTTAGTAATTTCATAACACCCTTATCTATTAAAGAAGTGAACAAGCTCTTGTGTAATAGATAGTTTACACTTTTTTATTTCTCTGAGGACTAATAGTTTCATTTCACTTCCCCCACAGAAGTTTAAGCTCATGTAATATACTTTGAGGCTCGAAAATCCTCTATTGATCATTTTTATCTGCTACAAAAAATATGTACATAAATAGACTTTTAAATTTTGTTTGTAATTCCTAGAGCCATCCGGTGTTAAGTATTAAAAAAAATTTCTTCTACGTGGAGATATCATTTTTATTATGACTAAGCCATGCGTTAAAACAAGATGGCTACATTGCAAATTTTGATAAATATTTATTAAGCAGAAATAATACAGTTGTATTGGAAATGCATCTTTTAATGAGATGGATCCTTGGAGCTGTTCATGTTTCTGAGGATGATCAGGACTAATTACATGAAAGAAAGGGATTCAGTATTGATTCTTTTCTCTTTGTTTGTTTATCTGTCTTTATAGATGTTAAACGCTGAGGAAATTTGTTCACAAAATCAAGTATGTACAAATGGAAGTTTCTTTTTTAACCATTGTTACTCAAGTCATTATGACAACTGAGTTAGGTGCCAAAAACCACATAGGGATCTAGCATAATAAAATACTTTTAATATTTTGAAGATTTTCAAGGGGTAAAAGGTATGTTCTTTTTTTCTTCATTTTCCTGGAAAACAGAAGATTATCAAATAAAAAGGAGAAATTCAAGGAACCTTCTCAGTGAGACTAATATTAAGAATTCATATGGCAGTTGATGATCCAAAACAAATTTGTTTATGTATCTTTTGGAAAAGGATTTATACATCTTCAGGGTTGTGTAGACTTCAGCTTACAGACCACTGGCTTTGAGGGTCAGATAACACTCCACTCAACCCCAGAGGCTGATAATATCCTTAGTTTCGTTCCAACACACTCACCTCCCAAGATGGAGAGAAAGGCCATCTGGGTGGGTGTTGCCCAACCCCCCCTTGCCATTCTTCAGACTGAAGGACTCCCTCCAGACTCTTCCAGATCACACACCAGTGCAGAGAGGGGTGCTCTGTCAGAAATTAAATACCAGGAAGGGAACAGGCAGGTGAATTGAGAATGGAAAGCATAACTCGATCTTGGAGGTCAAGAGAAGCTTAGTAGAAAAAGTGGCATCGGATCTGAGATATAATAGATGAGCAGAAGTCACCTGGGCCATGAGAGGAAGTAAGAGAGGGAGGACATTTTAGGTGAGCTGGTACATGGAAATGAACTGAAGAAGGGAAAATCGTGAGATGTCTTGTAAGCCGGGGGGAAGAGAGTATATTCTATTCTCAGTGCAATGGGAAGCCATCAAATTGATTTTTTAAAATTTTTTTAAACTTAAGTATAGTTGACTCCCAATGTTACATTAGTTTCAGGCATACAACGTAGTGATTCAACAACTCTGTATCCTATGCTATGCTCATCACAGGGGGACATACCATCTGTCACCGTACAACGTTGATACAGTACCATTGACTATATTCTGATGCTGTGCCTTTTATTCTCATGACTCATTTATTCCATATCTGGAAGCCTGTATCTCCCACTCCCCTTCACCCATTTTGCTCATCCCTCTGCCCCTTTCCACTCTGGCAACCATAAGTTTATTCTCTGTATTTATAGATCTGATTCTGCTCCGTGTTTGTCTGTTCATTTGCTTTGTTTTTTAGATTCCACATATGAGTGAAATCATATGGTATTTGTCTTTCTCAGTCTGACTTACTTAGGGTAATACTCTCTCTGCCATCCATGTTGTCAAAAATGGCAAGATTCATCCTTTTTATGGCTGTGTAATATTCTTGTGTGTGTGTGTGTGTTTGTGTGTGTGTGTGTGTGTGTGTGTGTGTGTGTAAACCACATCTTCTTTATCCATTTATCTATCAATGGACACTTAGGTTGCTTCCATAGCTTGGCTATTGTAAATATTGCTGCAATAAACACAGGGATGCATACTGAATGTTTTTTTAAGGAGGGACTGACATGATCAGATTTTCGCTTCACTAAGGTCACTCTGGAAACTACTGGTGGCCAAGCCCCAGAAAGAAGCACAAATCCAGAAAGGAGGTAGACTGGCCAGCCCAGAGCAGTGAAGTACTGTCACCTCCTCCATTCTAAACAGCAGATTTTGTTTTATGCAACCTAAGATTATTGCTTAACTCCTTGCAACCCCTTCACACTGAACCCCAGTCTGTGAACATTTATTTGCCTTTCTCCCCAACTTGTCTGTGAACACTTATTTGCCTTTCTGGTTCTGGGGTATGACTTTACTGTTAGAGCTGAGCCCTGAGGGAATTCCAAGTCAAGGGAACACAGGTGAGCCTGGCTCTCCTTCTCCCTTTACTCTGGCCACAGACTTGCAGCTGGTGTTGGGCTTCTACACATCAATTCCCAAAGCCTACTGCCTCCTCTTTTACTGCTGGCCTGTGCATAGATATCAGAACAAACCACTTTCTACACGTTTTCCAAGCTACAAAACATTTATAATTGAAAATTAAGATTCTGAAGGTACCAGACAGACCTCCATGTCCATATCTGTATCTCTGTTCCTTTCTCTATCTCACCCATCACTTTACACACACACACACACACACACACACACACACACACTCCAGATGAGCATTTCAGCTCCATAAGAGGTAAATAAAAATGATCAAACCCCCATTGTAGTCCCAGAGTTCTGTGAAAACCCACAATTTCCTGAGAGACCTCTGAGTTCCCACTCCCACTGAACACTTCAGTTTGGGGCACCCTCACCCCCTTAGTGTTGTACTCCATTTGTTCTGCATTGACCCACGTAACTATTTTAAATTCCCATCTAAGTAAACATTAGTGCAAAGTGTGTGAGTGTATAAAAATCCCTGATGATAATTTTGGGAAGATGCAGGGATTTACATTATAGCAATACAAGCAGCTTGAAATTGATTTTGAATTGGTCAACTCCCTAAAAATTACTAAAATTCTAAATCTTAAACACCGGGCTCCTGCCTTATGCCTTCTCACTTAGTATAATTCTTGTCTTGACATATTTCTTTCCTTGTTCTCTCTTCCCAAACCAAACTACTGATCTCTCCCTTTCTTTCATGACTATAGTGCCTGATGATATGTACATTTGGGTCCCATCTTCTCTGCAAAAGTCTCCAGATCCCTTCCTTTCCTAAGCACAAGGCTGGTGTGAGCTAATAAACTAAAAAGTATTTTCAACCCATTACACATATGATCAGGTGGCTCAATATGGTACATATGATATACTTTAACATAACATCACATAATATCTTTAAGAGTTAATCATAATATATCTACAATGTATGATTTATAGCCCCAAATATGTACACTAATGATAATAATTTAAAATATTTTTTGATTTCTTTAATGTTTATTTACTTTTGAGAGACTGAAAGAGCACGAGTGGAGGAGGGGCAGACAGAGATTCAGACAGAATCTGAAGCCGGCTCCAGGCTCTGCGCTCTCAGCACAGAGCCTGATGCGGGGCCTAACTCATGAGCCGTGAGGTCATGACCTGAGCCGAAGTCATACGCTTAACTGACTGAGCCTCCCAGGCACCCCAATAATAATTATTATGAGATGTGTATTTGAGTACTGAGAACTCCTTTTGGATAGAGTGACACTCTAGGTTAAACTGATTTAGTGTTTTATAACATATGATGAGAAAAATGCCAGATTCATGGAATGTGGATAAGGGCTAAGTGACAAAGTAATATTTTGTAGAATACGTCTGAGATGCCTGGGGTTGGGGGGTGGGAGGAACGTGATTCATTCTCTTTCCTATAAAGCTTCCTAGAGTCCTTATTATGTCACTTGAGGACCCTTATAAATGTCTTGATGTGATACCCCAAATTCTCCAAACATGTTTGACCACAGAACACTTTTACCCAAAGCATATTTCTGGCTGGTATTCACTTCTCAGAAAACGCAGTAGCTAGAGGATAACTCAAATTGTATCTACTTCCTGAGGCCCCGGGATTCCCAGCCTCCACCTCAACTTGTTAGCAAACCCCCTTTCTTGGCAAGAACACCTTCATCCCCTCTTCTACCTTCAGGTGATCCTTTCTGGACCCTTCCAGGACAAAAATATTTGGTCCAAGTTCCAGTGATTTAGATTGATAACCTCTGTGTATTAAAAGCCCATTTAAAACACGAAGTAGACTCAGTGAATAACTTTCTAGAGAAAATTGAATTGAATCGGATAATCTGAGCTCCTTATGAGCAGGAACCAAATCTTCATGGCCAGCTTACGGTAAACACTTAGTAAGCAATTGTTAAATGAATGAATAGTAACTAGCGCATAGTAGGTATTCTGCAAATTGTCTCCCTTTACCCTCTTCCTAAAATAGAAAATAAGACCTTGTGTGATTTTGCATAGTGTTGTTCAGGGACTGGCCTTAACAATATTAACGCAAATTTTCATTGTGATCACAGTCTCCATGCACCATCAAGCCAGCCTTTGCATCTGTGAACTTTGTGGCCATGTAGGACACCATCCTAGTACTCTCACATCTGTCTGATTTCTTAGAAGTTACATTTGTCTTTGACTCGTTTACACACTCTCCAAGTTCTAGGTAAATGATTCAGGATAATCCTTCTCCATTTCTTTCACAAGTTCTTGGCCAATTAGGATGAGGAGTTTGAGACCTGAAGTGAGGAAGTAAAAATGTAACTTGAACATCTGAACAAAACCACTCTAGTTTCTAAATGTATTGACTTTCTTAAGTTACAGTAAAAAAGAGAGAAAAGCACATCATGGAAACTGCTGTGGGTGCACATTTGTAGTTTGGAGCCCTCCACCCCAGGAAAGTCGTGCAATGCATTTCCCAGAACAGTGAATATCAGCAGCAACATTTCATGGGGTTTCAAAGGGTCCTCCTGGGCCACTACCATATGGCTTCTCTTAGCTCTTCAGTTGGGCATTGGAATTTCCTCTCCCCTGGTCTACTTAAAAAGGCATTTCATTCTTGAACAGAAAATGTCTGGACAGGGACTCTCTTCCCTGACTGCTTAGTGCTTGGTCTTGGGGTAGAAATGGGGATCACTATCACTTCCCCAAATAGGTATGTGGGGTTATCATCTTTTCCAACTGGTTTTTACCATCTCCTCTGGAAAGCTGAACCATGCCTTCTAATGGAGGCCCCTCTCCTTGGCCAACTTTGGCCAACTGTCCGTCGGTATGTTTATGGGAGGTTGTCAGAGTAGGAAAATATAAATACTTCCCTGAGGAACCCAGACCTACTTACTACCTGGAAAAGGAGTATTGAGAGTTGGACTTGCACTTCAGATACAGTGAGTGTTGGGTTCTTTCCCATCTAGCTCTGAGAAGCAGACTGTGCAAGAACACAAAAGTTGGTCAAACAGAACTTAGTCCAATACAGGTTCCATCATGTCCCAGGAGATCCTAGAATGTTCCAGATACAGTGATCAGTGATAAGTTTACAAAAACGAGTAAGAAAAAGTTCTGATCTTTAAATGCTTCCAGTGTAGTAGGAGAGGAAGGGAGGTGAAAAAATGTTTTATAATAGCTATGATAAGAACATTTCTAAAGGAGATATCAATCTAGATTAACTTCATCTTTGATACTTAGGAGATCTAGACAAAGATGGAAATGTTTTTAGTATGCTTGGAGTATAAGTAGGGGTTTTAGTTAGAGTTGGCTATGTTTTTCGATGAGAACAAAAATTCGATAAGTATAAATGGATAACACAATAAACGTTTATTTCCTGCACAGTTTCCTTCTTTGTACAGTGACCTAGATTCCCATGCTACATGATTTAATTGGTTCTATTGTTCCCTAGGACCTCAAACCCTTCTTCTGGATTGTCACTGGATCCACTCCTTCTGTACAAAGAAGACACAGAATATAGGCCTCCAAAGAAGCTTTAGGGCTCCATAAAAAATTGCCTTACATCACTGCTATCCACATTACTCTAGTCAGCAAGTCATGGCTCCACTTACCTGCAAAGGAAGCTGGGAAATGTAGTTCTTATGTATGCCCAGGGGAGTAGAAAAGTAGGTTTGGTTAATTCATAGTATGGATTCTGCTAGAGTAGGAGAAGGATTTCATGGGAAGGAAGTGGGACTCTAGCTCTGGCAGTATATGGTGGGTGGTCACTCCATGGGAGCACTAAGCAGAACTTTTTTTCAAGACAAGTATATTTGTAATCAAGTCAGGAAAATTAAAGGAAGAGCTTGAGATTTTGTTCAACAGGGTTGAAGAGAGTAAAGTAAGAAGTTGGTCTGGGAGTCACCTGGGATACAAGCTGAGATATCCAACTTGGCCTGCATTCCCTATACAAAGGGACAAGTGCCCAAAAAAGCTCCCATAAGGATGACTTGACCTATTTAAGAACATGAGCTTTTTATTTTTTCTTTTTCTTTCATGTGTATAGACAGACCACAATGTCAGAGACCCAAAGACCTTCAAGTGGGCTAGGGACATACCCCTCAGTGCAGTGGCTTTCACCTCTGCCATGAATCCCAGGCAAAATGCTCACACTATTGGCCTAAAGTATCCAGTCCATGAGTCAAAGTATAGATAGTTTCCAAGTGGGTCCCAGATGTTGGGCTCAGAGAAAAGAACTTGGAAGAACCGCAGAGGCATGGTCTGAGATATAGGTGAGGGCCCTGGACAGGAGAACTCTAGAAGAAAATGCAGACCTTGGCTACCAGAACTGATGCCTGCCTTTGTCTTCTTACCCTTTCCTAGCAGGTTTTGAGACCAGCTATGCTAACTGATCCTAATTACCAAACACTCAAAGAGCATGTACTATTTAAAGTTTAAATGACTATTGACTTTGATTTGTTTTGCTAAACAATTACAAAAGAACACAAAATTTCATGTAATACCAAAAAAATGTTTTTGACGTGACCTAAAATCTCACGGCTTAAAAATTGAGCATCAAATGAACATTTCCTTAGACCTCTTTTTATAAATAAAGGTAGATGGGTAGAAGGAAGGAAAAAAGGGGGGGAAGGAAGGATAAGAATATATTATAATGGAACTAGACATCCTGGTGTGGTACTTACATACTTTTTAAAAAAATCAATGATGTTTATTGATAATTCACAACACACACACACACACACACATGCACACACACACATACCACCTCAGAGAAACTGTTGTCAACTCATCCCTCATGGCCATAGGAATTCCTTCACCTAGGACGTCTCCTTAACGACGGACACCACTATGTCACCCCTCATTCTTCAGCCTTTCTTAATTTCTTCACTGACCAGATATTTATTGAAGACCTATCATGAACCAGGCATTAGGCCAGTGCAGGGAATAAGCAGTGGGCAAGACCAACCCAGGCCCCATAGCCATGGAACTTAGGTGCAGAGGAGTGATTCTTGGAGAATGAGTCAACATCTTAGGGCATCCAGCTTCGCGGTATAGTGTGAGGTCCAGGAACCCGCATTTTCAACAGCTGCACAGGTGATTTGGATGCCCACCACAGTTTAAAACCATTCTACCAGTAGGGCATT
Organism: Cryptoprocta ferox; assembly: GCA_028646485.1. NCBI lineage: Eukaryota > Metazoa > Chordata > Mammalia > Carnivora > Eupleridae > Cryptoprocta > Cryptoprocta ferox. The sequence goes on along the minus strand of CM053576.1, from coordinate 18,430,136 downwards.
GCCCAAAAAAGGCGTGCCAGGTATATGACCGGCCCAAGACAGTCATCCAAGCCAAGAGAAGGCAATGGGTCAGACTGATGGAGCTACATGTTTTGGACAACACCATGGTGTGATCATGAGTCTCACCTAACTCATGGGCAGATCAGACTTACCACTGCAATGGAGGAGGGGGGCACTTTTTTTTCTTCATGGAAAGCAGCCTCTTTGCTGGTAATGCACTTTGGCAGATGTTTAAGGCAGGTTACATCCTTTGGGTAATCTGGTGGACACATTTTTGAGAATTTTGAAGCAGGAATGTTAACCCCAATTTCTATGAATATCTGCCAGCCATGACTTCTTTGTTCCCTGACAAATGTCATGAGGACTTAGAATCTTTAGACAAAGATTCCCAGAGGAAGACGCAACGTGCTGCTACAGAATGAGTAAGAGTCGACTTCCTGCTAAAAACATATTTCCTTGAAATATGCAGCTAAAGGATTTCTTTTTCCTTCCCTATTTGGTTGAAAATGTCAGATCTGCCCTAAATGCACAGGAGAGGTTAATACCCAATATGTATCCTGAGCGCAGGTGAAGAAAGAAAGGTCTAGTTGAGAGGAAGCTGTGCTTTCCACACCTCAATGACACCGATTAGCATAGTAACATGAGGCCAGGTGGGAATCTGCTCCCATGATTCATGCAATTATGTGAATTGAATGAATACACTATTTGGAAGACCGGGGCGCCTGGGTGGCTCAGTCAGTTAAGCGTCCCACTTCTGCTCAGGTCATGATCTCGTGGGTTCAAGCCCTGTGCCAGGCTCTGTGCTGGCAGCTCAGAGCCTGGAGCCTGCTTCAGATTCTGTGTCTCCCTCTCTCTCTGCCCCTCCCCACTCGTGCTCTGTTTCTCTCTGTCTCAATAATAAATAAACATAAAAAATGGAAGATATATAACATTCAGATGGCAACATTCAATTTTTAATCGCCCTCCAGCCCTTTAAGGATATGGTTTTCTAAAGACTAATTATAAATATTATTTTATAAAACGCTGAGGTATAAGGGTCTGCATAAACCTCTGTCTGTTACATCATGGCATTTATTAGTTCAACGAGTGAGTGAATGAGTGCTTGAGAAAATAAAATTAAGAGACTGGAAATTAGTTATTTTTTTAATCTCCAAAATGTTAAATAATTATTACAAACTCAATACCTTTTTTCCATACTAGCCTATAACCTTTGTTTATACATATTACCAGCAAGATTTAGTGTCTCATTGTTTACTAATATCAGGTTAGGCAGAAGAAAAGTTTAGTGCTTCTAGATTCTGGGAAAATAAAGATTAATTGGCACAAGGGGGTTAACTGAGAGCCCGATAATGAGGAAAAAATGGAAAAAAAAAGAAAAAAAACCCCACAGATGTAAAATTCTAAACTCACAGATTTCTGGTGCCATTCTGTATAGAGACAAGCAGCTCTGAATAGCATCCAATAGTTTTGAGTGCACGATACAGTGCAATAATTAGTATTCATGCTAATCACTGCAGGTTACCAAGAAGGTTTTGTGATACAGCCATATATTCCAACTCAAAAGATTCCAACTCAATTAACAGTTTTTCATGGTTACTTTTTAAAGTTTTGGTATTTTATGGGTTTGGCTTCCATCATGGGTAAAATTGACTTGGCCAGAAAGCCTTTTTCTCCAATGACTCAGGTTGCCAGGTTTAACAAATAGAAGAACAGGATGTGGGGGCGCCTGGGTGGCTCAGCCTATTAAGCGTCCAACTTTGGCTCGGGTCATGATCTCAGAGTTTGTGAGTTCAAGCCCCACATCAGGTTCTGTGCTGATAGCTCGGAGCCTGGAGCCTGCTTCAGATTCTGTGTCTCCCTCTCTCTCTGACCCTCTTCCACTCACACTCTGTCTCTCTCTCTCTCTCTCTCTCAAAAATAAACATTAAAAAGAAGGAAGTACAAGATGTGCAGTTACATGTGAATTTCAGGTAAACAATTAATCACTTGTCAGTATTGCACCCAATATTGGGGACATACTTTATGTCCCACGCAATATTTAGGACACACTTACACTAAAAGAAAAAAGTTGTTTTTTACTTGAAATTTAAACTTAGTTGAATGTCCTGTGTTTTATCTGGAAGCCCTACCAATGACTCAAAAGGAACCTGGTGTTGCATCTCAGAGTTAGTACATTCTGGAATTGTTGTACTTGAGAAAGCCTGGCTGATTCTATGAGTCAGCTCCACCGAGCTTTTCAGAAGAAATCTGTAAACTTTAGGACAAAATATCTTCATAGGGTAATGAGAAGTTCCCTCTTAAATCTCGAGTCAAGTGAGATTAAGGCTTGAGATTGACCTGAAGGAGGTATGCAAATAGAGATGATGCATTCTAGAGAAGTAGGTTTTCAGGAGTAAGTTAATTCAATAAGGCTCCTGATAAAATCACCTCCATGGAACCGAGTTCTATGGTGAAGCCTTTGGGTTGCATTGAAGGAAGTTGCAGAAAAGGCAGCATGACCCCATTACTAAAGCTGCCACTGAATGTTGGGGCCCCACAGTACTTTGCTTCCCTCCCTTGGGCCTGACCCGTCTGGAAGTCTTGTCTAATTTTCCTATGCTTCTCCCTCCTCTGGAAGTTTTCATTTTAGCCCTATTTTTGTGTTTCTGTAATTGTCTGTGTTGTTCTCTGTGATACTGTGATTTATAATAAAAGATACCGTATGTATATGTATATATTCCTAAATGTATATATTCCTAAAACCCTTGGAATTTCCTAAGTGATGAGAGCCATACAGGTGTCTTATGTTAATGAGGTGACTTTCGGATCTCACCTAAAGATGAGGGCTGGTTGCCCGGAGACAGACCATGTGATTAGAGGGTTGTAACTTTCAGTCCCACCCCCAGACCTCCTGGGAGGGGAGAGGGGCTGCCGTTGAATCAGTCTCTAAGGGCCAAGGATTCAATCCACCATGGCTATACAATGAAGCCCCCCTAAATGCCCAAAAGGACAAGGTTTGGAGAGCTTCTGGGCTGGTGAACTAGCAGAGATACTGGGAGAGTGGTGGCTGGAGAGGGCACTGGGCCTCTTCCCCTACCCTGCAGCTCTTCCATCTGGCTGTTCTTGACTCATCCTTTGACAATTAACTAGTAACCTAGTAAGGAATATTCCTCTAAGTTCTGGGAGCTGCTCTAGCAAGTTAACCAAATCTGAGGAGGTGTTGTGGGAACCTCTGATTTATAGCCACTTGGTCAGAAGTGGCGTGCATCTGAAGCAGAAGGGGAGTGGTCTTGTAGGATCGAGCCCCCAGCCTATGGAATCTGATGTTGTCTCTGGTAGGTGGAGTCAGAATTGAATTGATTTCTCAGATACTCTTCTGGTGTCCGGAGATTGCTTGGTGTTGTGGGAAGCTCTACAGCACACACACACACACACACACACACGGAATTGGGTCCGGGAACCCAAAAGTTTCTCTCACTAGATTCTGCAAAGGACAGGGAATGTATCTCGTAACTTTATTTGCCCAAGAGTTGAACACTACCTGGCTGGCGATGAGCACACAATACGTGTTTGAATGGAGGGAAGAGGGGGTGGATGGATAGATGATACACTTGAAAATATTCCATTGAGTGTACAGAGAGGAAAAAAATAGCTCTTACACTTGTATAAGAATATGCCAAGTCACTTTCTTCATATCAGCCAAAAGCTGAAAAAAGCCACTGTGTCCCCATTAGGAGGATGGAGAAACACACTGGGGTGTATGAACCCAATGGAATCCTACTTAACAATAAAAAGAAATGAACTATTAATGCACACAATAGGGATAAATTTCAAAAGTATTAGGCTGAGTGATGGAAAACATACAAAAAAGTATATATAAGTCCATTTTTCAGAGAGGGAGGGAGGCAAACCATAAGAGACTCTTAAATACTGAGAACAAACTGAGGGTTGATGGAGGTGGGGGAGAAGGGAAAATGGGTGATGGGCATGGAGGAGGGCACTTGTTAGGATGAGCACTGGGTATTATATGGAAACCAACTTGACAATAAGCTATATTTTTTTAAGAAGCCCATTTTTGAGAAGATCTAAGCAGACAAAACTAACGTAAGGAAGGAAAAAATAGGAACAAAGTTTGTCTGGGAGGCAGAAGTGGTGAGGATTGACTGGGGAAGGGTCCTGAGAGCTTTCTGGGGACGATGCTGTTCTGTACCTTGGTAGTTATTCAGATTACCAACTGGCATATGCATTTGTCAAACCCTGCTAAATGTACATTTGAGATTTGTGTGTCTAATTGTAAGTAAATTTTACCTTATAAGAAGAAATATCCATAAACAAATATTGAAATCTGGTAACACACAAAAGTATTCAGGAGGAATGTAGCCTTAACTACAATTTGCTTTGAAATGCATCCCAAAAGGGAAATAGACTGATGGCTGGTTAGAGGAATACACAGACAGAAGATGAAGCAGGTCGAGTAAAATGCTAATGGCAGGATCCAAGCAGTGAGCATATAGGCGTTCACCATCAAATGCCATCAGTTTTGCTCTGTGCTTGAAATTTTTCACAATAAAATGTTGAGATAAAAAGAAACTTCTGATTCACGTAACTGTCAAAGTGCTTCACACTAGAAAGAACTCTGAAGTTCTCAGGATATTGGAGAACCTTTTTCAGGGCGAGCAGTTACCTCTGAGGCATTCTGGGGGATTGGCCCCTCTCTAATGAGACCCTCAAATACCAGGGAACCAACCTGGGTACAACTGGTGATAATTCTACTCAAGTTATTTTTCATCACCTCGTCTGTTCCCGCGCTTTCTGCCCTGAAAACATCGCCCATTTATTTCAAAATAGGAAGAGCCCCATCCCCAGAGCTCCCCTTCCTCCTGCACCCAGCCTCGTTGGTCTTCGACCTTTAGTGCTTTAGTGTCTGGCTGAGGGAGACCGTGTCAGCTTCGATAAAAGGTGGATGACAGGCACCTGACTCCCAGGGTTCATGCCGGACAAAACTGCTCCCTCTTGCAGAAGCGATACCTGAAGATCACTCTCCCTGACACGTTTCTGCAGCTGCTGAAGAGGAGCATTTACTGGGGTGAAATTTCGGCCCGAGGGGAACTTGAAATTCATGCCCACAATTAGAAGTGACATATGACCAGGGATTAAAAAGCCGGCTGCCAGAGAAAGGAGCTAGCTGATTCTTCTGATTTGGTCAGATTCAGGAAAACTGCCTTTGTAATTCCATCTGTGAAAGGTCCCAGAGACTTCTCCGTTTGATCAGTTAGAGAAAGGGGGGGGGGGGAGAGAGAGAGAGAGAGAGAAAGATAAGGAATCCCTTTTAAAATAAAAGTGACAAGCTCCCTGTAAAGGGAAGAGAGGAGGGTGAAGAGATCAGTCCTGTTCAGCTGGAAATGTCTGTGACTTTGTGTCACCTTTTGGCTGCAGGATGTGGGAGAGAAGTCACAGCTGAACAGCTCACTCTTGAACTGCAGAGTGTCCCCAGTCCGGGAGTTGCAGAGTCAAGCAGCTACCTTTGATCCTGGGTATCCGGCAGCCCTCTTGTCAAGAAGTCGGGGTTAGGCGACCTTCTACTCAGAGACAGATTTAAACTCTACTCCCTGACCCAAGGCGTGGTAGTGTGTTCCCCATCACTGGAGGTATTCAAACCGACACTGGACAAGACTATGAGGAATCACTAAAGACAATTAAAGGATAGAGTGATTTTATGGGCTGCGTTATGTCCCCCCCCCACACACAAATTCATATGTTGAATTGCCAATCCCAAATACCTCAGAATGTAACCATATTTGGGGATAACCTTTAAAGCAGTGATTACTGTAAACGGTGGCATTAAAGTGGGGTTCTACTCCAGTACAACTGGTATCCTTACATGCAAAGAGAGAGACCACCAGGGACATGTGCACAGACAGATGATCAATGAAGAATTAGCAAGATGGCAGTCGCCTGCACCCCAAGGAGAAGGGCCTCAGATGAAACCAACCCTCCTGGCACCTTGATCTTGTACTTCAGGCCTCAGATGGTGTGAGAAAATAAACTTTAGTTATCTACACCCCCCAGTCTGGGTTATTTTTTATGGCAGCTCAAACAAGCAAAGAGTAGATGGCTTTCCAACTTGCACGGAGGCAAGATCTTTGACTTGTTCGCTATAGGATTCCAGACACCTGACATAGCCCTTGACAGAGAGTAGGCATTCCATAAATAACTGCTGAATGAATGAAACTTTTTAGACTTTTTCGGGAATTTTGTGTTACATGGAAGCTCACAGCCAAGTACAGTGCCTCTTAAACGTATCTGTTGGCCCTGGATGTAGTTCTATTACATTTATTATAGCATGTAACATTTTTTTTCTGATTTGATTCTAGAAAATGTGGGAAATACAGCCATTAAAAGAGAAAAGAAAAGTCGTCTGAAATCCCGACCTTAAGATATAACTATCGTGAACAGTTTTGCTCACCTTTGTCATTCATAAAAATATATACATATACAAGTTTAAGACAAATTCTAAATTCAGTATTTTTTCATCTTTTCACAGAAAATTGTAGTACATTTTCCTATCTTATTACATATTTTCTCAAACAGGATATGTAAGGTATGAATATTATTCTACATGAGAATATAATATTGTTTAATCAGCTAAACTTTGAGTTAAATATAGCAGAAAAAAGGAAACAAATTTACATGTTAAAATGATCAAATTTTGAAATTGCATTTAAGGAAACAAAGTATTTTCCCATGTTTTAATCGGCTGTTTGAATATTTCCTCCCTCTTTTATGATTTTTCTGTTGTTTTATGTTTAGAAAAAATTTCCCAATCTCCCAATTAATTAATCATTTCCATTTTCTTTGGGGATATTTCCATTACCAAACCAATATATGCTCATGATCCAAATTGTGAAAATACATGAAAGTTAAAAGAATAAAAAAAAAAGTCACCTCTAATGCTGTGACCTTTTATTGTTTTCCTTCCCATCAATTTTCAGTGTATATTTTTATATATTTGTTATCATATAGTACCTATAAAATTTTATATGCTAATTTAAAATTTATCTATATGATTATAAAATGAACATCTGATCAGTATATAAAATCTAGAGACTACACAGTGTTACTCGGAGAAAATGAAAACAACTAAATCCCAATCCCTCAGGCAGAACCACTGTTAACATTTAATATACAACATTTCCTTCTAGTTTTTTCTTGTATATATTTTTACATAATTGCAGATCTTGTGCAATATCCACAAGATTACACTGATTTTAATCATTTTTCCATCTAAAATTAATACATACTCATGGTAGAAAACTGTGTTTCCAAATGCATAAAATAGAAAATTAAAATCACGAATAATGATAATGTTCAAAGAGAGTCACCATTAATAACTTTGCACATTACCTTATAAAATAATATTCACATGTCTTCTTTGAAAGTAACAAAATAATGTACATATAAATCATATATGTGTATATGTGATACATTTTACATAATATTCACAGGTTTTCCACGTAAGATTACAAGCTTAATAATTAGTATAAACTAATCAAGTGGTTTAATGTTTGTTATTTTCTTCTGAATTATGAGAGTTTTCAACTTTGTTCTCCTAGTTACTGACTTGATTTTCTGAGAGCGATTCTACCCTCTACTCCCTCCAATGATGATTTTAGTTATCTTTTTGCAAATTAGCTTCCTATGTCAACTAGCTCGTCACCATTTTCTCTCCACTGGTTTTTTTCTCATGGTTTTCTGCTCATCACTCAGTGTTTAGATGAGGGCATTTTTTGTTTTTGTTTTGAAATTTTCTCTGGCTTATTTGTTTTTGTTGTTGTTTCTTAATCAGACTTTTTACCTTTGCTAATTGTAGTTCACATGCAATTTTAAGAAATAATGTAGAGAGATCCCATGTACCATTTCCAGTTTCGCCCAATGGTAACGTCTTGTAAAACTACAGTCCAATATCACAACCGGGATACTGATATTGATGCCATCAAGGTACAGAACTGTTCTGTATACTTGTTCTTTTATACTCATGTCTACCTTCTGTCACCTTCTGTCTGCTTCCCTTTGTCCCTGACCCCTGGCAACCATTAATCTGTTCCGGATTTCTAGAATTCCGCCATTATAAGAATGTTATATAAATGAGATAATGTGTTACATAACTTTTCGAGGTTGGTTGTTTCACACAGCATGATTTCCTGGACAGTCAACAAAATTGTTTTGTGTTTTTATGTTTTGAAACATTTACATAAATGATACAAAATTTTGGTGAACAGACGGTCAGATGGCTCTCATAATCACCACTCCCTGGTATTCAGACATTTGTGTAATTCCCCTCATGTGTAAGTGGGATCTGCCACTTGCTCATAACCCATGAAATGAATTTTAAAAGTGAAGCAGTATATGTGATTATGTTTATGTGATTATGCAAGAGTGTAACACCATCTTGTTAGAGTCTCTTTTTCCTTTGCTGGCTTTAAAGAAGCAATCTGCCATGAAGCAAATGGCTGTGTTAGGGAAGCCCATGGGTCAAGGAGTCATGGATGGCCTCTCAGGGCTGAGGGTGATCTCTTGAAAAAACTGAGGACTTCCATCCTGCAACCACAAGGAAAAGAATTCTACAACAGTCTAAGGGAGTTTGCAAGTCACTCCTTCACCAGTAGAGCCTCTGATGAGACCACATCCCTCACTGATGCTAGGAATGCGGTCTGGTGAAATACTAAAGCAGAGAATCCAGCTAAGCCACGCCCAGACTTCTAACCTACAGTTACTGTGTGACAATAACCATGTATTTATTTGAAGCCACTGAGTTTGTGGTAAAACAGATACAATAATCTAATGGAACTTGCCATTTTTCACTCAGCATTGTTTTTGATATTTGATATATTATATTATTGAACTGCTTTATAGAATGTCAGCATATCCAAACCACAACTTCTCCATTCTACCTTTAAAAACGATGCATTTCCACTTCTTAGACATTAAAAACAAGCACTATGGGGAATATCTTTATACATGCTCAATACATATACAGCAGTTTCTTTAGAAAATGTATCTCAAAGTAAAATCACTGGGTCAAAATGTATGCACATGTTCAATGTTACTATGTATTGTCAATTTGCTCTCTAAAGTGGTTGCATAATTTTTGCACAGGAGAGTTCCTGATTCTCTACATCTTCACCAGCACTTGATATGATCAAACTAAGTCATTTTTCTTAATGCAATCTTATGAAATGACTGCTTTTGTTTCATATCATTGATTACTATAAGGTTGTGCTTTTCATATGTTAATTGGTCATTTAGGTTTCCTCTTATATGTAGATTACCTATTCATGTTCTTTGCCTAATTTTCCATTGATAAACTTACATGTGTCTTATTGATTTGTAGGAAGCTCTTTTGTAATTTGGATATTTATCTTTCATTAACAGTGAGCTGACATAAAATTCTCCTAGTTTGTAAATGATCTTTCAAGTTTGTGTATGGTATTTTGTATATACACAAATATATATATATATATATTATATATATATATAATTTTAAGGTATGTATATATATACATGTATATATATTAATTTTAAGGTAAAATATATCCATGTTTTTCTTTAAAATTTGTGCATTTTGTGTCCTGCTAAAAAGTTTTCCCTTTCTAAAAGTCATAAAGATATTCTTCTACATGGCTTCTAAACCTTTTCAAGTTTCTTTTCGTAATTGGGCCATTACACACTTAGAATGTATAGTTTCATAATGAATATTATTCAGCCATGTGAAAGAAGGAAATCCTGCCATTTGCAACAACACAGATGAACCTGGAGGACATTATGCTAAGTGAAATAAGTCAGATACAGAAAGACAAATATGTATGAGCTCACATATATACAGAATTTAAATACAGCTGAACTAGAAACAGAGAAAATGATGGTTGCCAAGAGTAGGGGGAAATGGGGAGATGTTTGTCAAAGGGTACAAACTTTCAGTTATAAGATGAATAAGTTCTGGAGATTTAATATACAACATGATGACTATACTGTTAATAATAATAATAATAATATAATACTGTATTGTACACTTGAAATTTGCAGAGAGTAGATCTTAAGTGTCTCACCACCAAAAAAAAAAAAAAGTGACTATGTGAGGTGATGGATGTGTTAATTAGCTTGATTAGGGTCATCATTTTACAATGTATACATATATCAAATCATCATATTGTACCCCTTAAATATACACAATTTTTATTTGTCAGTCATAGCTCAATAAAGCTGGAAAATAATGTCATTTATACCAGACACATTCCTTTGATAGCTGGCATAAGGCTATGTTGTATGTGCGTAAGAGCATAAGCTTTCCTAGAAATATTTCAACATAGTTACACAAATCTAGAGAATCCAGTATTATACTCAGTGAATTGTTTTACATAGCATTTCATTGGCTACCCTTCAACTTATTCTAAAAAGGAGGATTCAAGGTTTCACCACCATTGTATAGATGGCAAAATGGATGAGGCATAAGCGAAAGGCATTTCTGAGTCCACTTCCTTCACTCCTTGACCATATTGGTTCATTCTGCTTTATTTTTTCAAAAGTCTATCTTCTTCATGACCATGCTGAATTCTCTGATGACAGGTTAATGCTGCCAAGCTGGCAACTTGAAATGAAGTAATTTTAAAACCTGCATTCTAATAATAGGAGTCGCTCACTTTTGAGCCTATAACTAATTCAAAAGCAATTGAAGTCTCCCAAAGAGAGCCCACTGTAGTAGGAAGCAATCCCCCCGGCTCCAGAGTGAAGCCATGAGACAGGCTAACTCCATCAGGCTAGTATGCAGGCAGGCAGGCTGTCTCCCGAAAGAGTGAGAGCCCAAAATAGAATAGGGATAGAGTTGATCACACCACAGTCAGGCTACCTGATCAACTCCCTTAAAAGTCCATGTTCCTACAAAACAAGCTAACCCTGATGCATTGCACTGATTACAAGCAGAGCTTAAACATTTGTGCATATATCTCTCAACAAATGCTGACAGACTAATACTGCTTAAGAGTGGAGCATCTGTTAGGCACTGAACACTAGAAAACATGACTGCTCTATAGTTTTGAACAGCCTACAGTTGTTTCTTTAAACATTAACTGAGTGACTTCAATGTGGTCAGTGCTTCTCCTATCAATGTCAAGATTTCATGAACATGCACACATGTAACCTAACAATGACAACCAAATGAAAGCGTCATTAACAAAATCTACAAAAAGAATGGGAAAAATGGCTCTATCAGAGTAAGTGTGTGATGACTTACAGAGAAAGGAGATGCTATTTGAATGGAATAATTCCCAAAAGTTATGAAAAGTGGGTAAATATCAACTGATTTGGAGAGTTTAGTTCTCTGTGGCCCTTCATCCACACAGTCATTTTACTACTCCCCAAAAACAACAAAACTAAAAGAAAACCTACTGAACAGAAGATGATATTTGTAAATGACATATTTGATAAAGGGTTAGTATCCAAAACATATAAAGAATTTATACAATTCAACACCAAAAAATAATAGTAATAATCAAATTTTAAAATGGACAGAAGACACAAACAGACGTTTCTCCGAAGAAGGCATACAGATGGCCAGCAGGCACATGAAGAGATGCTCAACATCACTTGTTCTCAGGGAAATGTAGATCAAAAGTGTAATGAGATACCACCTCCCACCTGTCAGAATGGCTAAAATAAAAAACACAAGGGAACCTTAACGTATCTGGATACTTAATCAGTCGAAATATCCGTTCCTTTGGGTTCACTAAGGAACAGAAGTACCCAGGATCACAACAGTAGGTGGGAAACATTTCTTTGCCTTGAACCACAAAACAGAATCTCATGAACCTGCACTGGATCAGGTGGAAAAAATAAATTTTTAGAGATGACTAGTTCTGATTGTTTTCACACTTAACTATGTCACTAGGATACAACACAAGGTGACTAAAACACTAGAAAATTCTTGAGAGTGTGAATTAGTTCCCAGTGCCCAGTGCTGAGTTAGTCCAAGGTGGATGGAGGCAACGATCCTCTCTGGCTGTCATTCTTACATAACATTCTTATGACAGAGAGGGGGAAGGCTGTACCAGTGAGAATACGTGTGACAATAGCAGACGATAGGGTCATAAGGTCAGCTCCTACTACATGGAAGGCTAAGAAAACCAAGCCCACCCCCTATAACTCACTTAATACACAATGACTCCATGCAGCATTGCTTCCAAAGATAGCCCCCGCTGTTTTGCAAAATAAATGTGAATTTCCTCCCATCTAGACGTGGAGTTTATTTCCCCCTACTCCTGAGTAAGGCTGGCCTTGTGATAGCTTTGGCCAATAGAATGTTAGTGGAAGTGACACTCTGCATGATCCCAGCCCAAGCTTCAAGAGACCTTACATTTTCTGTCTTTATGGTCTTGGGGCCACCACCAGTGGCCACCAGTCTAGCCAGTAAAGGTAAAAGTCCACATTCAGGTAAACTAGGTCATACCTGGTTGACAACAGTTAACACCAACTGCCCGACTTACAAATGAGGCCGTCTTATATATCCCAACCCACTGACCCCTCAGCTGAAGGCAGCCACTTGTGTGAGCCCAGTTGAAGCCAGCAAAGGAACTTCCCAGCCAACCCACTGAATTATAAAAAAAATAAATTGTTCTTGTTTTAAGTCACTAAGTTTTAAGGTGGCTTGTTATGTAGAAATAGATAAATAAAACAACGAGCTAACATGGACTATTTCTCCTCTCTGACCTAGGCGATCAGCATCTTGGACTCCAGGGTAATAACACCAGGAGAGGTAGGAAGATATATGCGGGGGGGGGGGGGGATAAAGTAAAACGGCAACCACCGCCTAGGAGATCAAGCAGGGATAGATTGAGGAGTAACCAATAGATGCCGATCCACTGGGTTTTGCACTGGGACAGGCTCAACCTCCCCTTTCACTTCGCTTGTTGATGAATGCAAAGAGAGGGACACAAGCCGTGGTGTCAGGATCTGTGGGTTCTAATTACTCAGTATGACCTTTAGATGTATCACGGAAGCCACCTGTGCCTCAATGTCATTACCAGCAGAATGTCCTCAACCGCCCTGCTGATTTTACAGCAAGGGATGCTATGAGGATCCAAAGAGAAAATCACTCTGAAAACTCTGAGGCATGATGCAAACATGAGACATTTCTATAAATGAGATTCAATGCTATTAATTAGGTCCATTGCCATTTATTGAATCCGCAGCCCCCTCAAAGTATTTGATGAGATAAAAGGAAACATTTTACAGTTGGAAGTCGTCATTACCATCATCTCACAAGTACGTGCTTTTACAAAAAGGTGTGTCCAGCATTGAAACCCAGAGCACAAAGAGCAAAGTGTCCCAGAAGTTTCCCTAAGCCACAGAAAAGAGGAAAATGCAGAGTAACATGAATCATCTGAGCCTCCTGGCCTCATTTCCAGATCTACAAAATTGGAAGTCATAGAGCACTAGTTACAGAGTTCTTGACAGTTTCTAGGGGTAGGAAATGAAGAGAATTATCCATTACTCATCACCTGCCACGTGCCAGGTACTCAGTGAGGGTATTTTCTATGTATACTCTTTATTATTCCTTTCAACCATCCCATGAGATTATGGAGAAAGAAACTGATTTTCAAGGAGATAAGCAATATTATAATGTGCAAAAGAGGAAGAAGATAAGATTATGAATTAGGAAGATGACAGAAAATATGTGGTGGTTTCAAAGAACAGACGAAGTTTTAAGTAAAAAAAAAGAAATTAGGCAAAACAGACTAGAGACGAAACAGGCATGAGGTACAACATGGTAAGAGAGGATTCTCATGGAGGTACAGTTTGGCTTGAGCGTAGTTGTATACAGATAGAAGAGGAAGATGAGATTAGAACATGGGACTGAGACTCTCAATAATGGTTCAATCAAAAAATCAGAGCCAGTAGGATATATATGAATTCACTACAGGGACATTCTTACATAGAAGCCAGTTAAACAATCTGTTAGGCTATTGTGTTTGCATCTGGTGCTGGTGCTTACAATCCACAGCGCAGGCAGTTAGGAAGGGAAGATCAATTGTAGGCCGAAACTTTTCATACCTCAGTAAGAAAATGATAACTAACCCAATTTAAAAATGGGTGAAGTATCTGCATAGACATTTCTCCAAATACGATACATAAATGGTCAATAAGCTCATGAAATGATGCTCACAACAGTAGCCATTAGAGGACACAAATCAAGACCACAGTGAGACACCGCTTCACAAACACGAGAACAGCTACAATCAAAAAGACAGATAATAATAAGTGTTGCCTAAGATGTCGAGAAATTAGAATCCTTATGCATTGCTGCTGGGAATGTAAAGTGGATAGTTCAGATCTTCATAATGACCATATAACCAGTAATTCCACTCTTAAGTGTATACCAAAGAGAAATGAAAGTATATGTCCACAAAATGACCTGTATGCAGATGTTCATGGCAGCATTATTTGTGAGAGCTAAAAGGTGGAAACAATGTAAAGGAAACGATAAACCAAATATGATACATTCATACATCAGAATATTATTTACCAGTAAAAAAGAATGAAGCACTAAAACATTCTACAACCACAGATGAACCTTGAAAACACTATGCTAAAGGGAAAGAAGGAGAACCCATATTGTATGTTTCCATATATGTGAAATGTACAGAATAAACAAAACTATAGAAACATGAAGTAGGATTAGCGGTGAGGGGCAGGAGATGTGGGAATAGGCAATGACTGTATTGGGTATCGAGTTTCTTTTGGGGATGATGAATGTTCTACAATTAATTGTAGTGATGGCTGTTCACCTCTGCAAATATACTAAAAAACAATGAATTGTACATTTAAATGTGTAAAATGTATGGTATATGTATTATATCTCACTAGAGCTGTTAAAAAAAAAAAAGAACATACATGAGCTGGAATCCAATTAAGGTAGATTGAAACCCTTCAATTCTTGTTGTTTCTGGCCTTTGGAACAAGGGAATCCTACAGATGCTGGATATCTTCATCATGAAGCTACCCTCACAAGCCTGGTCTAGGAATCAGAGAGGCTAAAGGAGGATCCAAGAGAAGGTAAAGGAATTCAGGCCCAGACACAGCTTAATGCCAACAAGGTGAGTCAGCAGATCACCAGCAATGTGGGTGCACTACAAAATGGTAGCCACTTCCTTTCTTCCCTCCAGGCTTCAAGGACCTCCCTTGTGGCTCCCCCTAGCTGGACACAGACCCCCAGCAGGACACAGAAAAGAAGGGACTTCTGGGAAATGTAGTTCAGCCTAGACAAGTTGAAACATTTTCAGGCCTTTAGCATGGACTGAATTATACCACTGGCTTTCCTGGGTCTCTAGCTTTCTGACAGCAGATCATGGCATTTCTCAGCCTCCATAATCATGTGAGCCAATTCCCCATAATAAATCTCTTTATATATAACCTATTGGTTCTGTTTCTCTAGAGAACCTTGACTAATTCAGTGATGTTTCAAGAAGAGGCAGGTAACTACTTCCAAAAACTGAAGGCAAAATCAAAGATTAAATGTTGTCAGAACAGCAACTAGATTGGGGCCAGAAATGCTATAAAATGAGAGGGATGCATTTTTTTTATCAAGTCTTCCATTAAAGAGTTGAGCCCCCAGTTCATAAATACAGGTAGACAAGGTGAACAAGGTAGAGTGTGCATTACTCCAAAAGCTAAGGAAAACATACTCCAATAAGTGATTTTGTGGTTGTTGTACATAACCATGCTCTCCCTGGGTGGCATTGTTGAAGGCCACTTAACGAGGATCCAGATCTTGTTCTGACACCAATAGTGGCAGCAGCTTTAAAGACATTTCACATAAAACACAAATAGCAAGACAGACAGTTGTTCAGACTTTTCAAGAGCTAAAGGGCCGTTTGTAGAATGGAAGAAAGTTGAATCTATTGGTGGCAATCAGAATGGACATCACTCAATACAGACCTGGGATGATATGATCTCGCTCTGGAAAAATATTGCAGAGAAGCTGATGAGACGGCAAAGGTGAGGAACCCTGGGAAGATGTCAGGGTCCATGGCATTCCCACTTGTGCTTGTCACCCACCCAAAAGGTACAAGTCGCCTGCTGCCCAAGAAATCTTCCAGTTCTATTTGCCTCAAGGGGAAGCCATCTTGCTGAGGAAGTCATTCCTGCCTGAAAATTCCAGATCCTGATTCCCTCCATTTCCCTAGAAATGATATCTTAATTGACTTTTAATTATTTTCATTTCTCAAAGTTAGTTACCCTCCAAAGTCATCATCAGGGCCAAATCACTGCTTGCCTCTGTGTACATGTGTAATAGGTGTGTATGGGTGTGTAGTTTGTGAGCATAAGCATGTACATGAATTTATAGTCATCTGTGATTATCCTTCTTGGTCAAGGGTAATTGTCACAATCTTGATACTACATGTGTGACAATAGCTGAGAACAACCTTTCGGTACAGGAGAAAACAGTAACTGGGAAATATCTTTGTGCTTGTGTCTAGGATGGAATTTCTCACATCTTCTCAGTTCATGACATACTGGGTATCTCAGAAATATTTTATTTTCATGGCAACCCTAGGCCAAAAGAAAAACCCTTCATTAAGTAGTTAAACCCAAAGAACTTAATAAGTAGTTATGCCCTAACAACTTAGCAGTCATTTGAAAAAAAAATAATGCACGTAAATGAAAGGAAGTTCCCAATCGCCTTCATTATCTGCACCCTCAACCACCCCATCTTCATTCTGCCACTCCTCCCTACCTGAAGCACCCCCCCCAGTTTTTTCCCTATACACAGCTTCTGTCTTCATGTCACACTCAAGTATTACCCTACCCACCTGTCACGTCACACCCTCCCCCACTCTGCCGTGAGAATTTCTCACACTTAGCTCTATGCTTCCAGAGGTCTCGCCCGTGCCCTTAACAAAGCATCAGTTATTCACTGATGATAGACTGCTTACATTAGAAGTGAGGAAACATGTTTCATTCATGGCTCTCTCTCAGCTCCTCGCGGGGTCTGCCACCTTATAATTGCTTAATACATGTTTATTCACTGGATGAATGATTGATGTTACCAATCTCACCAAGAAACCTTCAGGTGACACTGTATGAGAACTCCAGGTACCAGTCTATGTATAAAATCACAGCCGTAAATATGTGTGTATGTGTATGCACGTCTACATACACACATGCAAGTCTGTGCATACATTTGCATTTATAATGTACATATGCATGTTCACATAAACATCTGCCTACATCCCAGCTTCCTGAATATTGGTTCTGGATCCTTTTCCCGAGTGGAGCACAGAGAGATTAAATTACTTACTCAAGTTCACACAGCTAGTACATAGCAGAATTAGAATTCAAACCCAGGCAGGGGCACCTGGGTGGCTCTGTTGGTTAAGCGTCCAACTTCGGCTCAGGTCATGATCTCCCGATTCATGGGTTCAAGCCCCGCATACAGCCCTGTGCTGACAATTCAGAGCCTGGAGCCTGCTTCATATTCTGTCTCTCTCTCTCTCTGCCCCTCCCCTGCTTGCTCGCTCTCTCTGTCTCTCCCAAAAATAAATAAACATTAAAAAAATTTTAGAATTCAAACCCAGGCAAATTAGCTCCATGTTCTCAACCGATATGCTCTCTTGCCCTTCATTCCTCCTGGCTGAAGTTCTTTCACAGGAGTATGTATACAACAGGAAGTCTTTCCCAAAACAAGTGAAATGAACCACTTGTACTTTGTCCCCCAACCTCACCCCTGCTGCCCACTACTTCCTCAGACACCCATCATCATAAAATCTATGAATTCAATAAATTCAGCAAATGAACAGGTAGCACCCTAATCTGTACCAGGCCCCAGGGTACTGATCTCAGCAGAGCAGGGCCCGTGCCATGGCTGAAAAGAGAAAACAGGCATCATGGACTATAGGAGGGCAATATATAAGGTGTATATGGAGCATGGAGTAGGATATAGTGTCTCATGGTGTTAAGAAAATCACAAAAGACCCCAGAGGAGGTCACCAGGCTCCCAGAAAGCAGGGCTTCTATTCAAACCAGTCAGGTTGAATTCATTTCAACATACATAGTCAAATTCTGAGTGATGCTGGTGCATTTAAGCCAGCACCACACTGCTCCAAGACAAAGGGACGAGGGAGTCCACTCAGCTCTACCAAAGCCTTGGGCAAGCCATTCCCCAGCCCTGTGCCTTGATTTCCTCTTCTACAGATGCTCCGTGTAGACTAAACTAAATAGACTATATTTAGCTCCAAAACCTCATCCCATCCTATATTAGATTCCACATATGTAATAAAATATTCATAATAGTTCTCCAAAAATAAGGAGAAAGAATAGAATTTAAAGTAGATGCAGTTATTTTAGCTTTTGGCAACAGAACCCAGAGACCAATGGCCAGTGGCCACAGAACCCGTAGGGATATAGAGTCTTTCATCCCTGGCCCACCATTCTTCTTGAGTAACAGAGCAGCAATTCTCTAATTTCTCCCTACTGCCCCTCATACTCTGAAACTTATCCTGTTGATGAGCAATATTTAATATCACTGAGCACTATCTTGTGCCCAGATTTGTACTAGACCCTTCATATCTATTGCCTTACTTTATCTTCATAGCAACACTGGGAAGACAGGCTAGCATCCTACTCTCGCAGGTGAGAAAACAGACTTAGAGAAGTTAAGTCATTTCCCTAAGGTCACACAACAAAAGCCAGTCGAGAATCCAGATCCATATTATTCTATACTTGACGTTCCTTCCACTCTGTGCATAGCTGACTTTGACAGTATGTAGTAGAGTAAAGGGGCCAAAATAAGAATTGAGTCCATAATAAAGGATACGCTCTGAAGACAAAGCCCAGAAAACCAAAAGGTTATATTACATCAAAGCTTTTACAACATATTCATCCTCTGTTAAAAACACAGCATGTAAACTCTGAATATTTAACTTATTTAAAAAGAAGGAAACAGGGGCGCCTGGGTGGCTCAGTTGGTTAAGCGTCTGACTTCAGCTCAGGTCATGATCTCACAGTTCGTGGGTTTGAGCCCCACATCAGGCTCTGTGCTGACAGCTAGCTCAGAGCCTGGAGCCTGTCTTCGGATTCTGTGTCTCCCTCTCTCCCTGACCCTCCCCTGCTTGCTCTGTCTCTCTCTGTCTCTCAAAAATAAAATTTAAAAAAATAAAAAAAAGAAGGAAACATATTATTTCCTTCCCATGCCTGTTTGCTGTTACCGTGCTTGCTCTCAGTTGCTGCTCACAACTGGTTTTTGTCCTCTTCCTTTTTTCAAATTTGCTAAAGAAAATGCCTCCACTGAATATAAACCCTGAGAAGGGCAGCTTTTGGTTCCTTTGAGTATAGGATAAGGGATGCTGAACATTACACTTACATTCCACCATTTGTTAAACCAGCCATTCCCGAGCCAAACAAGTATGCATCCATTTGTGACCTCTAAGAAGCAGACACCAGGATGGAATTAGATAGCCAAGAGACTGGTTGGGTGAAATACTTGTAAAAATAAAAGGAAGAGAGAATGGAAGTAGATTGGAGAGAACCTTCAGACTATAATGCAGGTCTGAAGCCCATGAAGAGAAGGAAGGAAGGAAGGAAGGAAGGCAGGAAAGAAGGAAGGAAGGAAGGAAAGAGGGACGGAGGGAGGGAGGGAGGGAAACCATCCACCAAAAGGACAAGACTGCCACAAAGTTTTCCATGTAAAAGATATCCACTTAAATTGAATGAATGAATGAAATATCTCCATATTTAAGCTACTAACCTATGCTTTAATGTCTACCATTTGAGGCCATTTGTTCAGCAAGTAGATATATGTACCTACTACGTACCGAATATAATACTGGGTACTGGGGATGCTGAGATATGTATTCATGGCTCCCGCCTGCAAGAGATGAATAGTAATCGGAAATAAGAGCAAACATTTACTTTTCTAAATGCTCTGATAGCAGGATACACAAGGCACTTAGATGATTGCTATGGTTAGTATGTGCTGTCGCAAGGAACATAAAACCCAACTCAATGCGGTTTAAATAGGATGGCTATTGCTTCCCATAAATGCTTTTATAAAAAAGTTGTATTTTCTTCTCTTTCTGTATTCAGAAAGGGCATCTGCAACCTACACATTCCTCTATACAGGACCTTCGTATCCATGCATCAATATCCTTATTTTTTCTACCAAGTCCACTAATGCTACCATCTTGATAGTCTCTTTCCCAAGGTGTAAGAGGTAGCTGATTAACCAAGTGGAATCCTCTATTTTGCCCTTCATTCCATCTCAACCAATTCCATACTTTAGCGTATTACTAACAAGGCCCCGCTTCTTGCTATCAAGGTCTCTATAATTTGAGATGCCTTGACTTATGAATAATAAAAAAATAACTCAGAGTGGTTTTTACTATAAAGAGGACATATGGGTGAATAATGAAGGTAGGGAAGTGCTGGTTGATTTGGCAGCTCAATAATGGCATCATGTCCATCTTTCTTCTGTTTGCCATGGTGTCAACTTCATCCTCACACAGGTCGTGCTTCATGGCCACAAGATTGCTGCCAGCAACTACCATGCTTTCTTGTGCCATATCAGGGAGGGGGGAGGGGACATTACTACTAGAAGCTCTCTAAGAAGAATGAGGAAGTGCAATTCCAGAAACCCCTGGAAAACCATTCTTCTCATTTCATTGGTCCCAGTGGGACCATGAGTCCAGCCCTGAACCAATCACGAGGGCCAGGAAATGTGGTTTTTACTAATTAAAATAGTACTGAACCATGTACAAGGGTTCAATCTTCTTCCCACAAAGCACACGGATTTGAATACAAAGGGTGTTTATGTCTGAATAAAAATTGGGGTTTTTGTAAAAAATAGATATTGGGGATACAAACACAGTTTCCGCTATGATGATTATGATGAAGACAGAAAACATTTACTGAACCTTCTCTTCAGTAACCTTAGCATGAGGTCTTGCTAAGATCTAGTAAACAATATAATGGACAGGATATCCCCAAGAATTCCAGCTAGAGAAGCTTGAGCCTAGCCCTTCTGAAGCAAAAACCCAGTCAGGTTCAGTAAAATCTCCTCTCACCCCTTTCCCCACCTCAGAGCACCCTTACT